>MASP02000197.1:0-71634 GCA_001693025.2 Colletotrichum lindemuthianum | reverse complement strand
TCTGTCTGTGATGAACCTGGCTATTTATGCTTGTGAGGCCACTTGTGTTACGTAAATGGGCCTGTTTACAGGCCCAACCCCATCACACTGTAGCCTACCAGCTAGTTAAGAGAATATAGTTAGTAATAATATATATTTATATAGAAATAGCTGCCACTTAGTAGAGGTTAGAAGTTTAAATAAATAAGATTTAGTTCCCTACAGATTAGTATTAAGTTAGTAATAAAGTGTAGTTAAATATATCTACCTATAAGTTACTAAAGTTAAGCTGAAAGCTAGCTTAACTATATTATAAGTATATAGTAGTAAAGGTTCTCTTACTGTATATTATAGAGCTAGATATTTTAGAGTCTATTTACTTATAGTTTTATATAGATTTACTCTAGAGAGCTACTATTAATCTGCTATCTAGGTAGATTATAGTTAATAGCTAGCTGCTATTACTAGTGGATAATAATAGGAAGGTTAAATAGCTAGTTGAAAATATTCTTACTGTGAGGATATATTAAGTGGGGAGAGGATATTAATAAGAGGTCCTTATTAAATAGGAAGGATATATAAACCTTATATAGAAGCCTATTAATACTATTATAGATATAGTGGCTCTAGAGTAGTATAAGGTGACATATAGGCTGATTACAAATAACGATAGAAACCTAACCTACAGCCTCCAGCTGGGCAGCAGCTGGAGAGGAGGGGAGTAATATTATAGGCTATATCTGGATGTCCGGCCAGAGCTTTACCTAGGTATCTGAAGCTAACCCCCTCACTCGGGTGGAGCCCTAGTGGGCCCTATATAGCACTATATATACAGACTTTTCTACATACTTATAAAAGCTTCTCTTTTACTTCTTAGTTCTAAATAAACAGTATTTTACGTTACCTTCTAGTTAAATAAACCTAGATCCAGCTCTTTATAACTAGATATTTAAGTAGTAGTTTTTAATATTCTCTTCCAGAGGAAATAGGATACTTCTAAAAAGTAAGATAATAAGAAGTAATAGGAATAAGTAATATAAATTATTTTAGATATAATTATTTCTATAAGATTCCAGGTAGAATATATAGATATTATTAATACTTAGGTTTTTAAAGGAAAACTAAATTTATAAAAAATATAGAATTATATTACTGAGAGAGATTCTTTATATTAATAGAATTTTATAATAGTCTAGTAGGAAGAATATAACTTTCTCTCCAACCTCTATATTAAAATCTAGATTACTAAGTATACTATTAATATACTGAGATAGCTTACCTTTAGAGAGAAATTTTAAATATTAAGTAGTAAAGAGAATAATAATTTCTTTAATAAATTTAGAATTAGATTAATATAGAAATTATATAATTTCTCCCCTACAGGCTACTTAGAATATAATAATATATAAGAGATTATAAGCTAATAATTCTATTAGTCTGGATAGTTATAAAGTATCTACTAATTTATATATAACTATAATATATATAAGAGTATTTATATCTAGAGGTAAGTTAAGAAAGAATTCCTAAAGTTTCTACTGATATCTAACTAATTATATTCTAATTTATTAATAGACTTTATTATTAACTTACTTTCTATAAAAGGATAAGATAGCTATTACCTCTAGGTTATTATTAATTAACTAGGTAAAACTTCTATACTAGAGGAGATAGATATAATAGAGATAGAAATATATATTCAGTAGTTTCTTAATTACTATTATAAGTTTTATAGAATATTATATTCTATTATAAGTAATAGAGAGTCTAACTAAATAAATTACTTTTAGAAGGAGTTCTGTAAGTTAATAGATATTATATACTTATTGAATATTGATTATTATTTATAGACTAATAGAATTATAGAATAATATAATTAGGAGATCTAAGTAGTTTTAAGGATATTTATATATTAGTTTTAAGATAACTGAAGTAACTTACTACTTATTATATAGTTAGTTTTCTATAATTAGTAATATAATATAATAGAGATTATATCTTTCTTTATAAATAAAAAATATTATATTAATCTTATTTTAGTTAATAAAGAGTATATAGAACTACTTAGTAGTAATAAAGCTGCTACCTATTAGTTAGTTAAGAAGATATAGTTAGTAATAATATATATTTATATAGAGATAGCTACTATTTAGTAGAAATTAGAAGCTTAGGTAAATAAAACTTATTCCCTTATAGATTAATATTAAGTTAGTAATAAGATATAATGAAATATATCTAACTATAAGTTACTAAAGCTAAACTGAAAACTAACCTAACTATATTATAAGTATATAATAGTGAAGATTCTCTCGCTATATATTATAAAGTTAGATATTCTAAAGTCTATTTACTTATAATTTTATATAAATTTACTTTAGAGAGCTACTACTAACTTACTACTTAAGTAGGTTATAGTTAATAGCTAGCTACTACTATTAGTAGATAATAATAGGGAAACTAAATAGCTAGTTAAAAATATTCTTACTATTAAGATATACTAAGTGGGGAGAAAATACTAATAAGAAACTTTTATTAAATAAGAAGGATATATAGACTCTATATAGAAGCCTATTAATATTATTACAAATATAATAGCTTTAGAGTAATATAAAATAATATATAAGTTAATTATAAATAATAATAGAGATTTAGCTTATAGCTTCTAACTGTTACGGGCCAGCCCCGTACGGAACACGCTACAGAACACCCTACTTAAGTGCAGCCAGACAACAAGTGGATGACTTGTTATTACGTACCTTTTGACGAGGCTATGCGATATAGCTTAATTGGTAGTACTGTTTGTATGCGCCTGCGCACGCATATGGGTACTGAAGGCCGAGACGTTATTGGCTGCAACGCTACGCCCCCCGGTCGGGGCTAGCCCTTTACATACAACAAGTCTACCCCATAGTCTAGGGTTCGATCCGCAGTCGTATACGGATTTGTTCCCTGGCTTATAGCGCACGAGACGGTCGCTGGGGGTATGTTACTTAAGCGCTCGGAAGCCCCTACCGTGAGGCCACAACAGGCAGGTAGCGTGGCGCGGCAGGAGCGGGAGAGGGGAGGTAGTGTTACGGGCCAGCCCCGTACGGAACACGCTACGGAACACCCTACTTAAGTGCAGCCAGACAACAAGTGGACGACTTATTATTACGTACCTTTTGACGAGGCCATGCGATATAGCTTAATTGGTAGTACTGTTCGTATGCGCCCGCGCACGCATACGGGTACTGAAGGCCGAGACGTTANNGCCGAGACGTTATTGGCTGCAACGCTACGCCCCCCGGTCGGGGCCAGCCCTTCACACTAACTAAGTAGCAGCTAGAGAAGAGGGAGGTAATATTATAAACTATATCTAGATATTAAGCTAAAGTTATATTTAGATATCTGAAGTTAACTTCCTCGCTTAAGTGAGGCTCTAGTAAGCTCTATATAATATTATATATATAGACTTTTCTATATATTTATAAAAGTTTCTTTTTTACTCTTTAGTTCTAAATAAATAGTATTTTACGCCACCTTCTAGTTAAATAAGCTTAAGTTCAGCTCTTTATAATTATTATTATTACGTTATATAGTATACAGTGTTATATAAAGCTCTAGATCTATAGTATAGTAATTACTTACTAATTACTACGTCACTAGGCTACAGCTAGCGCCAGATACTAAGCACCTATAGCTAGTAGGCTCTAGAGAGTATACTGCCACATATATAGCAGCATGTATAGTTACTATATACCCTACAGTATAGTATAACTAATAATAATAGTAGATAGTTTAGCTACGTGACGCTCTTTACCCTCATTAGGGATATATCAGCATTTAAATAATATAATAATAATAATAACAACAACTATCAGATTAGATACTTAAGCTTACGAATAATTATATTAGTAATATATATTATATAAGCCTACATCCTTTTGGCTGTATAGTTAATTTAATAATTAAAAGTCTGTCGGTTACGCCATACTATAGAGCATGCGGTAACCATACACACTGCTACATACGTAGCAGCATACCCTCCATAGCCTACTAGCTACGGATGCCTAGCACCCAGCGCCAGCCTTAGTCTAGCGGCGTGGCAATTAGTAAGCAATTGCCACACTATAGATCTAGAGCCTTACGTGGCGCCACACGCCATATAACATAACAATAATAATAACTAAAAACCAGAACACCAGTTTACATCTATACGACGAGATCACATACAGCATATAATTACCCTGACGGGTAAACTAACACTAATCAGTAGTTAACATAACTATTATACTACTATACTGCAGATCAGTAAGGCTTACTATACCAGAAGAAGTAATCGCGAAACCCTACACCTAAGGTTTATATAAAGTGAAAGATCGTGAGATTATTACTTAGACGCCTCAGACCCTCCCCACCCTAAGATCTCACTAGAAGCCCTCTGAACTGCATACTAACCCCTTATAGATCGCCACTATTAAGACACTAATAACTACACTTAACCTTAATATTAAAATAAGGTAACTTCCTAATAACAACTATTAAGAAGCTAATAACTATAATTACTTTTATTACTTACAGAAGTATATTCAACTAATATAATAACCCTCTTTAAGCTATCGCTAAACTTTTTAGCATTAGAGATTTACAGTATCTCTAGTTTCAACCCCTCAAGAGACTTACATAGCCTCTTGAAAACTCTTCCCCTACTCCTCTCTGTGTGGATCCAGTAATATTAATAACCCTCCCTTACCTCACACCTCCCTCACCTTCATAATAACATCTAAATTAACCCCTATAGGCGAAATACCTACTTCAGATAGCTTTATACCTACAATAACAACACTATTAAGTATTCCTATACTTATAAAACTTTACTAATACCTCAACTTAATATTCTTCAGCTAAATCCTTAATATTAACTATAAGACTATTACAGAGGAGGACTCTATAAAGATCTCTATCTATTTAATATACTAAATAGCCCTCTATACTTATATAAGACTCTATAACCTAGAATTTTTTCAGACGTTTAAAAGCAACTTTAAGAACTAGCTTATAGCAACTTAGCAGTTTACTAGTATCCCCATAATCCAATACTTCAGGAACCACTTTATAGCTTATAGCGTTAAAGTTAATAAAGATAGCAATTAAATCTTCACAGTAATATACTAACTAACCCAGTAAGAGAGATTTACTCTATAAACTCTTGATAAAATTAATAATATACTAAAATACTATATTACTTTTATAAGTAACCTTAAGAAGCACCCCAAGTAGGTTAATAACCTCCTTATAGAGAAGGTAAATTTTACTCTACCCCTCTATAATATCTAACTAAAAATTAAGAATATTATACTAGTGATACTTCTACTATAAGTAGTTAAAGAGAGACGCCCCTCACTAAACTAGCTAGCTTATATACGTATAGCCCCAGGCGAGAGACCTCCATTGTAACCAACAGTCTTACTAGCCTCCCATTTAACTATCTCAAAGCCTCTCTAACAGCAAGAGGACCACCAAGATTCTAGCTGAGACTAACCTAAGTATTAAGAATACCCCCTATACGCTACTACTGCCACCCTATTTAATAATATATCTACCAAACATACTACAGACCTTATGAAGTTATATAACAAAAGTATGAAGTATAGTAGAGGCCTCTATAATATTCTTGAGTTAAAGATCTATATCTTCCATAATTACTGCTTCAAGCTTAGTATCTCATAATATACGTAGGCAGAGTTATTTTCGATTATACTTAAGGATAATACTCTCGAGTTTTACTTTAACCACTTAAGTAACTTGAATATTAACCTCACGTTCAACCAAATAGTCTAGCAAGTTAAGAACTACTTTGAGAATAATAAGAATTAACAGCTCTACCTCTCTAACTAGTAGAATACTACCTTTTAAAGTATTATTACTGAAAATCCTAATAAAAGTAAAAAGGAGGCCTTTAAGCTCCTGATTTCAAAGCTTATATATATCCAAAAAGCTTTCTCTGTAAAGATCCGAATAGATAACACCCTCCACCTCCAGCTTATAAGTATATATTACAGTATACTAGAATGCTAATTAGCCCTCTTCAGCTTTACAGTAACTTCTTAAAGTTTCTATAACTAGTTGAGATCTGCTGTAAATAATACCTTATCGATCCAAAAGACGTAATATGTGTAAGATAACGGAGATAACCACTAAAAGGCGGCTGGAGATTAATTTTAGACTGACTATATATATAACTTACCTTAAGGTAACCCTCAAGACTGTAGCTATACTTCTATATATATACAGCCTCACGCTCCAGATGGCTGTCACTCACCTCTAATATCTACATACAGCTATACTAATTAAAAGTGCTATGTGTATGGTAAACCTGGTTGTTAGTCTATGAGGTATACTCTCGAGGAGAGGCATATTTTATTTAATAAGTATAAGTTAACTACTAACCCTAAGGTATACTCTACAGCAGTATACTAAGCTTTCCTCATAAGTTATAAAGATATTAATAACCTTAATAATAATAACCTCGAGGCCCCACTAGAGGTTAATACTAATAGAGATATTATTACGTAGTATTAAATAGATATTAATTTCGAGGAAGGCTACTATATAGAATCTGCTTTAGAGACATTTTTTATATTATTTTATAGTAAGAAGCTTATTACTCTAGATAGAGGTAAAATCACTAGAATCTTTTAAGATTAGATAATAGTTTATATTCTCACTAAAAGTGTTACTACTAGTAGCAAACTTACAGATAGTACTACTACTCCTGATACTCTTATGTATATCTTCACGCTCGAGAGTTACTACTTAAGTATTATATTTTAAGGTATTCTACCTAACTTAGGTACTGCCAGATTCTTAACTACTAAGTACTTCTAGTTTACTATATTGAAGTAATTAATTATCCCCTCTGTTACTCTTATATCTCCGCAAGGTAAACTAGTTATAATATACTTCAGAGGAGCTACCTCTATTATGACACTTAGAATAGTTAACATACTTACGCTACTCAGTATTATTATATTTTATATAGTCTTATATAATATACCCTTCCTACTCTACCTTATAGATATAGATCGCCTTAGTATTACGTTCGATAACATTTATAACAAGCTCCACTAAGGTAAAAAGATTATGCTTATTATTCAAAAATGGGGGTATCTATAGATACTTCTTGATAAGGAGAGAATAATTACCTCTACGTACCTCACAGAGATAGAGATACGGAGACTCTACTGCTATTTTAAACACCCAGCCATAGCGCGCTTCTACAACATCCTCACTAAGGTGGGATACCCAGTTGAATAGTATACTCTTAAGGCTTTCGAGAGGCACTACTATTACTACTAAATATGTAGTATAGCTTCCTCGCGATTTTATTTTACTATCTAAAGTAATATTAACTTTAACTTTAAGATTATTATCGATATTATTTATATTAATAATTATAATATACTTTATATTATTAATACTACTATAGTATTTAATACTGCTTAATTTTTATCTAACCTATTAGTAAAAATAATATAAAAAGCTTTTAAAGTATATTAGATTAATATATACTAAGATCCTCCCAATTTTATTACTACTAATATAAATATAACCTTTCAATCTGAAGACTTCAGATTAGAGGTAAAAACTATAAGGTTAATAGTTTATATTATACTTATTAAGGTATATAATAGTATTAGTAAAGTAGAGTGTTACTATATACTCCTCTGCTATATATATAAGATTTACTATATAGAGCTTCCCACTACTACTTAAGAAGTATCCCTTTAAGTAGTATATAAGGTAATTAATAATACTGCTAGCCTGAATAGCTTTATGTCTATTCTGCTTATGTTTAGAGTATACTTATACCTTACGGAAGATTCAGCTTCCTCTCTGGATGTTGTTGCTTGGGCTTAAGCTATATATAAGGCTATGGAAGAGGTCCGCTGTGAGTATGCTAAATATACTGTTAATACTACTTTAGTAATATGTAATAGCCTTAATATTTCTTGCGTGATGATCCTTCCGCTCTAGACTCTCGTGCGTATATAGCGAGAGAAAAAGGGCTAGTAAAAACTATACTCTCTTGTTACTATCTGTAGTAAGATGTATATTCTTAAGCTACCTTGTGGCCCTCGAGAGTTTTAATTAATAGCTATAAAATAGTATTTCAAAGGCGACAAACAAGAGATTAATAATAGTGTGGCTGAAGCTATAGCTTTATAAGAGTTAATACTTATAGTTTTATATGCTAACTCTCAGCTAGGCTAAGGATCTCTAAGTAACCTAATAGTAAATAGAGGCTCACGATTCCGTGTGGCTGCTCTAATTTCGTCTGTAACTATCCCTGAGGCTTTAAATATATAGTTAATACTTTATACTGCTTCTGTTGCAAGAGATAATAATATCCTCCCTCCCCAAGTAGTTAGCAATCTACTGCCTCAACCTTAAATGCTTCAGACTGGACTGGTGCCTCTAAGTTATATAACCTGCAGGTATATAGTTAGTTTGCTACCTCTAGAGTTTAACTAAGAGGCTTATTTTATAGTATACCTTACAGCTAAGAAGTAGTTAGATCTAGTATTCTCACTTACCCTCTATGTAAATAGCGTAATTACGACGCCTAGCTTACTGTTTAAAAAGTTAATTAAAAAGGAGGTTAAGAGTATTATTAATAACAGTATTGTAAAGATCGTTTAATATAATCCCATCCTCTATAAAAGCTATAAACGCTTCAAGTCTTATATTATTAATAAGATTAAGAATAAGGATATTAATAAGGTATATAAGAAGTTAAAACTTATAATCTAAAGTTTTAGAGACTATAGTAAGTTCGAGATTTTAACGTAATTACTAATAATCTAATAGAGCAGCTAGTAATTAATTTTAGCTATAACTTTAACCTTCCTTAAGTATAAAAGTATAATAATATAGCTTCGTGACGTTACTTAAGCTTACACCTAAGCTAAAACGGAGCTTATAAGGTATATTATAACTAATCTATCCTTGCACCTCAAAAAGTAGTACCCTCTAGACTCTATAATAATTATTATTAAGCTACTCTACAGCCTCACTGAGGCTAGAACCTACTAGTAAGTAACTTACTTTATATACTATAAGAAGTAATTATAAATAGAGACTTTAATATATAATTTATACCTCCTTATCTCACGCACCCAAAATAACACCTTTAGCCTTATTAGTATATAAACTAATAATATTCTTAGCCTCTCTAATATAGTATTCTCTCACTAAGAGGATAAGGAGCTTAAAAAAACCTTATTTAAAGTGAAGCTTAAAATTATACTCTCAGAAACTATATCCCTCGTATTTAATAGAGGTATCCTGTCACTCTATAGTAATTACCTCTATCTACACTAAAAGCATTAAGAGTAAAAGCTGGCCCTTATTAATATACATACTGCACCTAAGGCACTTAAGAGGGTATATATTAAATAATATACGTATAGTGTATACCTTACTTCTATATACTAACCAGAAGCTCTATTCAACCTCTCGCACGCAGCATAAAAGTAATAACCCTTAAGTAATGACGCCACTACACTTAATAAATAGCTTAAGTAGTAAATAGAGTATCTCAACTGAAGCCTCAACTTCATACTACTTAACTTCTCTAAAATATACTTTTACATTTTTATTAATAGCTTTTTTGCTAATAATATTAACTTCTTATCTTAACTGGAATTTATAATAATTCTAAACTAAGAGACTATAACTAGTAATAGCTAGTTTAACCTCTATAGTAACCTTATATACTATTTATCTACTAAAAGTAAGAAAGTTACTAGGAGTATATTTACTTTAGAGATCTATATTATAGTGATTAGTATAAACTTCACCTATATTATAGCTATATTACTTCAGAAGATTCTTAACTACTGAAAGCTCCTTTAGATCCTAACTATTATATATACTAACTTATACTTACTTTATAAATATTTTATAAAGTTTAGTATTACTAAAGAGAAGCGTCTAATAATTAATATTATAATATTAAGATAGTTATATAAATACTATAAGCTCTATAAGGTGCGGTAGATTAATGGAGATAATAATATTGCTGATGCCTTTATAAAGGGCACTCTGAACTGCACTCTCGAGAGATTTATTAATTCGAACTATATGACCATTTGAATAGAGGGATAAGTAATTCAGGTGGAGTAGATAAATAAGTATTCAGACGTTATTTAGGTAAAGAATATAGATTACAAAAAGCACTATTTTTTATGTAAATAGATAGGCACTAAGGTATATAACAAAAAAAAAGTTACTAGTGTTAGTTATATTATACTGTAAGGTATACAGTAACTATATATACTACTATATATATAGTAGTATACTCTCTATAGCCTACTGGCTATGGGTGCCTGGCATCTGGCGCCAGCTTTAGCCTAGCGGTGTGGCAATTAGTAAGCAATTGCCATGCTGTAGATCTAGAGCCTTACGTGGCGCCACGCGCCACGTAACGTAACAATAACAACAACCGAAAACCAGAACACCAGTTTGCACCCATACGACGAGATCACGTACGGCGTGCAATTACCCTGACGGGTAAACCAACAGAGTCTTATACGCTCTAGGTAGGCTATAGGTTCGAATCCCACTTCTGTAGGAAGTGAAAACAGACGTAGAGATACTCCATAATACTGTAGAGATATTCCATATATAGGCATAAGTCTACTAGCTAGAATAGAACAGGCCTGACTCTAGTAGCCCTGAGGGGATGTGTCAGATTGGGTACTTAAGCCTACGAACAGTTACATCAGTAATATGTATTGTGTGGGCCCACATCCTTTTGGCCGTATGGTCAATTTGACAACAACAATCTCACGCACACTATATCAGCTCCTCCCCCCGGGTAGTCATGTTGCAAACGCGAACGCGCCCAGCCCACCCACTAATTACCGTAATAGAATAAACTTTTCTGTGGTATATCGCCCTCTTCAAGGATCATTCCTAGCCCAAATGTCAATACACCATGATTCTGAGCTCGAGGGCCAACGATGGGACTAAGGTATTCAATCTGGTAGACTTTGCTCTTCATTTTAATCAAGCAAGAGAACCATGCTCTGCTATTAACGGTTTTTCACCAGTCGCGTCATGTCCGACATGTTCGGGTGAGAATAAATATCTACTACTTCCACAGCAGCTGGAGCCACATCCTCTCACCAGACACCTTCTAGGGCATCGTCCATGGTTTCCGCTTGATCAGTCCGTCATTCTTTACGAGGCCATGTTGTGTCCCTCGCTCTCGCCCTTCATCTTCCTGGGGCTAGTCTCCCTTGCTTCCGGGAGCGTGCTCTCTGCTCGGAGTGGAGACGTTGCAGTTCTCGACAGATGGAAACCCCACGATCAAGTCGCAGTCTTCCGAGAGCAAGCTTCTGCCGGCGTCCAAGGCGAGCTCGAGCTGCGTTTCAACCCATGGCTCAACGTCGGGGGCGGTTGCTTCCCGTACGCTGCCGTCGACAAAGATGGCAACCATGGGTATGCGCACAAACACATGCTCCCCTCTGCACGTGTGCAGCCACTGACGTTTCCGCCAAACCAGTATGGGACTCCGTCCTACAGGCGATCCCGGCGGTGACTGTCGTGATGCCGACAAGGGTCAACTTTACGCCAGGGTTGGAACCTCCAACGATAGGACTGGTATCGTGTATTCGTGGTATCAGCCCAAGATCCAGACCGGATCCGAAAGCCACAAGCACTCATACTCGAGCATTGTCGTATGGGTGCACTCTGACAAGTGTGACCCAACGGCCGATGACTACCATGTCGTCGGGGTCAGCTACTCTAATGGCAAAGATACCTACGACACATCACTGAGCGCCGGCACGCTGTACGCGGCTGCTGGTGCCGAGGGCCCCGGTCCCGGCAGCACACAACCCGTCGTCGGACACGACGGTCACGCGAACGTCTTTCCATCCCGAAACGGCGCCGAGCACGCCCTGCACCCGCCCTTGATCAGCTGGGACAAGCTTCCTCGATTGGCAAAAGAGCAGCTCAACGGGATGCAGTACGAACATGCTAGGTGCCCCTTCAATGATGTCAACATGCAAGGGTCCCTGGACGCTTCCTTCAACGCAGACTTTTACGCTGACCTGAATGCCGACCCCGATGACTGCAAAGCGGAGACGACGGCGGCGGCGCCTGACACTTTCAAGACAGTGGACTTGGAGTGCCAGAAGCAGGGACCCGCGTCCGGCCCCTCGACCTGCCCCTTCTCTCTCGTGCAGGATGATGGGACCACCCTTGACGACACGGACGGCGAGGCTATTCTCAGACACATGACCGCCAAGACCTTCCTTCGATATGTCAAGGGAGACAGAGCAGACCGTACCGACACGTGTGTCTTCTACACCAAAGCAGTCACTAGTGCATTTGCAGGGACGGGTTTGGCCGTTCTCGCAACAGACTGGGCGTGCCGCGAGTCACAGAAGACCCGGTACACAGCCTGGGTAAGGATCGTCCCGCCCCTCAACCCCTCAGAAAGGGATCAAAGGCTGCTTGGGGTGATGGAGCTAATGTGGGCCCTACATAGAATCTGTTTCCAAACGCTTATGATGCCTCGACCCACGAGGGTGTCCGCGACTTTTTTGACATGTTTACACCCGGGAGCTGGCTGGACCCTGTCAGGAAAATGCAGCTAGAGTTTGAGAAGACAAAGCCCAGCGGTGTCGTACCACCTAGTGTCCGATACTTCCAGCAAATGTCAGAGGCATCGGCTGAAGCATGTTTCGGAAAAGTTATTATTATGACAGAGACTCCCAGCGAACTTGCCCTCTATGAGCCTGGTAAGAAGTACCAGCCCATAAGTTTCAACAATGTCTTCTGGTCTCACGAGCGGCCTGTCCTTCAGCGTAAGGTGAAGGCGGGAGAAGTAGAGCTCTACGCGCTTGATGCTCATACTAAAGAGGCCTGGAAAATTGTCGACGTTGATACTTTCCGGCTCGGACCTTCAACAAGATTCCGACGAGACCTGGAATCGGCATCTCAGATACTGGACATCTTTGAACAGTCTCAAGTACAGGCCAGGGATAACGCTTGCCCGAGGAGCGGACTGGCCTCCCAGCCACCGGGCGAGGACTGGTTTGGATCCTACGGAAGTAATGGGTGGTAAAAAAGGATAGAAAGGGGGGTGGGTTTGAGGCTGGGTTGAACGAACTAGTTCAATCGTCAGTGGCTGATTTCTAGATTTAGTAGACATGTATCTCTCTAGTCTCTCTAGAACCGTCGCCTTACAGCGTCCTGTTCTTCTCGACACATCCATCTAGTCTCGTCATGTCGGGTCATCTGATCTAGTCTGCCATGCAATTTCACAGTTACTCCGCGAACACGATACTTCGCGTCCGTCAGATCATATAACAATAAGGTCCATGCGAGGACATACTGGTATAAAAGTTAATTGTAAAGCGGGAAGTATCTGTCAACCCCTCTAGGTACTAGTACGCCCAGGCCGACGCAATATTATATCAGTATTATATATAGTTAAGTTAATATAATATAATATTATTAGTATACTGGATGCTGCGAATATTATAATCTAAAGTAAAAAGAATTAGTTAGTAAGATTCTGTTATATATAATTAGGGAGGCAAAATTTAGTGTATCTTCTATATAACTTAACGTAGCTACACATACCACATAAAGCTCTATTTCAACTAGTTTAAGTAGAGTGAAGCTTATAGAGTGTGAAAGGCTGGACCTAAGCTTATTTAACTAGAAAGTGGCGTAAAATACTGTTTATTTAGAACTAAGGAGTAAAAGAGAAGCTTTTATAAGTATATAGAAAAGTCTGTATATATAATACTATATGGAGCCTACTGGGGCCCCACCTGAGGGAGGAAGTTAGCTTCGGATGCCTAGGTATAGCTCTAGCTGGATATCTAGATATAGTCTGTAATATTACCTCCCTCCTCCCCAGCTGCCGCCCGGCTGGAGGCTGTAGGTTAGGTCTCTATTATTATCCGTAATCAGCCTATATATCACCTTATACTGCTCCAGGGCTACTATATCTATAATAGTGTTAATAGGCTCCTATATAGGGTTTATATACTCTTCTTATTTAATAAGAGCCTCTTATTAGTATCCTCTCTCTACTTAATATATCCTTACAGTAAGAATACTTTTAACTAGCTATTTAACCTCCCCATTATTATCTACCAGCAGTAGTAGCTAGCTATTAACTATAACCTATCTAGACAGCAAATTAGTAGCAGCTCTCTAGAGTAAATCTATATAAAACTGTAGGTAAATAAACCTTAAGGTATCCAGCTCTATAATATACAGCGAGAGAACTTTTACTACTATATATTTATAATATAGTTAAGCTAGCTTTTAGCTTAACTTTAATAATTTATAGTTAGATATATTTAACTATATTTTATTACTAACTTAATATTAATCTGTAAGAAATTAAATCTTATTTACCTAAGCTTCTAACCTCTACTAAGTAGCAGCTATCTCTATATAAATATATATTATTACTAACTATATTCTCTCAACTAGTTAGTAAATTACAGTTTTACTACTATTAGGTAATTCTACATACTCCTTAGTAACTAGGATAAAGTTAATATAATACTTATAATCTATAAAGAAAAATATAATCCCTATCACACTATACTACTAGTTACAGAAAACTAACTATATAATAAGTAGCAAGTTACCCCAGTCATCCTGAGACTAGTAAGTAAACACCCTTAAAACTACTTAGATCTCCTAGTTATATTATTCTATAATCCTATTAGTCTGCAGGTAGTAACTAATACTCAGTAAATATATAATACCTATTAACCTACAGAACTCCTTCTAAAAGTAACTCACCCAGTTAGACCCTCTATCACTTATAATAAAGTATAATATTCTATAGAACCTATAGTAGTAACTAAGGGATTACTAAATATATACCTCCGCCTTTATTATATCTATCTCCTCTAATATAGGAACCTTACCTAATTAATTAACAATAACCTAGAGGTAACAGCTACCTCATCTTTTCGTGAGGGGTAAGTTAGTAATAAAATCTATTAACAGATTAGAGTGTAACTAATTAGATATTAGTAGAAGCTTTAGGAATCCCTTCTTAGTTTACCTCTAAATATAAATACTTCTATATATATTACAGTTATATACAAATCAGTGGACACTTTATAACTATCTAAGCTAGTAAAACTATCAACTTACAATCTCTAGTATATTATTATACCTTAGGTAGCCTGCAGGGAAGAAGTTATATAACTTCTATATCAGCCTAATTCTAAGCTTATTAAGGAGGCTATTACTCTCTTCACTACTTAGCACCTAAAGCTTTTCTCTAAAAGTAAGCTATCCTAGCGTATTAATAATATACTTAGTAATCTAAATCTTAATATGGAAGTTAGGAGGGAAGTTATACTCTCCCTACTATATTACTATAAAAATCTATTAGTATAAAGAGTCTCTCTTAGTAGTATAGTTTTATATCTCTTATAAGTTTAATCTTCCTTTAAAAACCTGAATATTAGTAATATTTATATATCCTACTTAGGGCTCTGTAGGGATAGTGGTATCTGGAATAATCTATATTATTTATCCCTATTATTTCTTATTATTCTACCTTTTAGGGGTATTTTATTCCCTCTGGGAGAGGGTGTCGGGAGCTACTACCTGGGCACCCAGCTGATACTTAAGGTAAAAGTTATATTGAGATAACTTTTCCACTTACTAACTCTACCTCTCTGTAAGCTATTATTTCTTTATAAAATACTTAAGGCTTTTATAGTTAGTAAGGACTTTGAATCTCCTGGTGCTCTGTAGCTCCACTCTCTACGTCTGTAAATATTCTAGCACTATAAGGAGTTTCTTATTATAGATTAGGTAATTAAACTCTATAGGGGTTAGGCGTTAGGAGTAGAAAGCTACTGAATACCTCACTCCAGCTTTATTAGTTTAGGTTAATATACCTCCCAGAGTATACTCTAAATAGTCTGTCTTTACTATTATTAGAGCGTCAAGGTTAAATATCTGTAGGATTAATTCTATAGTGAAGAGTTATTTCAGTATAAGGAAAATTTCCTGCTACTTTAGTTTCTAGTTGAAGGAAACTAACTTCTAAGTTAGATAGTTTAAAGGCTTTATAATAATGTTATATTAAAATATAAAGACCTTATAGTAGTTTGTAAACCTAAGGAAATTGTGGATACTTTTTAGTAAGCTGGGGGGAAGCTAGTTAGCAATAATTTCTAACTTCTTAGAATTATAAGAGAGGCTCTTTCTAGTTATTATAATATACTTAATATATTTAACTGTAGTAACTAAGAATTTACATTTCTTAGGATCTAACTTAAAGCTTATATTAGTAAGGTGGCTGAGTACTTAGTGGACTTTCTCTTTATGCTCCTTTTGTAAGTTACTAGTGTAAATAAGGATATTATTAATATATATTATAATAAAGTTATTTAGAAACTGTTACAGATAGCTGTTAATATATTATTGAAATATAGTGGGGGTATTAGTAAGTCTGAAGAGGTATACTACTTATTTGAAGAGGCTGTAATATATCTGAAAAGCTATTTTCTCCTGATCTACTTTATTAATTCTGATCTTATAGAATATAGTAATAATATTAAGCTTAGTATACTAGTGGGTAGTAGTAATCCTCTAGAGGGTCTCTAATATTAGGGGGAGGGAGTAATAGTCTTTCTTTGTGATAGTGTTAAGGGCTCTGTAATCCATATAGAAGTATATTCCTCTGCTTAACTTTCTTATAAAGAAGATTAGGATACTAGTGGAGGAGCTACTTACTTTGATAAATTCCTTGTTAAGTAAATCCTCCAGGGTCTTCTTAAGTATTAGAAGCTTCTTTTGTGATATATTATAGAGGGGTCCCTATAGGAGGTCTAATTCCTATTTCTTTTCGTTAAGAATTAATAGGATATAGTGGTTTATCTCTAGTTAGCTAGGGGGCAGCTAGTATACTAAATCTAAATAAAAAAGATCTGGGAATTCTTTTAAGATATTCGTAAGGATATAGTCTCTTAAGTCCACTTCTACCTTCAGAACTAATATTTTCTTGATATCCACTAAATTAATAGATATAATCTAGTAGAAACTTAGTGTTTCACTAGTATACTGTATAGTATACTGACAGATAAATATAAATAAGTTAGTATTAAGTAGCTAAGCTAACTGGATCTCCTTAAGCTATACTAGCTTATCCTGATATTCTAAGTATACTATTACACTACTCTTCCTGTATATTATCTATTAGGCTTTAGTGTTATAAATAATGCGATTATCTTCTATCTATAGCTGCCTGAGATATAAGAGTGGCTGCAGGCTCTCCACAATATGGATATAGATCTTCTGTATATAGCTACTAACTTCTAAAGTTAGGATAGCTACCCTCTGGGTGTTACTAAATAATAGCTTAGTAGTATATTTCCTTATCTGTCTCTTTAACTTATTAACTAGTAGGAGGTAAAGCTTCTTTATGAGGGAGGTATTAATAATAATATAGACGTTATAGTTTATATTAATAAATATATTAATAAAGTAACTTTTATTAATTCTAACTTAAATAGTAACTAACTATTAGTTACTTATCTATTCTTTTTTCTGTTATTTCCTCTATCTTATTACTTCTACTTTAGTTAGCTTTAGAGCCTAACTTCACTCTAAAGTTACTTTTTTTCTAAATCCTCACTGTTACTAAGTGGGGCAGTATTATCCCCCTAGTTATCTCCAGTGTGATCTGGAGCGGCTGTAGCTTTCGCAATTTTTATATTAGTTTTCTTATACTTTCAGGATCTATAGTTCCTATGGATATAGTCTTTCTTATTATATTTAAAGTATTAGTGGGTATCTTAGTGGTCTCTGGAGCATTCCTCAGAGGTAGAGGAGGAGCTACTAAAACTCTGGCGTTATTATTATTCCTTGACCGCCCTAGTTATCATAATGTCACCCTCCGTATTATAAGTGGTAGGTCTCTAGTGGGGTGGCTAGTAGCATACTAGTGCCCCCTTTATATATTTAAACTTCTAAGCTATATCTTAAACCTTAGATAACTAAAACCTATACTCTATAGGAAGGTTAACTATAATAAGTAGCTCCTTAAGGTAGGAAAGTAAGGCAGCCTCCAGTAGGAAGATCTGGACTATATCTAGCTATATATACCCTTTAGTGTCAGCTAGAGTCTTTTCAAATTAGGGCAGAAAGGTAGTTAAGTGTTCATTTTCCTTCTATCTGAGGCTTTATAGCTAGGTAATAGTGTGAGGCTAATTATTAGGATTTAGGTAAATTCTGTCTAAGTAACTTATAAAATTATTTAGATTATAGGAGTTCTCTAGCCCTCTTACTATATAGAAAAGTTTAACTACCTACTGAAGACTAAAGTTTAAGTAGGAGTAAATTAGATACTAGCGTTCCTAATCACTATTAAAGAAATAGTAGTTAATCTTAAGCTTAGCTTTTATCTGTTAGGCTCACACTTAATATTCCTTCTACTTACCTGAAAACTTTAGAAGTAGGGAAAGAAGCTTCCTTTAGTAGTTAGCTACTAGCGGGGGTATAGTAATATTATTAACCTTAAAGGCTATTATCTTAATAGACGTTATTCTGGGGGTTACTAGAGTATCCTAGTGTAGGCTAGAAGTATCTATTATAGTAGCTACTTGGGGGTCACTACCTACTATAGTATCTTATTTTGCTAACTTATGCGAGAACTTATTAATCCTCTAGTAGAGAGAGCTTAAAGTATACTGTAACTACTGCTGAAATAGTTTACTTATAGGATTACTACCTGTGGGAGTATCCTGGGGAACTTTAGTGCCCTCTATTATTCTTTATATTAGTTACCTGTTGTATAGTGTTATATCCTAGGAGCTACGCTTAACTAGATTGTATGCTTAACCAGTGGGGAGCTGCATTTTATTTAGCGTTATCTGTATAGTAAATAAAACTAAGTTCTAAATATATAAAGGATTAGACCTAGGCTTATTTAACTGGAAGGTGGCGTAAAATACTGTTTATTTAGAACTAAGGAGTAAAAGAGAAGCTTTCATAAGTGTATGGAAAAGTCTGCATATATAATGCTATATGGGGCCCACTGGGGCCCCACCTGAGGGAGGGGGTTGGCTTCGGATGCCTGGGCATAGCCCTGGCTGGACATCCGGGTATAGTCTGTAATATAGAGATACTATAAATACCTAAAGTTTAAATAGTATAAACTCTACTACTTATATTAAGCTGGGTTTATACTAAGTAATAGGATTTCTAAATAAGTAGGTATTATACTATATAACTATTTAAACTTATTTTTCCCCTCACTTAGCTACTACTCTATATTAGTATTTAAGCCTCGCCGCCCGGAATAACTATTATTCCAGATGTTAGTATTCTCTTATAGAGAATCTAATAAGCTTCTAATACTCCCCCTCTCTACTATAACTTAATATAATCCCCCCTCTGAGAGATTCTATCCTCAGGATCTAACTACTAAAACTTAATATAAGGAAGTAATATTCCACTCCCCCTCTAATACTCCTTATTAGTTAGGATCTGGAAGTCTATTTCAGGCTCTATATCTCAGCCTCCTAACGTTAAATTCCAGCTAATATTAGCCTCTTAAAATACATTCTAATTATAACTATATTTTAGTTAACTTAATACTCCCCTTAGAGTAACCTATTTTTTTTAGCTATAAGAATATCAGAAAAGCTTCTTTCTTACTTCTAGCTATAGGAACTTTATATCTACTATATTTATAATCTCTCTTCTCTTTAGAGATACCTTTCTAAATATCCTCTAGTAATTACTAATAAGTTTCTTATTCTTTTTTATTTCGTAGGATACTATTTTTAGTATCTAGATTTAGATATTATTCACTTTATAGTTCTCTCAGCCTTAAAAAACTATATTATCCTCTATACTGCTTTTATTATCCTCCCCTAGTAACCCCTAAGTGATCCTTTTATTATTAAATTATATACTCTCTATTCTAGTGAAACTCTTAACTACTTATAACTAAGTAAAAGCTATTTTTATTATTTAATTTCTTAACCTTATAGATATAACTACTATTTTCTTTTATTAATAACCTTATTTTTAGAATACTGATAATAATAATAATAATATAATATCTACCTTCACTGCCACTAATATCCTACCTCTACTTCCTCCTCCTACTCTAAAGAAGGAAGTAACTAAGTCTTCTCACACTACTTATAAGCAGCCGCCCGCCAACAGCTTCAATAATAATAATAACTTTAATCTTATATATCTTATTTCCTACTATTACTACTTTTATCTCTTAGCTAACTAGAATCCCCAGAATTCTACCCTAATATTCCACCTCTACTATAAGACCACTAGTAGGTCTCTATAGCTTCCCTATCCTTATTACTCTAACTATCTTAGATACTAATAATAAATATTCTTATTATACTACTATATATAGTAAGGAATATATTCTAATATATTTCTATCCCCCCTCTTATAAGTTACTTCTGTAGCTAAGAATTTCTTTCTGATATTTCTTAAGCTACTTATATTACTACCTCTTCCACTCTAATTCTCTACTATCTTTTTAATAATTTTTTATTAAAATTTAACTTCCTCACTACTGCCTATAAAACTAAGGTAATTTTTTATATTTCTAACTTCTAATACCTCCCTACTAACTAGTTCTATAGGAGGAGCTTACTGTGAAGGGCTGGCTCCGACCGGGGGGCGTAGTGCTGCAGCTAATAACAGCTCAGCCTTCAGTACACATATACGCAGGCGTACGCATACGAACAGTACTACTAATTGAGCTATATTGTATAGCCTCGTTAAAAGGTACGTAATAACAAGTTGTCCACTTGTTGTCTGGCTGCACTTAAGTAGGGTGCATAGCGTGTTCCGTATAGAGCTAGCCTGTAATATTACCTCCCCTCTCCCGCTCCTGCTATGCTGCGCTACCTGCCTGTTGTGGCCTCACGGTAGGGGCTTCCGAGCGCTTAAGTAATATACCCCCAGTGTCGCTGTTAGCTAGGGAACATCTATATGTAAATCTATATATAGCTATAGATTGAACTCTAGACTATTGGGGTGATTTGTTGTATGTGAAGGGCTGGCTCCGACCGGGGGGCGTAGTGTGTTGCATGTAATTAGGAGGCAAAATCTGATATATATTGTGTGTAACTAAATGTGGCTATATGCACCGCGTGAGGCTCTATTTTGACTGGATTAAGTGGGGCGAGGTCTGTAGAGATACTATGAGTGCCTGAGGTTTGAATAGTGTAAATTCTGCCACTTGAATATGTTATTTCTGATATGCCCCTCCAGCCTTAAAGGCTGCGTCTGTAGGCTGACTCTTTTGAATAATGTTAGTTTAAACGCTCTATTTACATCTCGTGATAGACTCTTTTTACAGCCTTGTTATCCTTATTAAACTTCTACCTCTATAGTAGGAAGAGTAACGCTATTTATAGACTATTTAGGTATTCCTTATTATCTGGATAAAGAATGCCTCCTGGTGCCTCAGGCGTTTCAGGCGCCCCTAAGTTCTTTTTTAACTATATTATAGTTAGAGTTAGGATCTATAAGTCCTAACTGGTAGTTAAGAGCCTTATTGAGATTTTTAAATGCTAGTATAAATAGCTTCTCTCGAAATTCCTCTTCTTACTATATTTTCAGGTAGTTTAACTAGTTTATTATATTAATCTAAATAATAAAAATATTAAACTAGTAGCTTTAGAGAAGTTTTATGAGGCTATTAGCTATAAGGTCTCCTGAGGGTGTATACTTAACTTTAAAGTATCCTCACTAAGCTTCTTACTGTAGCTAGTAGTTATAGATATTAATATACTATAGTTTTATATATAGTTATACTATTTTAGTGGTTATAAGATATATTATTTACTAGTTATTATATTAGATTCAGACTGCTGGATAAAGTTTATATATCTTACCTCTATTAAAAATATTTGTCGTAAGATCTACTTAAAGTGTAGTAATAAGGTAGCTAGTGAAAATAGCTTCTTATGCTACTTATAATAGCGTTAAAAGCTCTACTTTAGTCGTTAAAATAGTTACAGTATCTTGTTTATTAGCTTGCTATACTATAAGGCTACTAAAGAGGTATATAGTATAAACTTAAGAGCTTTTTCAATCCTCACTATTATCCGCAAAGCTGGTATTTATAGTAATAATGAAGCTATTCTATAGATTACTAGGTTTACAGCCGAACTTGAAATAGAGATCTTTAGTTTTACTGAGGTACTATATTATTCGTTCAGTTTTAACTTAGTGGTTATCTCTAGAGTTCTAGTTGAAATAGGATAATCAGCTAGTTACGTAGGTAATATCTAGTCTTATTATAACTACAGTATAATTAATAAAGCTAATATCTTATTAGTAACACTTAATCTCTATGTAGGAAGCTTAATTACACTGTGGGAGGAGTTCTTTAGGTCTGAGGGGAGTATTAAACTATTTAATATACTATATATACTTTATGAGATACTTAAGGAGTTTTTTAATATAGACTACTTAAGAAAGTTATAACTGTTATATTATTTAATCTTAAATAACCTTAATAATAAGGAACTATTATAAATCTTTACCTCCCTTAAGATAATATTTCTTTTAGAGATCTACTAATAGTATAAGCATTTTAAATATTTTATCTGAGGGGAAGGAGAATATATAGTTATTAATATAGAAGAAGAAAATAATATACCTCTTAAGCTAGTAATATAGCTCTCCTGTAGTAGGCTTAAAACTAAGGTATTTAAAGCTTACCTCTAGATAATACTGCTAGAGGAGAGGAGACCTTTAAAGGTTATAAAGTATTTTATTCAGATAGTAGATCTTTCTAAGCTTTTGATAACTAGGTAGTATCTCTATATAGACCACCTTATTAAACGTTACTTAAACAAATATATTAACTATATTATACTAAAGTAACTTAAAATCAAAATAGTTAGTAATTATTATAAGGATTTGAAAAGATATACCTACTAGAGTAGCTATATAAGTCTTATAGCTATCTTATAGTTATTAGTCTCTATAAATAATAAGCTAAATCTTAATTTTAATGAGGTATCTATATTTATTAAGTTTATAAGTATAAACTTAGTAGTAACCTAGAACCTTCAAGCTCCTTATGAGAGCCTTACTAACCTTACTCTAGAAGTATAATTCAATATAACTTCTAAGATAAACTTTTTTAGCTGCTACTATAGCTTTAGTATACAGATAAGTAAATACTATTAAGTGAGATATAAGTAATAGTAATAGCTTCTACTATAAGATTTCTAGAGTGGAAGTCTCTACTTCCCTACATTTTAAGTACTCTCCATTATCTAATTCACCCTCTAGCTAAAGTTTATCTTTCAGACTTATAATAACCTTTTAGAGTCCTCTTAAGATTTAAACCTTAGGGACCCCCTCTAGCTGATAACTCACATAATCCTATAGCTACAGGCGGAAGTATCTAGAAGTATCTTAAAATAACTAAAAGGTATTAGCTAAAAAAGCAGCTTTAAATAAAAATCTCCTAGCTACTCAGGTATAATACCTTATCTATCCCTCACACTTAACCCTCTCTGGAGGCGCCTGATTTCCTTGCTCCTCTATAGTTTTATCTATATAAATAAGATTATAGAAGAATATAGTAAGTAACTTTAGAGAGATTAATAAAGTAAACTTTACAGTTTTATATAAAGCTACAGAGGGCTCAGAGCTAGCTACAGTATAGACATAAGACCTTAAGCTCTTATAGCTGCCTCCTATATCTTTAGTATAGATTACCTTATTAGACTCTTCACTTAAGTTTAAGTAAGCACTCAAACTAGCCTCACATAGCTTTACTGTAGCTAATTACTCTTATAACTAACGAGAGATCTTATTAAGGTCAGACCTCTTGAAATTATCCTATAGAGAAGCTAAATTTCTATTGAAAAATATTATCTTATTAAAAGAGATATTATAAATTATAATAACCTTATTTTATAAAAGATTCTACACCTAAAACTAGTTAGTTAAAATGTAGCTAACTAAAAAGCTAATAAAAGCTTACCCCTTAAGGTAAGTAAGGTAGTTACACTTAAGTTTAGTATCTATAGTAAGAATAAAATACTAATAGCTATATATATAAAAGTAAGCTAAGTCTAGCCTTACAGTATTATCTTTTTGAGTAACCTTATAAAACTTTTAGTATAATATTCGCCAGCCTAAAAAGCTTATTAGTATATAGTTATAAAAAAATACTACTGCTTGCAAAGTCTTAAGCTAGAAATTGTGAGGCAGTTTACTTTCTTACCTTATAGCCCTCATATAAGTTTTAATAATAGCTCCAACCTGCTCTACACCCCCATTTTAGCTTTATATATACAGCGTAGATAGCTTAAAGTAAATACCTTAAGTGGTTAGGATAGCTTTCAGCCTCTTATACCTAGGGACCTTATTATTACACTTAAAAACCTTAACGTTAATATTATACTGATACTTAAGGAGCGAAATAAAGTCATTAAACGCTACGGTTATAATAGCTTCAGTATAGTCTATAAGATAAAAGTTCTATAAATAGTTAGTAGCTCTGTCTGTAAATATTAAGGAAGAGGTATAGCTACTATAGCCTTAGTGATAAGGGTGAAAGTTAAATGTAATATGCTCTCTAGGGGTAGTATATGAGGTACTCTCACGCTCTACATGACGAATAATCTATTTTACCTTACTAACGCCGCAAGCTTCGTACGCCCCCCAAGTAGGTTAGTATCTATTACGTTTTAAATGACTGTTAGTAATATAAATACCGCATATAGCTGAGATAAGGTAGTTGAGGGGCTCTCTCCCAGGGTACCCTAGCCGTTAGTACTAAAGCTGTTTATCACCTTTCAGGAATCTTTAAATAGTCTCTATAGTATATCTCTAGCAGCAATAATATCTAGGAGAAAGCTTATACTATACTAACTACACCGCTGGAGCGTTTAACCTCTCGCGAGATATATAGTATTTAAGGATTTGTTAGCTATATCAAAAGTTAATAGCTGTAATCTCTAAATAGTTACTCCTCTGCAGTCGAGAGGGATAATTTAGCTTAGTATCCCACTAGTAACCTCACTTTTATAACTACTAAAAAGAGATAAGGTTTATAGCTAGAGAGGTATAGAGAGTAATATTATAGAGGTATAGCTTAGCCTCCTTACCTTCCGAGGTTGTAATATTAATCTCGGCGTCTCTATAGCCCTCAATAGGTACTAGCTTAATGCTACACTAAATATAATCTCTAGAGGGAGCTCCTCAGAGGGTTATAAAATGCTCAATATCTTAAAAAATATAAATAGAGACGCTTAAATCAAAAATAAATAAATCTTAGAGAGAATACTACTGAGGCCCCTCTATATAGCAAGCTTACCACGCAGTATTATAGCTACTTCAGCCGGAATTCTAACTATATAGTTACTATTATCTGAAGCTTTAGACCCTCTTTAAAAGGTCTGAATCTAAAGCTATTTATTATTTAATTCTCTCCTTAGTTACAGTATTAAGTATCTAACTCTTATATATAAGTAATAAGTATATATAATAATAGTGTGAGAGCAGGTAGTTTTTACCATACTTAAGAGGATATAGAAGTCTATCTAAACTATTAAAATATTTCTTACTACCTTAAGAGTTTAAGTTACTATCTATAGTCTCTAAAGTAGTATTAAATACTCTATAGCTAATTTTGCCTTAATAGAGAGCTTCAGGAAGCTACTAAATAGCCTCTATAATAGCTAAAATAACTTCATTCAGTAGTATTATATCTAGTTAACTATAGACTATAAGTATATAGCTCTAGACGTACGATTTAATTAGCAAGTAAGCTAGCGAGAGTATAAGATTATCAACTTAAAACGCCCCTATAACAGAGGGAGCGTAGCTAACTATTTAAGCTTTATATATAGTATCTTACTACTTCTGAAACTACATTTCAGTAGATACTTTTATAATAAGGCGCTTAATCTTAAGAGACTAGAGTATATTATAGTATATAGTAGCTACTTACTGGAGATAGAGGTTATCTATAATACTGAAGTAGTTATAGAGGTTTATTAACTACATAGTAAGATCCTCCTCTATATTATAATACTGGCAGTTAAATATATTACTAATATACTTACGGATCCAAGATAATATATAGGCTCAGTTTGACCACTTATATTTATACTTTCGAATCCTCACATTATAGAGAGTATAGATAGCTATATAGGCTTTCAGGCTCTTCTCTGTAAGGTCTATAGTATCCTGAGTGTGGATCTGTTTAGAAGCTTTAAATAGAAGTTAGAGCTCCTTAGAGTAGGTTTACTCTATAGAGGTGAACCTATTAAGAGTACTAGAGGGGGTTAAGGTCTCTAGAATATTTATTTCGGGTGTTGCAGCAGGTATCTTACCCTTCTTCGCCTTAGGAAAGTTGTATATAAGGGGCTCTTGAGGGGCTACTAAAAAGAGGCTCTTTTAAGCGTTCAATTTAGAGTTAAGATAATCCTATAAGTTATAAACTTTAGCCTCCACCTTAAAGGAGTTATACTAGATAATCCACTAATTAGCTTCCTTAAGTATTAATATAGGGATGTTTTTAGTAGATATCTTAGTATTTAAGATACGTAAATTCGTTATAATATATACTTTTTTTTTAGTCTAGTGGCTCTTTAGTATCGTGAGACTCTTAATTATTACATATAATTAGGAGGTAAAATCTGATATATATTATATATAACTAAACGTAGCCACGCATACCACGCGAGGCTCTATTTTAACTAAGTTAAGTGGGGCGAGGCCCGTGGAGACGCCACAAGTGCCTGAGGCTCAAACGGTGCAAACTCTGCCGCTCGAACACGTTATTTCTGACATAGTGCTGCAGCTAATAACAGCTCGGCCTTCAGTACACATATACGCGGGCGCACACACACGAACAGTACTACCAATTAAACCATATCGCATAGCTTCGTTAAAAGGTACGTAACAACAAGTCGTCCACTTATTATCTAGCTGCACTTAAGTAGGGTGCATAGTGTGTTCTATACGAGGCTAGCCTATAACACTTACTAAAGTATAAACTATAGCTAAGAAAACCCTCCAGGCTAAAACCTCTCACGCTAATAAGTTTAACGCTAAATATAAGGCTGAGGATAAGGAAGCTAAGTAACTAACCTATAAATACTAAGTTATAGCCACTAAAGCTATAGCCTCTACTATTTTACAGTAAAACTGCCTCTTAGAGTGAAGCTTCTAAGCTACTACTACTCTTCACTTAATATAGGAGATACAGATTCACACTATTAAGATTCAGACTACTACCCTCACAGGCCTCTAGATTATTTTTCTAGAGTAGTTTTTAACCTATTCTTATATTATTAATACCTTTTTCCTCCCTCAGTATCCCTCTAGTGACCCTCTCTCTCCTAATATTCTTATTATAGTATACTAATAACCTTAATTCCTATTTACCCTCCCCTAAGAACTCAGATAAGAAGAGTGATAATAATAGTAATAATACTAATAGAAGTAATATGATAGGCCTGGAGGCTATGAGGCTTTGGGTGGCTATAGGGCTAACGGGGCCATACAGAGAGGCTACGTAGCCACTAGCTGTACGTAGGACTACAGCCCTACGTAGCTATATATTTAACTATAGCGTAGTAAGCTAGTTTTTCTCTTTATTTTTCACTCCTTTTTGGTATAGCTATATAGCTACAGCTGTATAGCTGTTATAGCTACTCTTTTATAGGGTTTTTTTGTTTGTTTTTGTTGTTGTTATTCCATCCTATTTTAATAGTTCCCCAGAGGCAGATTATTCTGCTCTCAGTCTTCAAAGCTGGAACGGAGAGACACTTCTACGCTGCCTCAACAAACAAACATCAACACAACACAACGAAAACACAACATATCATCCTACTATCAAGAAAAAACATACAAGTAAATATAAAAACTAGAAAAATTACTAAAAAAAGCTATTTACAGACCTATACTAGAAATAAGAAAACTAAGTAATAACTATACTTATATTCTTAAAACTAGTAGATACTCTAGAGACCTAGAAAGTATTCAGAAACTGGCGCTTATATAGCTTCACTAAATAAACTTTTATAACTTCATATTATAAGATCATTATCAGTAAGGTATTTACAGACCTAGCCTGCAGGCAGACTAGGAATTACTCTACTAGATATAATAGAAAATAATAATTATAATAATAATTACAGAATAATTAAGAAAGTGGTCCTACTAAGCTAATAAGTATAGTAGGATTAACCTATTTATCTGAAGATCAGTAAAGAGATAAACAAATAGACTATTTAAATATCTTTAATATAGAGAAGATAGTTAGGTAAAAAAGAAGACCACTATAACTTAAATACCTCTAATATAGAGAAGATAACATATAAGGATAATTATATTCAGACTTTTAGATATCTCTAAAGAAGGAGAAGATAGATAATATTAGAATTACTATAAATTACTAATCTATTAAGGTCTTTAGGAAGATTAACTAGCAGCTTCATATAGAATCAAATTAAAATATTACATAATAAAGATAAAAGGATAATAAAAAACCTTATATAAATAGTCTTATCCACTATTCTTATTAATAACAAGTAATTAAAATATTATTATTATTACTTACTATAATAATTTCGTAACGTAATATAACTTACATAAGATAGTTTAAAATGAAACTAATAGTCACACTAAACTTAATACTAAAGTCTCTTTTGTAATACTAGTTACTACTATATTCTTAGGCTTAGTATTTAAAAGTATTTAACCTTAAACTCTAAATATCTTAAAAGATTTAGATGATACTCCTTCAGTTTATTCTTAACATAATAATCCAACCAGAAACCTATCTTCAGAATTTCAAACTGAAACTCTATCAGAAAAAAATAATATATCTATAAATATCTTTATAACTCTACTAATAAACTATATCCTAACTATAGCTAACTACTTAATATTAATAAAAACACTCTAAATTTAGCTTACTATAGTTACTATATCTCCTTAGTCTAAAAAAGCTTTTAAGTTTATTAGTAATAATATCTCTAATTTCCTAGATAAATTTAAATTACTAGTAAGCTTATCTTATAAGCCTGAAGCTAATATAATTAGGGAAGTCTATATATATTATACTTTACATTTTAAGAAGGCTATAATATCAGTCCTAATAGGTAAAACTACCTAGATAGAAACTAAGGAAATATTTTTAACTATATATAAGCTTACAGACCTAACAGCTAACTGAAACCCTAATAAGGAACTGAGAGCTTTTATAATTAGAGATTCACTAAAGGAAGATAACCTAGTAGGAATTATATTTCTACTAACTATAATTAATAACCTCCAGATTTATATTACTACCTAAGGAGACCTTAAGTTGCCTAACTAGAAGCTGATATGTATTACTATATTTAGAATGCCTCTTAGAGCACTGAGGGAAATAGCCTAAAATCTTCACTGTAAATTCCATAAGCTTATTAATATAGATTAGAAAACTTTCAAAGTTATACTCACGCAGTAGGGAAAAGACTAGACCTTAATAAAATAACTTACAAATTAGCTGAAAATATTAGCCTCTAAGGCTCTCTCTCTAAGCTTATTAAAAATAATTTTAATAAGGTCTAAGGCAGTTTAGGTGCCTAAGAAAGTAAAAATAGTTAAAGAAGGTATTACTATAGGAGCGGAGGAGTTAGTAGATATTTTTAAAGAACTTCAGGTTAATAGCGCCAGCCTCTCTGTAAATAATTAGATATTAGTAATCTATAGTATTATCAGGCGGCAGAATAAGTTATTAGTATATGTAGAGACTTATATTATATTAATTAAACTAAGTTCCACTTATTCTTCTTATATAACTAATTTGTAGGCCCGTAGAGGTAGTAATTTTGGAAGATCTTAATATAGAATAAGTGGAGCTTACAGTAGTTAGATACTACCTTTTAATTACTTCTATCCCCAGTACTAGCTTATAGATAATATAAATTACTAGTAGTATAGATAGTCAGGATATTGTATAATAACCTGCGAAATTATAATAGTCTGCCAGACTTATAGTATTTACTTCTATAGAAAAAGTGCTTATTATATTAGCTGCTAGAGCAATAAAGTAATATTAGTATAAAATAGTATTATTAATAAAGAATACTAGAAGGACTAGCTAGACAGAAAAATAGTCTTGTTCTATATTACCTAGAGATCTCAGGTTTTCCCAAAAGAAGCTAAGGAAGCTAACAAAATTAGACCATAATTATTCCCTAAACTTACGGAGCTTATTTAGAACTATATAAAATAGCAAATCTTAATTATAGAAACTAATAAGTAGTTTACTCAATACCAGCAAAAGAAATAAGTAGAGGAGGTTTATACTATATTTAATATTATAATTTCTAATCCTATTTATATTACTATATTTAAGGACGAATCCAAAATAGTAACTAAAGATATTATAATTACAGATAGATTAAAGCTAACCTCTATAAGATTTACACCTTATTACTATTATAAGCCTTAATAGGAATTATTTGTAGGTCTAACTAATGAAGGATGCTAAGTTAGTTTTTCTCAGCTAAAGTTAAGAGTTATTAAACTAGATTAAGATGATAAGCTAATATTAACTATAGGGGAGGTTCCTCAGAGAATACCCTCTATTAAATAAATACTTAAGTAACTAGCTTTTACTATACTACTAACAGACGCTAATAATTAAGCTCTTACTTATCATATTTATTTTAAGAAAATAGAGAGGTAAGTCTCAGTTCCTAAAGATTTATTTTAAAAAGCCTAGTTAGTATATATTTAAGTAAGCTATAAGTATACTCAGTCGGTCGTAAAAAATTACTAAAAGAACTAGTAGATAAAGGAGGTTTTTATTTCAGCTAAGGAGGAATTCGCAGATATATTCAATAAAGTTAGTAATAAGGAGAGCGTAATTTAAGTATAGATTAATTAATAGAACTATTAGTATATTACTAAACTAATGAAACTACAGTCTAATAACAAGAAAGATACACTAATAGTTTTATTATCTAATTTACAGACCTAATTAGTACCAGTCATCCAAATCCACAATATAGATATTAAAGTTATAGACGCTATAATAGAGTCAGTCAGAACTGCAGAAAGTATAATTATAAGCCTCACTACAGTTTATAATTTTATAATAACTCACTTCTGGGTTAATATTTAATTTGCAGACCTACAGAAACTAAAAATTCAAGGAATTATTAACACTAAATTAGCAATTAATATTATCTCTAAAGGCTATATCCAGAAAGCTAATCTATTTAGATATATTATACTTACATATCTGGGACTATAAAGTATCCTAGATATTAAATATACTACAGACTTCTAAGGAGTAATAATAGAGAATATCTATATTAGGGATTATTATATTCTTAATATAGAATTCTTTATTATACTATAAGGAATTATTATAAAGGATTTAGTCCTAGGCGCACTATTTATTATTAAGATACGTATAATACTTCAGTATACTCCAAACTGGATAGTCAGCCAGATTTAGTCTGGGAGCGTTTAACTGAATATTCTATTATTATTTTATATATATAACTTAACTACTAAGTTTCAGGATATTATACTGGACTCTTCAAACTTTAATTATATTCAGTATATATACTTTCTTCCTCTTTCTGTAGGGGAGGGAAATTAGAAGTTACTATTAAGACCTGTAAATTAATAGCTAGCAAATAAAATACAGAAGAAGAAAGCTAGCGTAAAGCAGCAAAAAAGATAGATCCTAACCCTTAGGAGCTACCTCTACCACTAAAGTTTAATATACTAAAAGATATCAAAAAATTATTAGATAATAATAAAGAAGTAATTATAGTAGTAGACGAGACTAATAAAGAATTCGAGGTAATTTTAGAAGTTTCAATCTAAAAAGTAATTAAACTAAAAATAGAAAAGATTTGCAGTATTATTATATCTCTAGGAAATTATAGTCTAGAATGTTTATTCTGTAAAGAATAATATCCTTATAGCCTTCACAGACCCCTAAAATATAAATAATAAGTATATATAAGAAATTTTAAGAGATAGAGGAAGTTCTATTATAAGGGATAAAATATAGTAGAAACAGTAAATACTATTTTTAAAAAGAGGAGGAAGATACAGTAAGAAGAAGTAGCAGTAACTAATACCCAGAATAGACCTATAGAAGATATTAACACTATATATAAAATAAAAAACAAAAAGGTCCAGCCTATATACGACGCACTATCAGATAGGTTAACACTAAAAAGAGACCCAGAATAGAAATTAAAAATATAGAAAGAAGCGAAAAAGAATATTACTAATAACTTTACAGCCTAATTCGTAGATGTAATTACACTAAAGTTTTCAAATATTCACTCCAGAGAACGCTTAACATTAGAGAGATTACACCTAATCCTAAACAAACTTAGTTATCTACATACCTTAGAGAAAAAGCTTCTAATAGAGGTCTTAAAAGTAAGAGAGAAGATACTAACCTGGGATTTCAGTTATTACAGAAAAATACTGAACTCTATTATATTACTTCAGAAACTCAAGATAATCCCTCATAAAGTATAGCAGGCTAAGTTAATTCCTATCCTAAAAAGCTTAATAGAGAATATTCTCAAGATCCTGAGAGTGTATATTCAGAATAATATACTAAAATATAGCTATACTGCCTATAGGAACCCATTCTTCTTAGTATAGAAGAAAGATAGTAAGATACAACTAATTAACTTAGTAACAAAAATTAATATAATCACTATTTAAGATATAGAGCTTCCTCTAGAGGCTAATGAATTTTCAGAAGATTTTAGCATATATAAGCTATTATCACTTTTAGATATCTTTTCCAGATATAACTAAATTCCCTTAGACCCCAAGAGTAGAAACTTAATAATATTCGCCATACCACTTAAACTTCTTTAATATTATATCTTTCTAATAGGAAGTATAAACTTAGTTACACAGTTTATAAGAATTATAATAAGGATCCTTTATAATTTAATTTCCTATTACTATAAAACCTTCCTAGATAATATTGTAATTAAAAGGCTAATAATAACTTACAACAAAGAAAACAACCCACATTATTCCAGTATTTATAGATATATTCTAAAATATATTCAGAATATCAATAAGGTTTTAATAAATATCAAACTCACAGGATATATAATTACAATTATAAAATCTTAATAAGTATAACAGACAGTCGTAATAGTTAGTTATATCTACAGAACTTACAGAAGATAACCTAAAGAGTTAAAGATTATAAAGATTAAGGAATAGAAACACTACAGTAACATATTAGAAATATAATCCTTCCTCAATATTACAGTATTTTATTAAGGATAGATCCAAAACTATTCCGCTAAAGTAAAACCACTTAATAACTTACTAAAAAAGAATATTCTCTTTTAATAAGAATAAAAGCAAATTACCACTATAGAATAACTTAAAAATAAACTCTACAGCTCTCCTATACTTATATCTATCAACTATAGCCCTACAGATAATTAAATATACCTAGCAGTAGATACTAGCAGTACTAGTTAGGAAGCTATACTCAGATAATTTATCAAGTAAAAATAAGCTATTACCTACTTCAAAAGTAGCTTATTCGCAGACGCAGAACTTAACTATAACGCCAGTAAGAAAAAGCTTTAAGGAATATTAAAAATACTGAAGTATTTAAGAAACTACCTCTACAGATAACATTTCTTATTAGAAACTAATACTAAAACTCTTATTACTCAGCTTAATAACACTACTTCCAACTTACTAGAAGCATTAATAATTCATTAGATATCTTAGATCAGAATATTCAACTTTAAAATTAAGTATATTAGCAGGATAACTAACTCTGCAGCTAACAGTCTTTCACAAAAACTATCCAAACTATCTAACTAAAATAACAAGCAAGAGGAGGGTAATATCAATAACTAGATTAATATACAGATCTTCTTCACAGACACAGCAACCAGAAACTTTTTAGAAAAAGCATACACTATAGGAGATAATTAATATATTAAAAAAGTATTTAACTTGGAAGCTACAACAGATAGAACCAGCTAAATTAACAAAGACTTAATATTTCCAGTAGCAGTATTAAACTATTTGCAGACCTAGTTAAGAGAGACTAGGTAAATAGCTTATTATCTATTAACACTAAAAAGGCCGCCTAGAATCAACCCTAGCTAATTTAGAGCTTTCAGGCAGAAGGTTTTAATATTCTAATTACAAGATAAGCTACTATTCACCTAACTAATACTATTTTATATAATTCCTTAATATATAACTAATAGAGAAAAACTACAAAGATAATTAATAGTAACTATATATAATAAAAGTAACTATTAAGAATGAGAAGCTATCTATAAGAAATTAGCAGATTAATACTATTAGCCTAACATATATAAAAACATACAGGAGGCAGTAGAATATTATCTAGATTATTAGATATAGAGAGTATGCAGGATGGGAGACCTCTATAGTTTCACTACTCCTTAGGAACTTCTATTTAACTATATCCACTTAGATATCTAGAGAGTAGGAAAATAGTATCTTATTAAAGTAAGAAATATATTCACAAACTAGCTAGAAACCTAATAGCTTCTATAACCTACTTTGAAGGTAATTATAAAGTTTCTATAAGAAGAAGTTATTATATACTATAGTTTTTACAGAATCCTTATAGTGGATAGAAAGCTAGAAAATAAGAAGTATATTATTAAGTTTAATAAGTAATATAGCCTAAAGCGTAAAGTTACTTCAGCCTACAACCTACAAGCTAATAGAGTAATTAAAGTTAGATATTAACTAATTACTTACATACTGTTAGTATAACTATAGAGTAATAATAGTAAAGATTCCTAATTCCTTCTGCTAGCTACCTTATTTGCAGACTAAATAATAGTTAGAGTATTAATAAGGTTCACACTATTCTATTTAAAGTATAGATATAAAGTAGTTACATCTATCAAAATACTTATACTAATATAGAGGATACTAAACTAAGCGTCAGTAAGAATACTAAAAGAAGAAATAAATATAAGAATTTATATTTTTATATAATTAGATAAGGATAGAGAGAAAGCAGTAGTAATAATAGCTAATTAACATAAGAAAGTAGTAGAGGGTTTTAATAAATAAAGAGGGAATATACTGCAGGATAAACGACTGAAACCTAGTAATATAGTTTTAGTTTATAATATTAAGTAAGTAATTAATAAATCCTCAGATAGAAAGCTTAAATATAGATAGATAGACTCCTTTTAAATTCATTTAAGAATACTTAATACTTCTTCCTATAAACTTAAAATCTTATCTAGAGAGGAAATTACTAGAGTAATATATAGAGGAAACAGATTAAGGAAATTTATATAGGCTCCTTAAAGGTATTAGGAACTTTCAGATCTAGATATTTATAGATCTAATCTGGAAAAAGAATTAGTAAAAATCTTCCCAGCCTAGGAAGAACTTATAACTAATAAGGAGGAAGAAGAGAAAGAGGAGGAAGAACTTATAATTCTAAGTAAGACTAATAATAATACTTTAGTAGGATTAATAACTTAATAAAAGGAATACCTATTAAGTATTAAGTATATAATAGAGAAGATACTTCAGGATCTTAAGTTTGAGATCTAAATCTTAGTAATAGCTCCATCCTTAAAAGCTTAGTATTAGGATATAACAGTTTGATAATATATATATAGTAACTTTAACTTACAATTTTGTCTTAAATAGTATAAGTATTCACAGATTAAATCAAATAATAGAGGTATAAAAAGAAAGATACTTTACTTTTAATAAACTTAAATAACTATAATAGGCATCCACTTTTCATACTGTAAGGCAGACTTAACATTTTCAAACAGGCTGGATATAATAGTTTACATTCACTAAATTAGCATATTCACAGACCCAGCATAATAGTTAATACCGTCTATTAAAATTTCTAAACTTAATATAGCCAGAATAATAATAAGCAGTATTTACAGGCAAACTACCAGTTGCAAAGCTTATTATTTTTCTTAAGAGAGATATATAAAAACTTCCAGCTAATAAAATATAACCTAGAACCTTAGGGAGGGAAGATAATTTTACTTGTAAAAAAGATATTATACTAAAGAATGAAAATATAATATATACTTATTACTAAAAGGATTTCTTTATCTATTTCTTTTTTTCTTTTTTCTAATTTTTATTATTTTATTTTCCTATCTATAATAACTAGATATATTCACAGACCTAATAAATAATAACTATCTTATTTCTCTTAAAGAAATTAATAATATAAGTAAAGAAGTTTCTTCCTCTAACCTACTAAGAGGTATTACTCTTAAACTAAAGATTGATACTTCTTAATAAAAATAGGAAAGCTAAATATAATAAGTAGGTTATATATAAAAGGATAAGCTAAGAAAGCAAAAAGGATATTAGGAATATTAAAACACTTCTTCTATTAAGGGAAAAGTATATTATACTAATAAGTAAAGTTAAATAAACTAACTTCACTAATAACAATTTTCTCGAAATCTTGAGAGATCTTAGACTTAGAAATAAGGAGGCTATTATATTCGCTACTGAGATAATATATCTTATCTATATAATAATAGCTGAAACCGAATCTTTAGCAGATAGTATCGAAGTTAAAAGAGTAAGTATTCTAAGTTTCGTGAAAGAAGTAGTTAGCATAAGGGCCTCTAGATAATTAATATAACTTACGCAACTAGTTATCAGTTAGCTATCGAAAATATTAGTCCCTATAGGATATTTACTACTACTACGCCCCAGTTACCTAGTTAGAATAGACTTTATATCTATTAGACGTTATCTGAGAGACTAATTTGTAAATTAATATGTAGATCAGTAGTGATAGATTTCGCAGAATATTCCTCAAGGATCTGCTGATTATTCCTTTTCTCACCCTAAAGTTTAGGAAGGATAGCCTCGCTTTATGTAGGGCTTTGAATAGGACTAATAGGAAAAGGATTATAATAATTAATGTTATCTTAAGAGTTACTATATACAGGAGGATTATTAGTAACTACTATATCCTAATCAGAGAGAGTTACAGTATTATAGATAGATTTCTTTTATTTTCGTTAGGCTTATTATATAGAAGCTTAAAATAAACTTAAGGGGAGGATTATAATAGGATTAGGTCTGTAAACAGACCTATTTATATAATATAAGTAGCCTCATAAGTATAAATAGCTAGGTTTATTACAGATAGATAGAAAGAATTAACTTCTCTTCTCTTCAGAATCCAGAATTTACTATTTAGATCAGTTTAGCTTTTAGACTGTAGATCTGCGAATGCGATTCTACGCTTTTAAAATATTCTTTTAATATTTTCCATCTGTTTTTACTTCTCTCAGGTTTTATAGCTGGGGGTGGTTAGTTGGTTTTAGTCTAGATAGGCCCTCTCAGCTATAGCCTATTTTACTATCTAGACTAGTAAAACTATCAGCTTATAATCTCTAATATATTATTATATTCTAAGTAGCCTATAGGGGAGAAGTTATATAATTTCTATATTAATCTAATCCTAAGTTTATTAAGGAAACTATTATTCTCTTTACTATTCAGTATTTAAAATCTCTCTCTAAAAGTAAGCTATCTTAGTATATTAATAATATACTTAGTAATCTAAACCTTAATGTAAAAATTAAGAGGAAAATTACATTCCCCCTATTAAACTACTATAAAGATCTATTAGTATAAAAAATCTCTCTCAGTAGTATAATTTTATATCTCTTATAGATTTAGTCTTTCTTTAAAAATCTAAATATTAGTAATATTTATATATCCTACTTAGAGCTTCACGGGAATAGTAGTATTCAGGATAATCTATATTACCTATCCCTATTACTTTTTATTATCCTACTCTTTAGAAATATCCTATTCCTTCTAAGAGAGGATATTAGAAACTACTACCTAGACGCCCAGCTAATACTTAAAATAAAAATTATACTAAGATAACTCCTCTACCTACTAATTCTACCTTTCTATAAGCTATTATTTCTTTATAAAATACTTAAAATCCTTATAGTTAATAAGAACTTTAAACCTCCTAGTGTTTTACAGCTTCACTCTCTATACTTACAAACATTCTAGTACTATAAGGAGTTCCTTATTGTGAATTAAATAATTAAACTCTATAGGAGTTAGATATTAAGAGTGGAAAGCTACTAGATATTTCACTCTAGCTTTATTAGCTTAAGTTAATATACCTCCCAGAATATACCCTAAATAGTCTATCTCTATTATTGTTAGAGTATTAGAATTAAATATCCACAGAATCAGTTCTATAATAAAAAATCATTTCAGTTTAAAGAAAACCTCCTACTACTTCAGTCCCTAGTTAAAAGGAACTAACTTCCAAATTAGGTAATTTAAAAACTCCATAATAATACTATACTGAAATATAAAAACCTTATAGTAATTTATAAACCTAAAGAAATTATAGATACCTTTCAGTAAGCTAGGAGGAAACTAGTTAGCAATAGCTTCTAACTTCTTAAGATTATAAGAGAGATCTTTTCTAGCTATTATAATATACTTAATATACTTAACTATAATAACTAAGAACTTACATTTCTTAGGATCTAACTTAAAACCTATATTAGTAAAACAGCTAAACACCTAATAGACTTTCTCCTTATACTTCTTTTATAAGCTACTAATATAAATAAGGATATTATTAATATATACTATAATAAAGTTATCTAGAAACTATCGTAAGTAGCTATTAATATACTATTAAAATATAGTAGAAACACTAGTGAGTCTAAAGGGGTATACTATCTATTTAAAGAAACTATAATATATCTAAAAAACTATTTTCTCCTAATCTACTTTATTAATTTTAATCTTATAGAATATAGTAATAATATCAAACTTAATATACTAGCAGGCAGTAGTAACCCTCTAGAGGATCTCTAATATAAGGAGGAGTAGGTAATAATCCTTCTTTATAATTATATTCAGAACTCTATAATCCACATAGAAGTATATTCCTCCACCTAACCTTCTTATAAAAAAAATTAAAGTACCAGCAGAGAAGCTACTTACTTTAATAAATTCCTTATTAAGTAAATTATCCAGAATCTTCTTAAATACTAAAAGTTCCTCCTATAATATATTATAGAGAGATCCCTAGAAGAAATCTAGTTCCTATTCCTTATTATTAAAAATTAACAGGATATAGTAATCTATCTCTAATTAGCTAGGAGGCAGTTAGTATACTAAACCTAAATAGAAAAAATCTAGGAGTTCCTTTAAGATATTTATAAAAATATAATTCCTTAGATCCACCTCTACCTTCAGAACTAACACTTGCTTAATATCCACTAAACTAATAGATATAACCTAGTAGAGACTTAATACCTCACTAGTATACTACGTAGTATACTAACAGATAAATATAAATAAATTAGTATTAAGCAGCTAAACTAACTAGATCTCTTTAAGCTATACTAGCTTATCCTAATATTTTAGATATACTATTATACTACCCTTCCTATATATTATCTATTAAGCCCCAATATTATAAATAATATAATTATCCTCTATCTATAGCTACTTAAGATATAAAAGTAGCTATAAATTCTCTATAATATAAATATAAATTTTCTATATATAGCTACTAACTTCTAAAGTTAGGATAGCTACCCCCTAGATATTACTAGATAATAGCTTAGTAGTATATCTCCTTATCTATCTCTTTAACTTATTAACTAATAGGAGGTAAAGTTTCTTTATAAGAGAGATATTAATAATAATATAAATATTACAGTCTATATTAATAAATATATTAACAGAATAACCTCTATTAATTATAGCTTAAATAGTAGCTAACTACTAGTTACTTATTTATTCCTTTTCCTATTATTTCCCCTATCCTATTATTTCCACCTCAGTTAGCTCCAGAGCCTAACTTCACTCTAAAGTTACTTTTTTCCTAAATTCTCACTATTACTAGGTGGAATAATATTATCTCCCTAGTTATCTCCAGTATAATCCAGAGCAGCTATAGCTTTTATAACCTTTATATTGATCTTCTTATATTCTTAGGCTTTATAGTTCCTATAGATATAACTTTTTTTACTATATTTAAAATATTAATAGATATCCTAATAGTCTTTAGAATATTCCTTAGAAGTAGAAAAGGAGCTACTAGAGCTTCAGTATTATTATTACTTCTTAACTACTCTAGTTATTATAATATCACTCTCTATATTACAGGCGGTAGATCTCCAGTAGGGTAGCTAATAGTATACTAATATCCCCTTTATATATTCAAACTTCTAAACTATATTTTAAATTTTAGATAACTAAAACCTATACTCTATAGGAAAGTCAACTATAATAAATAGTTCCTTAAAGTAGAAAAGTAGAGCAGCCTCCAGTAGGGAGATCTAGACTATATCCAGCTATATATACCCTCTAGTATCAGCTAGAATCATTTTAAATTAGAATAGAAAAATAATCAGATATTTATTTTCCTTCTATCTGAAACTCTATAACTAAGTAACAGCATAAAGCTAACTATTAGGATCTAGATAAGTTCTATCTAGATAACCTATAAAATTATTTAAATTATAAAAGTTCTCTAGCCCTCTCACTATATAGAAAGTTTTAACTACTTACTGAAAACTAAAGTCTAAGTAGGAGTAAATTAAGTACCAGTATTCCTAATTACTATCAAAAAAATAGTAGTTAATCTTAAGCTTAACTTTTATCTATTAAACCTACACTCAGTATTCCTTCTACTTACCTAAAAACTTCAGAAGTAGGGAAAGAAACTTCCTCCAGTAGTTAGCTACCAGTAGGGGTGTAATAATATTATTAACCCTAAAAGTTATTATCCTAATAGATATTATTCTGGAGGTTACTAGAGTATCCTTATGTAACCTAGAGGTATCTATTATAGTAGCCACCTGGGGGTCACTACTTACTATAGTATCTTATTTCGCTAATTTATATAAAAGCTTATTAATCCTCTAGTAGAGAGAGCTTAAGATATACTATAACTACTACTAAAATAGTTCACTCACAGAGTTACTGCCCGTAGAAGTATCCTAGGAAGCTCCAGTACCCTCTATTATTCTTTATATTAGTTACTTATTATACAGTATTATATCCTAAGAGTCACACTTAACTAGATTATATACTTAACTAGTAGAGAGCTACACTCTACTCAGTATTATCTATATAGTAAATAAAACTAAGTTCTAAATATATAAAAAGCTGAACCTAAGCTTATTTAACTAGAAGGTAATATAAAATACTGTTTATTTAGAACTAAGAAGTAAAAGAGAAACCTTCACGAGTATATAGAAAAGTCTATATATATAATACCATATAGGGCCCACCGGGGCCCCACCCAAACGAGGAGGTTAGCTTCAAATACCTAGGCACAGCCCTAGCCGGACATCCAGACATAGCCTATAACACTAGAGAATAATAAAAATAATAAAAAATACTTATTATAAAGTTAAGTTCTATTTATTAAAGAAACTTAAATTTAGAGTTAGAAAGTATCTCTCTTAATAAAGAAATTTACTAAGTAAGAGTAGGAATAAACTAATTAAAAACTATAGTATCTAGATTAAAATATAACAGAATTTAACTATTAACTTTAGTAATAATATTATAAGTTACTTTAGCCTAAAGGTTGAATATTAGTAATAGTTAAAATAATGCATATAAAATAATATATAAAATTTATAATAATAATATTTATAACTAATAAGTATAATGATAGCTAAGATTATTAGTTTAAAAGATAAGAGAGTTTAGTAAAGATAAAAGATAAATTCGTAATATTTATAAGGTTAAATTTATATAATTTTAGAGGAAACTAATAGATTACTTCTACTGAATATTAATAATAATTATTTTAAAAATAAAAATATTATAATAAGTTAGTTAAGAAATATTATTTCTTTTATTTTAATATTTTAAGAATAATTTGTAATATTTATTTATATATTCTATCTATTAAATATACTATTTGAAGCTTGAAACATAGAATTTTATCTAGTGGATATTCTACTGGGGGAGTGTGTGAGAATAGCTATAGTATTTATTCTACTGTGTAGCTACTTTCAGCCGTTCTAGCTTATATAAAGCCTAACCAGCCTATATATACACTTTCAAGCGTTCTATTCTAGTTTAAATAGATTATACCTTTCAACAACCTATATTCAGACTATATACTATACTATTTGTTTATTATATATAATATATAAAATAAAAGATAAGAAGATTAACCTAATTGATAATATACTATCTAATAGGATAACTCTAGAGGGTAACTCTAAATAGAAACTAAAAGTATAGGTAGAAATAGAGGGAATTATTAAGAATAATCTTAAGAGATAATTTATAGATATAATTATACTAAAGTTTTTAAAAATCACTACTAGGGAATATCTTACTTTAGAATATCTAAATAAAATTATAGATTCAGTAAGTTATTTATATAAACTAGAGAAAGAACTTCTAATGGAAATCCTAAAAATATAAAAATAAAATCTAGCTTATAACTTCAGCTATTATAGTAAGCTACTTAAATTAGTAATACTTCTATAAATAATTAAAACTATCCTATATGAGATATAGTTAGCAAAATCTATCTTAATCTCAAAGAAACTAATTAAAGATATTATTAAGATTCTTAGAGTTTATATTCAGAATAGAATTCTAGAGTATAGCTATACTATATACTAAAATCTTTTCTTTCTTATTAGGAAGAGAAATAGTAAGATAAGACTTATTAACTTAGCTATAAAGATTAATAGTATTATAATTTAAGATATAAAGTTACTACCTAAAGTAGATATATTGTCAGAAGATTTTAATATATATAAGCTTTTATCTTTTATTAATATTCTCTTAGATTATAATTAGATCTCTCTTAACCTAAAAAGCAGGAATTTAACTATATTTAAAACTCTATTAGGTTTACTAAAATATTATATTTTACTTATAGGAGATACTAAATCTGTTTTTTAATTTATAAAAATTATAATAAGGATCCTCTATAACTTAATTTCTAACTATTATAAAGTTTTCCTAGATAAGATAATATTTAAAAGGCTAGTAATAATATATAATAGAGAGGATAACCTATATTATCTAGATATTTATAGGTATATTCTAAAGTATATTCAGAATATTAATAAGATTTTAGTAAATATTAAGCTTACTAGCTACACTATTATAGTAGTAAAATCATAGTAAGTATAGGAAACTATCACTATTATAGGCTATATCTATAGGATATATAGCTAACAGCTTAAAAGATCTAAGATTACTGAATTTAAGAAGTAGAAAATATACTATAATATCTCTAAAATCTATTTATTCTTAAGTATTACTATTTTTTTTTAGGTCTAAATAAAGAATTATTCTACTATTACCTAACTACTTAATAGCTTACTTAAGAACAATATTCCTTTTTAATAGTTTAAGTCTCAGAAGATAGTAATAAGCTAGCTGTAAGATAGATTTTATAGTATTTCTGTATTTATTTCTATTAACTATAATTTAGAAGGAGGCTAGATTCATTTAGTAGTAGATACTAGTAGAACCAGCTAGAATATAGTTCTAAGATAATTTATTAAATAAACAAAAGCTATTATTTACTGTAAAAGTAGTTTATTGATAAAGCTTAAGCTTAATTATAATATAGGAAAGAAAAAGCTTTAAAATATATTAAATATCTTAAAGTAAGTTTATTACTATCTATATAACTAATATTCCTTACTAGAAATAGATATTAAAATACTAGTAGCTAAGCTTAATAGTATAGTTTTAGATTTTCTGGAAATCCTTATTATTCACTAGATATTTTATATATAGATATTTAACTTTAAAGTCTATTATATTAGTAGAGTAGTAAATTCAGTAGCTAATATATTATCTTAGAAACTTTCCAGGCTTTCTAATAAAGTTAATAATATAAGGGAGAGAGATATTAATCACTAGATTGATAAGTCAATTTTCTTTATAGATATAAATATTTAAACTTTCTTCGATAGAGCTTATTCTCTTAGTAATAAATAATATATTAAGGAGGTTTTTAATATAGATATTACTCTAGCTACTAATAATTATATAGACTTAGAACTAATACTTCCTAACGTTATATTAAGTAATTTACAGACTTAGTTATATAAATCTTAATAGATTATTTACTTTTTAGTAATTCTAAAGAATCTATCTAGTATTAACCTAACCTATTTTAAAGCTTTTAGATGTAAGATATTAATTTTTTAACTATAGAATTAACTACTTATCACTAAAACTATTCTATGTAAGCTGATATTATAGTAAATAGAAGATAATTTTATAATTTATCAGAAGTTTATTACTACACTAAATAATAAAGGTAGATATTATAGTTAAGAAGTAGTTTTGTATAAGCTAACTAACTAATACTACTAGATAGATATATATAGGGAGGTCTATAAAGTAGTAAAATACTATTCAGACTATTAATTATATTAAGTCTAATATACTAATAATCTTTATAGCTTTAGAATTCTGTAAAAATATCTATTTAGCTATATTAATTTAGATATTTAGAGAGTAAGTAAATAGTGTCTTATTAAAACTAAAAGTATTTTGATAAGATAACTAGAAATATAATAACTAAATAGAGTAATATTAAAGATTATTATAAAGTTTCTATAAGAAGAAATTATTATATAATATAGTCTCTATAGTATACTTATTATTAATAGTAGCTTTAAGAATAAATAATATATTATTAAATTTAATAAGCAGTATAGTATAAAATAACAGATTACCTCTACTTATAATCTATAGACTAATAGAGTTATTCAAATTAATTACTAACTATTTACCTATATTTCATTAGTATAGATAGTAGGGAATAGTAATAAAGACTTTTGCTTCCTACTGCCTATAGTATTATTTACAGATTAGATGATAGTTTAAATCTTAATAAAATATACTTCTTTCTACTTTAAGTATAAATATAAAGTAATTATATTAATTAAGATATTAATACTTATATAGAGAGTTTTAGACTAAATATCTATATTAATAAAGGAGCAGGGATTATAACTATAAGTTAGAGTATTTACTTAATTAGAGAAGAATGGAGAGAATACTATAAAAATAATTATAAACTAATATAAGAAAGTAGCTAATAGTTTTAATATTTTTTAAAGTAATATTTTCTTAAGAGGATAGACTAAAAGTTAGAGATTTTATATTCGTTTATAATATAAAGTAGGCTATTAATAAATTATTAGAATGTAAGTTTAAGTACTGATAGACTAGGTTTTCTTATTTACTATTATATATACTAGATTCTTCTTTATATAAGCTAGTAATTCTTTTTAGAAAAGAAATTTAAAACTTAACTTATAGTGGAAATTATCTATAAAAGTTTATTTAAATACTAGCTAGATACTAAGAACCTACTAATCTAGGTATTTGTAGATCTAAACTAAAGTTAGAATTAAAAAGAATTTTTCAAGCTGAAAGCAAACTAATAGCTATTAAGGAGGAAGAGAATATAGAGGAACTTATAGTTCCTAATAAAAGTAATAATAATAATAATAATATTATACTATTTACTCATAGAAAAATATGTTTTCTAAATATAAGAAAGATTACTTATCTAATACTAAAGAATGTTATATTTAAAGTTTATCTTTCAAGTTTGAATCTAGAGAAGAGGGAAATATATCTTAAATTACTACTGTAAAACCTAGATTTCTCACTTATTAGTATCTAAAATATTCTCATATTAATTTACAGATCTATAGGATAAATTCTATTTATATTCTCTTTTCTTTTTTTCATATTTTATAGAGGCTCTGTTTTTCTACCTTAGGATTAGAAATTTTAGATTCTAGAGTGTTCTTTTAAACTTTAAGGAGGAAGACTATAGAAGTAATATTACTATTCTACAATTTCTAATATTTCAAATAGTTAAAAGCTAGCTTTAGGTTTTAATAGCTAAAGTATTCTTATTTTTTCTTTATAAAGTAGAAATATTTATTTTATTATAAGGGGAGAGTATATATTAAAGAAAATATATTAAAGAATAAAAATAGTTAAGAGATTAATTCCTATTTATATTTCTAAATCTCTTATATACTTACTATTTCCTTTATTTTAGTATTCCTTTTATTCTTTCTATATTTTAACTGAAAGTTTCCTACTAAGTAACTATAATTTCTTACTATATTTTAATATTCTTTTAGATTTAAGAAAGTAGCTTATCTTAAGGAAATTAGAGAGAGAAGTTTTATATAAAAATATATATAGTATATATAAATATAGTATTAGGAATATTATAGATCTTCTTTTATTTAGGAAAAATAATATTAAGAAAGTAAAGAAAATAAAGGTAAGTAGTTATTTCTATTATTTTAATTTCCTTAAAACTCTAAAGAATCGTAAACTTAAATATAGGGAGATTATTCTATTCCCTATTTAGCTAATAAATATTATTAGAGTATATATAGCTATAACTTTATTACTATTATGGGCTATGTCTGGATGTCCAGCTAGAGCTGTATTCAGGTATCCGAAGCTAACCCCCTCCCTCGGGTGGGGCCCCAGTAAGCTCCATATAGCATTATATATGCAGACTTTTCCACGCACTCGTGAAGGTTTCTCTTTTACTCCTTAGTTCTAAATAAATAGTATTTTACGCTACCTTCCAGTTAAATAAGCTTAGGTCCAGCCCTTTATATATTTAGAACTCAGTTTTATTCACTATATAGATAATACTGAGTAGAGTGTGGCTCCCCACTAGTTAAGTATATAATCTAGTTGAGTGTAGCTCCTAGGATATGATACTGTATAATAGGTAATTAATATGAAGAATGATAGAGGATACTGGAGCCCCCCAGGATACTCCTATAGGTAGTAACTTTATGAGTGAACTGCTTCAGTAGTAGTTATAGTATACTTTAAGCTCTCTCTACTAGAGGATTAATAAGCTTTCATATAAGTTAGCGAAATAAGATATTATAGTAGGTAGTAACCTCTAGGTAGCTACTGTAATAGATACCTCTAGCTTATATTAGGATACTCTAGTAACCTCCAGAATGATATCTATTAGGATAATAGCTTTTAGGGTTAATAATACTACTATATTTCTATTAGTAGCTAACTACTAGAGGAAGCTTCTTCCTCTACTTCTAAAGTTTTCAGGTAAATAGAAAGAATATTAAGTATAAGCTTAATAGATAAAGATTAAGCTTAAGATTAACTACTATTTTTTTGATAGTGATTAGGAATGCTAGTATCTAATTTACTCCTACTTGGACTCTAGTCCTCAGTAGGTAGTTAAAACTTTCTATATAGTAGGAAGGCTAGAGAACTTCTATAATCTAAATAATTTTATAGGTTATTTAGATAGAATTTACTTAAATCCTAATAGTTAGTTCCACACTATTATTTAGCTATAGAGCTTCAGACAGAAAGAAAATAAATACCTAACTACTTTTCTATCTTAATTTAAAAAGATTCTAACTGACACTAGAGGGTATATATAGCTAGATATAGTCTAGATCTTCCTATTAGAGGCTATCCTACTCTCCCACTTTAAGAAGCTACTTATTATAATTAACTTTCCTATAGAGTATAGATTTTAGTTATCTAAAGTTTAAAATATAGTTTAGAAGTTTAAATATATAAAGGGGGCGTCAGTATACTACTAACTACTCCACTAGAAACCTGCTGCTTATGATACAGAGAGTAATATTATAATAACTGAAGTAGTTAAGAAATAATAATAATACTGAAGCTTTAGTAGCTCCTCCTCTACCTCTAAGGAACGCTCTAGAGACTATTAGAATACTTACTAATATTTTAAATATAGTAAGAAAGATTATATCTGTAGGAACTATAGATCCTAAGAGTATAAGAAAACTAATATAAAGGTTATAAAGGTTATAGCTACTCTGGATCATACTAGGGATAACTAGGGGGATAATACTACCCCACTTAGTAATAGTGAGGATTCAGGAAAAAAGTAACTCTAGAGTGAAGTTAGACTCTGGAGCTAACTAAGGCGGAAGTAATAGGATAGGGGAAATAACAGGAAAAGGAACAGGTAAGTAACTAGTAGTTAGCTATTATTTAGACTAGAATTAATAGAGGTTACTCTATTAATATACTTATTAATATAGATTATAATACTTATATTATTATTAATATTTTCTTTATAAAGAAGTTTTACTTCTTACTAGTTAATAAGTTAAAAAGATAGATAAGGAGATATACTACTAGGCTGTTACCTAATAATACTTAGGAGGTAGTTATTCTGACTTTAGAAGTTAGTAGCTATATATAGAAGATCTATATTTATATTAAAGAAAGCCTACAGCTACTCTTATATCTTAAGTGGCTATAGATAGAGGATAATTACGTTATCTATAATATTAGAGCCTAATAGATAATATATAGGAAAGGTAGTATAATAGTATATTTAGAATATTAGGATAAGCTGGTATAGCTTAAGGAGATTTAGTTAGCTTAGCTGCTTGGTGCTAACTTGTTTATATTTATCTGTTAGTATGCTGCGTGGTATACTAGTGAGATACTAAGCTCCTACTAGGTTATATCTATTAGTCTGGTAAATATTAAGAAAATGTTAGCTTTAAAAATGGAAGTAAACTTAAGAGACTATATATCTATAAATATCTTAAAGGAATTTCTGGATTTTTTCTATCTAGGTTTAGTATATTAGCTGCTTCTTAGTTAACTAGGGATAAACTACTATATTCTATTAATTCCTAATAAGAAAGGATAGAAACTAGACTTCCTATAGGGATCCTTCTATAGTATATTACAGGAGAAGCTTCTAATACTTAAGAAAACCCTAGAGGATTTACTTAATAAGGAATTTATTAAGGTAAGTAGCTTCTCTACTAATACTTCAGTCCTCTTTATAAGAAAGCTAAGTGGAGGAATATACTTCTGTGTGGATTATAGAGCTCTTAACGTTATTATAAAGAAGGATTATTACTTCCTCCTCCTAATATTAGAGACCCTCTGGAGGGTTACTACTACTTACTAGTATACTAAACTTAACGTTATTACTACATTCTATAAGATTAGAATTAATAAAGTAGATCAGGAGAAAATAGTTTTTTAGATATATTATAGCTTCTTTAAATAGGTAGTATACCCCTTCAGACTTACTAATACTCCTACTATATTTCAACAGTATATTAACAGCTGCCTGTAACAGTTTCTAGATAACTTTATTATAATATATATTAATAATATCCTTATTTATATTAGTAGCTTACAAAAGGAGTATAAGGAGAAGGTCCACTAGATACTTAGCTGCCTTACTGATATAGGCTTTAAGTTAGATTCTAAGAAATGTAAGTTCTTAGTTACTATAGTTAAGTATATTAAGTATATTATAATAGCTAGAAAAAACCTCTCTTATAATCCTGAGAAGTTAGAAACTATTACTAACTAGCTTCCCCCCAGCTTACTGAAAAGTATCTATAGTTTCCTTAGGTTTATAAACTACTATAAGGTTTTTATACCTTAGTATAGTATTATTATAGAGCTTTTAAACTGCCTAACTTAGAAGTTAGTTCCCTTTAACTGGAAATTAGAACAGTAGGAGGCTTTCCTCACACTGAAATAACTCTTCACTATAGAACCAGTCCTACAGATATTTAACCTTAACGCTCTAATAACAGTAGAGATAAACTATTTAGAGTATACTCTAAAAGGTATATTAACCTAAGCTGATAAAGTTGGAGTAAAGTATTCAGTAACTTTCTACTCCTAACGTCTAACTTCTGTAGAATTTAATTATCTAATCCATAATAAAAAACTCCTTACAGTATTAGAATATTTACAGACATAGAGAGTAAAGCTATAGAGCACCAGGAGGTTTAAAATCCTTACTAACTATAAGGATCTTAAATACTTTATAAAGAAATAATAGCTTACAGAGAGGTAAAGCTAGTAGGTAGAGAAGTTATCTTAATATAACTTTTACCTTAAGTATCAGCTGGATACCCAGGTAGTAGCTCTTAATACTCTCTCCCAGAGGGAACAGAATACCTCTAAAAAGTAGGATAATAAGAAGTAATAGAGATAAGTAATATAGATTATCCCAGACGCTACTATCCTTATAGGATCCTAAGTAAGATATATAAATATTATTAGTACCTAGATTTTTAAAGGAAGACTAAACCTATAAGAGATATAAAATTATACTACTAAAAGAGACTCTTTATACTAATAGATCTTTATAGTAGTATAGTAGGGAGAGTGTAGCTTCCCTCCTAACCTCTATATTAAGATCCAGATTACTAAATATACTATTAATACGCTAGGATAGCTTACCTTTAGAGAAAGGTTTTAAGTACTAAGTAGCAAAGAGAGTAATAGCCTCCTTAATAAGCTTAGGACTAAGTTAGTATAGAAGTTACATAACTCCTCCCCTATAGGCTACCTAGAGTATAATAGTATACTAAAGATTATAAGCTAATAGTTCTACTAATCTGGATAGTTATAAAGTATCTACTAATTTATATATAACTGTAATATATATAGAAATATTTATATCTAGAGGCAGACTAAGAAGGAATTCCTAAAGTTTCTACTAATACCTAACTAGTTATATTCTAATTTATTAATAGATTTTATTACTAACTTACCCCCCATGAAAGGATAAAGTAGCTATTACCTCTAAGTTATTATTAATTAACTAAGTAAAGTCTTTATATTAGAGGAGATAAATATAATAGAAGTAGAGGTATATATTTAGTAGTTCCTCAGTTACTACTATAGGTTCTATAGAATACTATATTCTATTATAAGTAATAGAGAGTCTAACTGAGTGAATTGCTTCTGGAAGGAATTCTGTAAGTTAATAGGTGTTATATACCTGCTGAGCACTAGTTACTACTTACAGACTGATAGGATTATAGAATAGTATAACTAGAAGATCTAAGTAGTTTTAAGGGTATTCACCTACTGGTCCCAGGATAATTAGGGTAACTTACTACTTATTATATAGTTAGCCTTCTATAACTAGCAGTATAATATAATAAGAACTATACCTTTCTTTATAAATTATAAATATTATATTAACTCTATCCTGATTGCTAAGAAGTATACAGAACTACCTAACAGTAGTAAAACTGTAGCCTACTAGCTAGTCAAGAGAATATAATTAGTAATAATATATATCTATATAGAGATAGCCGCCACCCAGTAGAAGTCAGAAGCCTAGATGAATAAGATCTAGTCCCCCACAGATTAGTACTAAATTAGTAATAAAATATAGTTAAATATATCTAACTATAAGTTACTAAGGCTAAGCTGAAAGTTAGCCTAACTACACCACAAGTATATAGTAGTGAAAATCCTCTTACTGCATATTATAAAACTAGATACCCTGAGGTCTATTTACCCATAATTCTATATAAATTTACTCTAGAGAGCTACTACTAATCTACTACCCAGGCAGGTTATAATTAATAGCTAGCTACTACTACTAGTAGATAATAATAGGGAGGTTAAATAGCTAATTAAAAATATTCTTACTGTAAGGATATACCGGGTGGGGAGAGAGTACTAATAAGAGGCTTTTATTAAATAAGAAAGGTATATAAACCCTACATAGGAGCCTATTAACACCATTACAGATATAATAACCCTGAAGCAGTATAAGGTGATATATAGGCTGATTGCGGATAATAATAGAGACCTAGCCTACAGCCTCCAGCCGGGCGGCAGCTGGGGAGGAGGGGGGTAATATTATAAGCTATACCTGGATATCCGGCCAGGGCTATACCCAGGTATCCGAAGCTAACCCCCTCCCTCGAGTGGGGCCCCAGTAGGCCCCATATAATACCATATATACAGACTTTTCCACGCACTCATAAAAGCTTCTCTTTTACTCCTTAGTTCTAAATAAACAGTATTTTACGCCACCTTCCAGTTAAATAAGCCCAGGTCCAGCCCTTCACAATTACTACTAGACTTTAATATACTTAAAATTATTAGTTCTTTAAATTTTACAGAAGAAGTAGTAAGTATAAAGAGTTCCAGAAAGGAAGATATACTGAAAATAGAGTTTATAAACCTAAAAGCTAGTTTTATTATTATTAGTAATATAAACTTACTATTCATAATAGCTGCAGGATACTATATTCTAACTACTATATCTCTAAATAAAGAAGCTATATATAATAGTTAGCTAACTGAGAATCCTTTAAGCTTATAAGTTATGAAGAAAGGTAATACTCTAGTAAATAAAAACTTAATAATAAAGTAAAAATATCCCTATAGTATATAAATAGACTCTCTTATAGTCCTAATATTCTATAGGGATATATCAAAATATCACTTATATAACTTAAGGATCCTGATTGAGCTATAGCTAAAGTATAAATATAACCTTAAAATATTTATTCTGAGGAATAATAAGATACAGAAATACAAAATTAGTAATTACCTCATAATCAGTTAGATTATAAAGAGATATTAGGTAAGTAGGGAACTTACTGTTAGCTTATATAATAGAATTATAACTTACAGATATATACTATTTACTACTTTCTAAAATATAAGGAAGCTAATATTATAAATTATATAGAGGGTATTTAGTTCCCTAAATTTATATAAATAAGAGATATTAATATTCTAACCTAAAATAAGGTAATTATAATAAAATATAGCAGAAGAAAATTAATTACAGATAGAATAATATAGAAGCTAGAGAGTTACAAATAAAAGAGAACGATTAAGTAAGTAAGAATTAGAGGAGGTATTTTTATACTTCTCACTATAGTAAATATATAGTTACAGCTAGTAAATTACTAACGATTAAGCTAGTTATAAAGAAGGAATCTTTTTATCTAAAAGAAAAATAATATTTCTTAAGTAAATTAGTTAAAAGCTGCATATTTATAAACCTGTAAGCTATTTAACTAGATATTTTCACTCTCTAATAAAGTTTTAACTTTCTTTTTCTTAATATTAATATTAATATTTTAAATTTCCTAAACCTACTAAAATACCTACTTTAATAAATATTTCTGCTATTATAAGTTTTATTATACTTATAGTTTAAACTTATAAATTACCTCTATATTACTTTCTTAACTTTCTCCCTAGTTTTTATTTATTTAATGATAGCTTTCCCTTATAATACTATAAACTTAATAGAGTTACTTACTCCTAACAATACCTCCACTTTAAATATTAATTAGTACTACTAGTAACTTATAGAACTTAGAGCTTCCTACTTACTTCCAGATCTAGAAATAAGGATAAAGCTACTATTAACAATATTTTCTAGAAGTTAGTTCTATTAAGCATATCTAGAAAACTATAATAACCAGCCTCCTCTTTAAGCTAATATCTATAATAAATAACCTACTAACCTTAATATTAACTTTAAACTACTAATAGATAAACTTCCTTACTAGTTTAAACTAGGAGATATTATAATAATAAAGCTTTTACTAAATTACTTCTAAATAATAGTAGTCTAGAATAACTATACTGTGAATATCGATAAACTTTCAATTTACTTTCTTAGTTTCTATAATCGTTTTAGCTAAATTAAGTAACAGGAGGAACTAATCTGGAATATTTAGGATGTAAGTTTTACCTAAAAAATATAAACCTATATAGTAGATATTCTAGTTTACTATATTAAATCTAATAATAACCCTCAGGTAGTAGTAATCTAATATAGTAAAAAGTATAAATAAGAGTAATTTATTATTTTACTTTTCCTCTATAGGTAAAACAGTATTTTCATATAGATAGACTTTCTTATAGACTAATAGTATAACTATATATAATACTATAATATATAGTAGTCTAATAAGTAAGAAAAAGAGAGGTTTATTTTAATATTAATATTTATGAATTTATATATAGGAGGCAGTAGAATGAAGCTATAATATCTAATAGCTAGATAAACTTATATGATATTAACTTCTAGCTACCTTAAGTAAGCTTCACTAATAATCTTTTTAAAATAAATATAAGAAGTTCTTACTATTAGTAGAATCCCACTTAGAAGCTATAATTATAATAATATATTAATAGTTTAGTAAGAGAAACCTACCTAAAAGTTTCATTTAGATATACTTAGTAGCTTAATATTAATATTAAATAGAATAATATAGGAAGAGTAGAATATAGAATATTACTAGAATAATAAAACTAATAGAGATAAGTAGATATAGTAGATTCAAGATAACCTAGCTAAATACTTTAATATTATTCTAGCTAAAATAACTATACTAACTTCTTTACTAATACTAGCTTTAATGTTGAATTTCATTCTAGTAAATAAAATATAACTAGCGTTAGAATCCTCTAAAAAGTATTTATAAATCCTATAGCTACTTATTAAATTTAACTTTCTATTAAAATTAGTTTATAATATAATCTAGTATACTACCTATAGAGGTAGGTTTCTAGAAATATAAATGAGTTAGCTTCTATAAATACCTCTACGAAGCTATAAGTAAAGAAATAAGAATATAGAGAAATTACTCTATCTTATCTCTAGTCTCTATAATTAGAAACTAATGGAAAACTTTACTTCCTTAAAACTAATAAACTAGAATTAGTTATTAATATACTAAATAGAGAAATAAAATCTATTCTGAATATTAAGCATCCTTTTATAGTAGAAGATTAGTATATAGATAGTAAGAGTTCATAAAACTATTTCCTAAATTACTATAGTGTAAACCTAGACATTAACTATTAAGACCCTATAATATAATAACATATACCAAAGAAAATATTAATCTATATAATACTAAAAATATCTTATAGATAGAAGAATACTTAGACTTATAGAAACTCTTCACTTTTCTTTATATAAGTCTATAAGGAAGCTTTACTATCTATTAGTCTACTAAGATAGCTAATTTATAATATTTAGAAAGTAGTTATAATATTAATAGTAATCTTTTTAATTATAGCTAGAAGGAAGTAAGTAACCTAATAACTAACTTATAAGATAAAGATATTACTATCTTCCTTATTAGTAATAATAGTATATACTGAGTAAACTTTATAGTTAACTAAACTATTAGTAATATTATAGACTATATCTAGATATTCAGCTAAAGCTATACTTAGGTATCTAAAGTTAATCTCCTCGCTTAAGTGGAGCCCTAGTAGGCTCTATATAATACTATTGTAATAGGGTTGAGCCTGTAAACAGACCTAGCCTATTTATGGAATATAAATAGCCTCACAAATATAAATAACCAGGTTCGTTACAGATAGATAGAAAGAATTAACTTCTCTTCTCTCCAGAATCCCAGACCTACTATTCAGATCAGCTTAGCTTTTAGACTGTAGATCTATAAATATAATTCTACAGTTTTAAAATATTTTTCTAATATTTTCTATCTATTTTTGCTTCTCTCAGGTTTTATAGCTAGGAGTGGTTAGTTAGTTTTAGTCCAGATAGGCTCTCTCAGCTATAATCTATTTTAATAGTATCTAGAGGCAGATTATTCTACTCTCAGTCTTTAAAGCTGGAATAGAGAGATATTTCTATACTATCTTAATAAANNTTAATATAATATAATAAAAATATAATATATTATCCTACTATTAAGAAAAGATATATAAATAAGTATAAAAATTAGAAAGATTACTAAAGAAAGCTATTTACAGATCTATACTAGAAACAAGAAAACTAAGTAATAGCTACACTTATACTCTCGAAACTGGTAGATACTCTAGAGACTCAGAAAGTATTTAGGAACTAGTACTTACATAACTTTACTAAACAAACTTTTATGACTTTATATTATAAAATTATTATGAGTAGGGTATTTACAGACCTAGCTTACAGGTAGACTAGTAATTACTCTACTAGATATAATAGAAAATAATTATAATAATAATTACAAAATAATTAAGAAAATAATCCTACTAAACTAATAAGTACAGTAAGATTAACCTATTTATCTAAAAACCAGTAAAAAGATAAATAAATAGACTATTTAAATACTTCTAATATAGAAAAAATAGCTAGATAAAAGGAAGACCACTATAACTTAAATACTTCCTTTTTAGAGAAAATAGCTAGGTAAAAAGAAGACTACTATAACTTAAATACCTCCTTTTTGGAGAGGATAACACGCAAGAACAGTTATATTTAGACTTTTAGATGCCTCTAAAGGAGAAGATAGATAATATTAGAATCACTATAAATTACGAATCTATTAAGATTTTTAGGAAGATCAACCAGCAGCTTCACATAGAATTAAATCGAAACATTACGTAATAAAGATAAAAGGATAATAAAAAACCTCACGTTAACTACTCTTATTAATAACACTACTCTTATTAACAATACTACTCTTATTAATAACACTACTCTTATTAACAACACTACTCTTATTAACAACACTACTCTTATTAATAATAATACCTTAGTAGGAATAACTACTCTTATTAAGAATAATAATAAAAAAAAAAAAAAAAAACTTTACTTTAGACGACATTCACAGACCCACACTTTAGTTATTATACTTATTCGATTATTTCCTTTTCTTAGTCTGGATCTTCTATTTTCTTACCACTGAAGCCTCTTTATTCCTATTTCAATAGAGGTCTATCTAGAGTCTCACTCTATTTTAATAGAGGTCTATCTAGAGTCTCACCCTATTTTAATAGAGGTCTATCCAGAGTCTCACTCTATTTTAATAGAGGTCTATCCAGAATCTCACCCCATTTCAATAGAGATTCCATCCAGAATTCATACCTATTGCTTCCTTTTAGACTAATGCTATTAACTACATTCGAATACGACTATTTATTTAATTACTACAGCCCTACAGATACTACAGATCCCATAGATACTATAGATTATACGGAGGCTATAGCTATACGGATGCCACAGCTTCTGTAAGCTACAGCTACAGCTATACGTACAGGGAAAGCGTCGAAAAGCAACAAAAGCAACAAGAGGGCTAGCCACATATACTATAGCTACGTGGGCCACGAAAGCCACAGATCCCACGGATGTCATGGATGCTACAGATACTACGGATCTTACAGATCCCTCAAATAAACCCCCGAAAATCACAAAAACGACGGCTACAGCTATGTCAATCGATTCGTAAGACCTACGGCCGCGTATAGCCACAGCTGCGTATAGCTATAGCTACGTAGGCTATAGCTATATTACGGCCACGCGTATACTACCCTAAGGCCCTTAAGGCCTCACGGAAAAAAAGAAGGAAACCTAACTGAATATAGCTCTATAGTTACGACGATTTATCGATTATTATGTATGTAAGACTATATTAAAAAATATCTGGATTTTGAAAGGAAAGATTACTCTGGGGAGGAAGAATACACCCAGGGGTAGTATATATACCCCGCGTGGCGACTTTGATAGACCTCCAGCTAGGGGAGGTAATACTTATATATACGAAAGTAGTTTACTAGTATAAATAATGAACGGCGTAGCTAAGGGGTTATGTATGTACGTACGTATAGCTGAGGGCTATGGTTCTAATCCGTTTTTCGGCTTTTTTTTTACCCTGCGAGGCTGGTTAGGTTTTTGTTTTTGTCTGGATTTTTGAATGTGCGGAAGTGTAGACTTTCAAAAATAGGGAGGATTGTAATAGGGTTGGGTCTGTAAACAGACTCAGCCTATTTATATAATATAAGTAACCTTATAAATATAAATAACTAGGTTTATTATAGACAGATAGAAAGAATTAACTTCTCTTCTCTCTAGAATCTAAGATTTACTATTCAGATCAGTTTAGCTTCTAGACTGTAGATCTACGAATATAATTCTATAGTTTTAAAATATTTTTCTAATATTTTCTATCTGTTTTTGCTTCTCTCAGGTTTTATAGCTGGGGGTGATTAGTTAGTTTTAGTCCAGATGGGCCCTCTCAGCTATAGCCTATTTCACTATATATATAGACTTTTCTATATACTTATAAAGGTTTCTTTTTTACTTTTAAGTTCTAAATAAACAGTACTTTACGCCACTTTCTAGTTAAATAAGCTTAGGTTTAGCTTTTTATATATTTAGAATTTAGTTTTATTTACTATATAGATAATATTTAGTAGAGTGTAGCTCCCTATTAGTTAAGTATATAATCTAGTTAAATATAGCTTCTAAGATATAATACTATATAATAAGTAACTAACTAACTAATATAAAGAATAATAGAGAATACTGAAGCTTCCTAAGATACTCCCACAGATAGTAACCCTATAAGTAAACTACTTTACTAATAGTTATAGCATATTTTAAGCTTTCTCTACTAGAGGATTAATAAGCTTTTATATAAGTTAGTAAGATAAGATATTATAGTAAGTAGTAATTTTTAGGTAATTATTATAATAGATACTACTAGCTTATATTAAGATATTTTAGTAACCCCCAGAATAACATCTATTAGGATAATAACCTTTAGGGTTAATAATACTGCTATACCTCTATTAGTAACTAACTATTAGAAGAAGTTTCTTCTTTTATCTCTAAAGTTTTTAGGTAAGTAGAAGGAATACTAAACATAAGCCTAATGGATAAAGTCTAAACTTAAAATTAACCATTATTTCTTTAATAGTAATTAGAAATATTAGTATTTAACTTATTTCTACTTAGATCTTAGTTTTTATTAAATAGTTAAAACCTTCTATATAGTAAGAAAACTAGAGAATTTCTATAATCTAAATAATCTTATAAGTTACTTAGATAGAATTAACCTAAATCTAAATAGTTAGCTTTAAACTACTATTTAGCTATAAAGTTTCAGATAGAAGGAAAATAAATATCTAACTATCTTTCTATCCTAATCTAAAAAAACTCTAGTTAATACTAGAGAGTATATATAGCTGGATGAAGTTTAGATCTTTCTACTAGAAGCTACTTTATTTCTCTACTTTAAAAATCTATTTATTATAGTAGATCTTTTTATACAGTATAAGCTCTAGTTATCTAAAGTCTAGAATATAACTTAGAAGCTTAAATATATAAAGAGAATATTAGCTTACTACTAACTATCCTACTGGAAACCTACTATTTATAATATAGAAGGTAATATTATAATAATAAGAGTAATTAAGAAGTAATAATAATATTAGAATTTGAGTAATTCCTCTTCTACCTCTAAGGAGTACTCTAAAAACTATTAGGATATCTACTAATATTTTAAATATAGTAAGAAAAATAATATATATAGGAATTATATAGCCTGAGAGACTAAGAAAATTAATATAAAGATTATAAAAGTAATAATTACTCTAGATTATACAAGAGATAACTAGAAGGATAGTATTTCCCCACTTAGTAATAGTGAAAATATAGGAAAAAAGTAACTTTAGAGTGAAGTTAGGCTCTAGAGCTAATAGAGGCAGAAATAATAAGATAGAGAAAATAATAGAAAAAAGAATAGGTAAGTAACTAGTAGTTAGCTACTATTTAGGCTAGAATTAATAGAGATTATTCTATTAATATACTTATTAATATAAACTGTAATATTTATATTATTATTAATATCTCCTTTATAAAGAAACTTTACTTCCTACTAGTTAATAAATTAAAAAGATAGATAAGAGGATATATTACTAAGCTATTACTTAGTAATATCTAGGGGGTAATTATTCTAACTTTAGAAGTTGGTAGCTATATATAGAAGATTTATATTTATATTATAGAGAATCTATAGCTACTTCTATATTTTAGGTAGCTATAAATAGGGGATAATTATATTATCTATAATACTAAAGCTTAGTGGATAATCTATAGGAAGGGCAGTATAATAATATATCTAGAATATTAAGATAAATTAATATAGCTTAAGGAGATCTAGTTAGCTTATCTATTTAGTATTAATTTATTTATATTTATCTATCAGTATACTGTAAGGTATATTAGTTTGATACTAAGCTTCTATTAGGTTATATCTATTAGTCTAGTTGATATTAAGAAAATATTAGCTTTAAAAGTGGAGGTAAACCTAAGGGATTATATTCCTATAAATATCTTAAAGGAATTCCTAAATTCTTTCTATTCATATTTAGTATACTAGCTACTCTCTAGGTAACTAAAGATAAATTACTATATTCTATTAATCTCTAATAATAAGAGATAGAAACTAAACCTCCTATAGGAATCCCTCTATAATATATTATAGAAGGAACTTCTAGTATTTAAAAAAACTCTGGAGGATTTACTTAATAAAATATTTATCAAAGTAAGTAGCTTTTCTACAGATACTTTAGTCCTCTTTATAAAGAAGCTAGGTAGAGAAATATACTTCAGTATAAATTATAAAACTTTTAATATAATTATAAAGAAAGATTATTATTCCTTCTTCTTTATATTAGAGATTCTCTAGAGGGTTACTACTACCTACTAGTATACTAAACTTAACGTTATTATTATATTCTATAAGATTAGAATTAATAAGGTAGATTAAGAGAAAATAGCTTTCCAGATATATTATAGTGTCTTTAAATAGATAATATACCTTTTTGAACTTACTAATATTCCCACTATATTTTAATAGTATATTAGTAGCTACTAATAATAGTTTCTAAATAATTTCATTATAATATATATTAATAATATTCTTATTTACACAAATAGTTTACAAAAGAAGTATAAGGATACAGTTTACTAAATACTTAGCTATGTTACTAATATAGATTTTAAGTTAGATCTTAGGAAATATAAGCTCTCTATTATTACTATTAAATATATTAAGTTTATTATATTAGCTGGAAAGAGCCTCTCTTATAATCTTAAGAAATTAGAAGTTATTATTAATTAGCTTCCTTCTAGCTTACTAAAGAATATTTATTGTTTCTTTAGGTTTATAAATTACTATAAGGTTTTTATATTTTAGTATAATATTATTATAGAGCTATTAAACTGCCTATCTTAGAAGTCTATTCTTCTTAACTAGAGACTAAAGTAGTAGGAGGCTTTCTTTATACTAAAATAACATTTCACTATAAAACTAATTCTTTAGATATTTAACTCTAATACTTTAATAATAGTAGAGATAGATTATCTAGAGTATACTCTAAGAGGTATACTAAATTAAAATAATAAAGCTAAAGTAAAATATCTAATAGCTTTCCACTCCTAATACCTAACCCCTATAGAATTTGATTACTTAATCTATAATAAGAAGCTTCTTATAGTATTAGCCTATTTATAAATATAGAAAATAAAGCTATAAAGTATCAGAAGATTTAAGATTCTCACTAATTATAAGGATCTTAAGTATTTTATAAAGAAATAATAGCTTATAGAGAGGTAAAACTAATCGGTAGAGAAGTTATTTCAGTATAATCTTTACTTTAAATACTAGTTAGACGTCCAGGTGGTAACTTCTAATACTCTCTCCTAGAGGGAATAAGATATTTCTAGAGAGTAGGATAATAAGAAATAATAGGGATAAATAATATAAGTTATTCTAAATACTGCTATCTCTATAAAGCTCTAGGTAGAATATATAGATATTACTAGTATTTAAGTTTTGAAAGGAAAGCTAGACTTATAGGGAATATAAGACTATACTACTAAGAGAGACTTTTTATACTAATAGATCTTTATAGTAGTGTAGCAGGAGGAGTGTAACTTTCTTCCTAATATCTATATGAAAATCTAGATTACTAAGTATACTATTAATATATTAGAATAGCTTACTTTTAGAGAGAGATTTTAGATACTAAATAGTAAAGAGAATAATAGCTTTCTTAATAAACTTAAAATTAAACTAATATAGAAGTTATAAAACTCCTCCTCTGTAAGTTACTTAGAGTATAATAATATATTAGAAATTATAAGCTAATAGTTCTATTAGCCTGAATAGCTATAGAGCGTCCGCTAATTAATATATAACTATAATATATATAGAGGTATTTATATCTAGAGGTAAGCTAAAAAGGAATTCTTGAAGTTTCTACTAGTATCTAACTAGTTATATTCTAATTTATTAATAGACTTTATTACTAATTTACCTCTTATAAAAGGATAAAGTAGCTATTACCTCTAGGCTATTATTAATTAACTAAGTAAAGTTTCTATACTAAAGGAGATAGATATAATAGAGGTGGAAGTATATACCTAATAGTTCTTCAGTTACTACTATAGGTTTTATAGAATACTATATTTTATTATTAGTAATAGAAGGTTTAAATAGGTAAGTTACTTCTAGAAGGAATTCTATAGATTAATAAATATTATATAACTACCTATTAAGTATTAATTACTATTTACAGACAAATAAGACTATAGAATAATATAACTAGGAAATCTAAGTAGTTTTAAGAATATTTACCTATTAACTCTAGAATAACTAGAGTAACCTACTATTTATTTTATAGTTAGCTTTCTGTAACTAGTAGTATAATATAATAGAGATTATTTTTTCTTTATAGATTATAGATATTATATTAACTTTATTCTAATTACTGAGAAGTATATAAAGCTACCTAATAGTAGTGAAGCTACTACCCACTAGTTAGTTAAGAGGATATAGTTAGTAATAATATATATATATATAGAGATAACTGCTACTTAGTAGAGGTTAGAAGTTTAGATAAATAAGATAAAATTCCCTATAGATTAATATTAAGTTAGTAATAAGGTGTAGTTAAATATATCTAACTATAAGTTACTGAGGCTAAGCTAGAAGCTAGCCTAACTATATTATAAATATACTATAATAAGGATCTTCTTACTATATATTATAAAGTTAGATACTCTAGAGTCTATTTACTTATAATTCTATATAGATTTACTTTAGAAAGTTACTATTAATCTACTATTTAAGTAGATTATAGTTAATAGCTAATTACTACTATTAGTAGATAATAATAGGGAGACTAAATAGTTAGTTAAAAATATTTTTACTATAAGGATACACTAAGTAGAGAGCGGATACTTATAAGAGGCTTTTAGTAAATAGGAAGGATATATAAATTCTATATAGAAGCCTATTAATATTATTATAGAAATAGTAGCGTTAGAGCGATATAAGGTAATATATAAGCTAATTATAGATAATAATAGAAGCTTAACTTATAGCCTCTAGCTGGGTAGTAGCTAGAGAGGGAAGAGGTAATATTATAGGCTATATCTAAATATCCAGCTAGAGCTATACTTAAGTATCTAAAACTAACCCCCTCGCCTAAGTGGGACCCTAATAGACCCTATATAGTATTATATATACAGACTTTTCTATATACTTGTGAAGACTTCTTTTTTACTCCTTAGTTCTAAATAAACAGTATTTTACGCCACTTTCTAGTTGAATAAACTTAGGTCCAGCCCTTTACAGTAGAATCTACTATTCTGATTCTATATAGGAAAACTCTAGTAATAATTACTTTATTAAAGTAGTAAACTAACTATTATAATTCTACCTTAACGTTAGTATATGACTAAATATAATTAAGCTGCTATAGGTAAATATTTAGGTTACACTTATAGACCCTCAGTATAACTGATTTACTTACAGCTTTTAAATAGTAAAATAATCTAGAGTCTTTATTTAAAATAGAGTCCTTAATATTATTAACTCTCTATAATACTTATCTAACAAATAATACTAACAACTAGAAGAGATTTGTTTAGTTTCATACTAAAAGTTAATTATCAGTAAATATTTTAGACTTTATATTAATATCTATAGAAACTCTCCCTCATAACTAATAATATAAACTTAAAGTAACTATTAATATTTAGATACCTATTACTAGTTTTTAATAACATTCTATTATAGCTATCAGGAAGATATTCGTAAGCCTAAATATTATTCTACCCTAATTGTTGGGTTAACTAGGTACCGATATAGTAAAAGCTATAGCAGTAGGTAACATACTAGTTACCCCACTTTTTAGACTAATTAGATAAGAGGGATTATCCTACAGATTAATCCTAATAGTATCTAATATATATATATATATGCTATAATATAGATTTAGATATAAATAATTAGAGACTACTAATTATAACCTAGTTATAATAAATTAATTAATTATAATATTTACTAATTATAAACTAATACTAATGAGTAGTTTAAATACTACTAATACTTATTACTACTACTTAACTGCAGATTAGTAAGGAATATCTAAAAGGATAGAATTATAAAACCTCCTAAAGCACCCTATAGATAGCTTCTAAGTAGAAATAGGTAACTTAAAGCTATTATAACTATATACTACCCTAAGAGAAATTATTAATATTATACTTATAATAGACACAGAAATAAAGATAACCTTATAATAACCTATTTACTTAATATTATATTATATCCACTATATAATGAAAATTAATTTAGATTAACATTAAATTAAAATAGTAAATATTAAGATAAAATAATAAGATTACTATAACTAAAAGAATAGAATCTGAGATAAAAACTACAATTCCTCACTACTACTCTTTAATATCTTATATATATTTAACTAACGAGAGACATGAAAGTATTTTAATAATAGTAGATATAATATATTAGTAACTAAAAATAATATACTAAAAATGCTCTTTCTAATATTATATAGAAGAAATAAAACGCTTTAGTTAATATATCTGTATATATAGTGTAGCTCGTCCGGCAGTCAGGATTTAACTAATGGGAAGATAATAATAAAAAGAAATATTTATTTTATATAATAAAGAGACCCTAAGAATAAGAATAAATAAATAATTAGTAATATAAAACTAATATATAAATATTCTAGATTTAGAATTAAGTAATAGTATTAGCTTGTAATTGTTTCTACTATATATTTTCTATATAACTATAGTAGAAAGATATTCTAATTAGGATCCCCCAGGATATAGTAGATTAGTAAGATATTATAACTAATACTAAAATAAGAAATATTAAGAAATTACTATTCCTTATCTCTATCTATAAGTATCGACTAAGTATTTAATAAAATGTTAATAAAACTAAGATAACTATAGGTTAAACTGATAAATACTGTAATTAGTATAAGAGAAGGAATACTAATTCTAAAAATATCACTATCTATTTAAAAAACCTCTATTCGGAGAATCCTTCTAATAAACTATATTTCAAAGAAAAATAAAAAGAAAAAATATTTATACTAATAGTGAAACTAGAGGAATACAGAGAAGTGGGAATAATAATAGGTAATATAAGAGGAAGATTATTTAAATTAAAATAGAGTAATACATCTAATTAACTAATAACTACAGCTTATTCTTAAAGCTTCCCTCTATAATGAAAAGAGATTAATAGATAGTTGCTAGAGAATAAAAATATAAGTAACTAATAATATCCTTATATTATCGCCTATTATCCCTATCTAATATAAATAGTATATTTATATAATAAAGAACTAAACTAAATTACTACCAACCTGAATAATATCGCTATTAGATTATAATTTATATCTACCTCTTAAGTAAGCTACTATAAAGTTACAAGTAAGATATATTAATCTATTACTAATAGTGTTAGTAAGCAATAATACCTAAAAATTTAATAAGGATCCTAAATAGGAAGATATTTATATAATTTTCACTAGAGGGAGATATCTATTTAGTAGTTATAATTTATCTAATAAGTATATATACTTCTAAAACTATAGTTTTTAGAGAAATATCTGTAATTAAAATAAAGTAAAATCATACTAACTATAAATTTTCTCCCAGCCTAATACTTTGAATATATTTTCCTCCCTAGATCCTACTAATAGCTTCTGCGAGATTATAAGTAAGAATAGTATCTCTATAGCTAAAATTAATAAGTATAAGAAAGTATTTTAATATATAGAAATGAAGATATTAATAAGAATATACTTAAAGATTAAACTTTAGTAATAAGGTAAGAATATTAAAATCTAAATAAATATTAATAATAATATACTTAATAATACTTTTATCTACTACTATATTTATGTATAGAAAGTATAAAATATCTACTTTAATAAAATATAGGAAACTTATAAATTAACTTTACAAAATAGATTCTAGAGTATTTTAATTTAGTTACTTTTACTTTATATCTGTAGTAGTATTTAAACTTTTTATTTCTATATAGTTCTAACTGTAAAATTTACCTAGTAATAGTATTTATACTAATACTAGCTTACAACTAATTTAAACTATTATAGGTTATACCTAGATGTCAGGCTAGGGCTGTACCTAGGTATCCGAAGCTAACTTCCTCGCTTGAGTGGGGCTCTAGTGGACCCTATATAGTATTATATACGCAGACGTTTCTATATACTCGTGAAAGCTTCCTTTTTACTTTTTAGTTTTAAATAAATAGTATTTTGCGTTACCTTCTAGTTAAATTGACTTAGATTTAGCTTTTTATATAATTAGAAATTAATTTTATTCACTATATAGATAATACTAGGTTGAGTGTAGTTTCCTGCTAGTTAAGTATATAATCTAGTTAAGTATAGCTTCTAGGATATAATACTGTATAACAGGTAACTAACTAACTAATATAAAGAATAATAGAGAGTACTAGAGCCTCCCAGGATACTCTTATAGGTAGTAACCTTATAAGTAAACTATTTTAGTAGTAATTATAGTATATTTTAAGCTTCCTCTACTAGAGGATTAATAAGCTTTTATATAAGTTAGCAAGATAAGATACTATAGTAAGTAGGAACCTCTAGGTAGCTACTATAATAGATACCTCTAGCTTACACTAGGATGCTCTAGTAACCTCCGGAGTAATATCTATTAAGATAACAGCTTTTAGGGTTAATAATACTACTATATTTCTACTAGTAGCTAACTACTAAAGGAAGTTTCTTTCCCTACTCCTAAAGTTTTCAGGTAAGTAGAAGGAATACTAAATATAGACTTAATAGATAAAGGTTAAGCTTAAGATTAACTACTATGTTTTAATAGTAATTAGGAATATTAGTATTTAATTTACTTCTATTAGGACTCTAGTTTTCAGTAGGTAGTTGAAATTTTCTATATAGTAGGAAGGCTAGAGAACTTCTATAATCTAAATAATTTTATAAGTTACCTAAATAGAATTTACCTAGATTCTAATAGTTAGCTTTATACTATTATCTAGCTATAAAGCTTCAGATAGAAGGAAAATAAATACCTGACTATTTTTCTATTTCAGTTTAAAAAAACTCTAGTTAATACTAGAGGGTATATATAGCTAGATATAGTCTAGATCTCCTTACTAGAGGCTATTCTACTTCCCTACTTTAAGAAGCTACTTATTATAGTTAACCTTCCTATAGAGTATAGGTTTTAGTTATCTGAAATTTAAAATATAGCTTAGAAGCTTAAATATATAAAGAAGATATCAGTATATTACTAACTACCCCACTAGAGACCTACTACCTATAATATAGAGGGTAATATTATAATAACTAAAGTAGTTAAGAAGTAATAATAATACTGAAACTCTAGTAGCTTCTCTTCTGCCTCTAAGAAATATTCTAAGGATCACTAAGATACTTACTAATATTTTAGATATAGTAAGAAAGGTTATATTTGTAGAAATTATAAAGCCTGAGAGTATAAGAAGATTAGTATAAAGATTATAAAGATTATAGCTACTTTAGATTATATTAAGATTAACTAGAGGAATAGTATTCCCCTAGTTAGTAATAGTAAGAATTTAGAAAAAAAGTAACTCTAGAGTAAAGTTAGGCTCTAAAGTTAATAGAGGTAGAAGTAATAAGATAGAGGAAATAATAGGAAAAAGAATAGATAAGTAACTAGTAGTTAGCTACTATTCAGGCTAGAATTAATAGAAGTTACTTTATTAATATACTTATTAATATAGATTATAATATTTATACTATTATTAATATCTCCTTTATAAAGAAATTTTACCTCCTACTGGTTAATAAGTTAAAGAGATAGATAAAGAGATATATTACTAAATTATTATTCAGTAATACTTAGGAGGTAATTATTCTGACTCTAGAAGTTAGTAGCTATATACAGAACATTTATATATATATTATAGAAAGCCTCTAGCTACTTTTATATTTTAGATAATTATAGATAGAGAATAATTATATTATTTATATTACTAAAGCCTAATAGATAATTTATAGGAAGGATAGTATAATAATCTACTTGGAGTATCAGGATAAGTTAGTATAATTTAAGAAGATCTAGTTAGTCTGCCTACTGAATACTAATTTATTTATATTTATCTGCTAATATATTATATAGTATATTAGTAATATACTAAAGTTCTACTAAGTTATATTTATTAGTCTTATAGATATTAAGAAAATATGAACTTTAAAAGTAAAAATAAACCTAAGAGATTATATTTCTATGAATATCTTAAAGGAATTTCTAGATTTCTTCTATTTAGGTTTAGTATATTAGCTACTCTCTAGCTAACTAGAGATAAATTACTATATTCTACTAATTCTTAATAATAAGGAATAGAAACTAAACCTCCTATAGGAACCTTTTTATAGTATATTATAAGAGGAGCTTCTAATACTTAAGAAGATTCTAGAGGATTTACTTAATAAAGAGTTTATTAAGGTAAGTAGTTCCTCTATTAATATTTCAGTCTTTTTTATAAGGAAGCTAGATAGAAGAATATACTTCTATATAGATTATAAAGCTTTTAATATAATTATAAAGAAGGATTATTACCTTCTCCCTCTTATATTAGAGATTCTTTAGAGAATTACTATAGTTTATTAACATACTAAATTTTATATTATTATTATATTCTATAAAATTAGAATTAATAAGGTAGATTAAGAGAAAATAGTTTTTTAGATATATTATAGTCTCTTTAAATAGATAGTATACTCTTTTAGACTTACTAATATTTCTATTATATTTTAATAGTATATTAATAACTACCTATAATAGTTTCTAGATAACTTTATTATAGTATATATTAATAATATCTTTATTTATATTAGTAGCTTACGAAAGGAGTATAAGGAGAAAGTTTACTAGATATTTAGCTATCTTACTAATATAAGTTTTAAGTTAGATCCTAAGAAATATAAATTCTCAGTTATTATAGGTAAGTATATTAAATTTATTATATTAGCTAGAAAAGGTCTCTTTTATAATTCTGAGAAGTTAGAAACTACTACTAACTAGCTTCCCCCTAGTTTACTAAAAAGTATTTATAGTTTCGTTAGGTTTGTAAATTATTATAAGGTTTTTATATTTTAATATAATATTATTATAAAGTTTTTAAACTATCTAATTTAGAAGTTAGTTTCTTTTAACTAGAGATTAAAATAATAGGAGGTTTTCCTTATACTGAAATAACTTTTTACTATAGAATTAGTTTTATAGATATTTAACTTTAATATCCTAATAATAATAGAGATAGACTATTTAAAATATACTCTAGGAGGTATATTAACTTAGGATAATGAAGTTAGAGTGAAGTATCTAGTAGTTTTCCACTCTTAATACTTAACCTCTATAAAGTTTAATTATCTAATCTATAATAAAAATCTTCTTATAATACTAGCTTATTTATAGATATAGAGCGTAAAGTTATAGAATATTAGGAAGTTTAAGATTCTTACTAATTATAAATACTTTAAGTATTTTATAAAGAAATAATAGCTTATAGAGAGGTAGAGCTAGTAGATAGAGGAATTATCTTAATATAATTTTTACCTTAAATACTAGCTGGATACTTAAGTAATAGCTTCTAATACTCTCTCCTAAAAAGAATAGGATATTTCTAAAGGGTGGAATAATAAGAAGTAATAGGAATAGATAATATAGATTATTCTATATACTATTATTTTTATAAAACTTTAAGTAGGATATATAAATATTATTAATACTTAGGTTTTTAAAGAAAAACTAAACTTATAAGAGATATAGAATTATATTATTAAGTGAGACTTTTTATACTAATAGATCTTTATAGTAGTTTAGTAGGGAGAATGTAACTTTCTTTCTAATTTCTATATTAAGATCCAGATTACTAAGTATACTATTAATATACTAAGATAATTTACTTTTAGAGAGAGGCTTTAGATATTAAGTAGTAAAGAGAATAATAGTCTCCTTAATAAATTTAGAATTAAGTTAGTATAGAAGTTATATAACTCCTCCCCTATAAGCTATCTAGAGTATAATAGTATACTAGAGATTATAAGTTAATAGTTCTATTAGTTTAGATAGTTATAGAGTATCTACTAATTTATATATAATTATAATGTATATAGAAGTATTTATATCTGGAGGTAAGCTAAGAAAAGATTCCTAAAGTTCCTACTAGTATCTAACTGGTTACATTCTAATCTCTTAATAGACTTTATTATTAACTTACCCCCTATGAAAAGATAAAGTAATTATTACCTCTAGGTTATTATTAATTAACTAAATAAGGTTTCTATATTAGAGGAGATAGATATAATAGAAGTAGAGGTATATATTTAGTAGTTTTTTAGTTATTATTCTAGGTTTTATAGAACACTATATTCTATTATAAGTAATAGAGAGTTTAACTAAGTAAGTTACTTCTAGAAGAAGTTCTATAAATTAATAAATATTATATACTTATTAAGTATTAGTTACTATTTATAGACTAATAGGATTATAGAATAGTATAACTAGAAGATCTAAGTAGTTTTGAGGATATTTATATACTAATCTCAGGATAACTAAAGTAACCTACTATTTATTATATAGTTAGCTTTCTGTAATTAGTAGCATAATATAATAGGGATTATATTTTTCTTTATAGATTATAAATATTATATCAACTTTATTTTAGTTACTGAAAAGGATATAAAATTACTTAATAGTAGTGAGACTACTGCCTACTAGTTAGTTAAGAGGATATAGTTAGTAATAATATATATTTATAAAAAAATAGCTACTATTTAGTAGAAGTTAGAAACTTAGGTAAATAAAATTTACTTTTCTATAGATTAATATTAAGTTAGTAATAAGATATAGTTAAATATATCTAATTATAAATTACTAAAGTTAAACTAAAAGTTAATCTAACTATATTATAAGTATATAATAGTAAAAATCCTCTTACTATATATTATAAAGCTAGATACTCTAGAGTCTATTTACTTATAATTCTATATAAATTTACTCTAGAAAGTTATTACTAACTTATTATTTAGGTATGTTATAGTTAATAGTTAACTACTATGATTAGTAGATAATAATAGGGAGATTAAATAACTAGTTAAAAATATTCTTACTATAAGGATATACTAAATGGAGAGAACATATTAATAAGAGGTTTTTATTAAATAAGAAGAATATATAGATTCTATATAAAAACTTATTGATATTATTATATATATAATAATTCTAGAGTAATATAAAGTAATATATAAGCTGATTATAGATAATAATTGTGAAGGGCTGGCCCCGACCGGGGGGCGTAGCATTGCAGCTAATAACGTCTCGGCCTTCAGTACCCATATACGCACGCGGGCGTATACAAACAGTACTACCAATTGAGCCATACTGTGGCCTCGTCAAAAGGTACGTAACAACAAGTCGTCCACTTGTTATCTGGCTGCATTTAAGTAGGGTATTCCGTAGCGTGTTCCGTATGGAGCTGGCCCGTAACACTACCTCCCCTCTCCCGCTCCCGCCGCGCTACCTGCCAGTTGTGGCCT
>MASP02000196.1:303794-319920 GCA_001693025.2 Colletotrichum lindemuthianum | reverse complement strand
TAGAATATTCCACGGAATATTCAGCCTGTAGGTACAGTACTACTATAGGGTAAACACCTATAGCCTAGCATTTTAACACAAATCCTGTTCAGCGGTAGTAAAACTATTTCAGCACTTTATCAACCGCTGGACTCGAGACTATCACCGTACGACATGCTTTGCTAAAACCTGAGCAAACCAAAACTCACGACGCTGCCCTACTTGAAGTGCCCTTGATACCGCCAGAATCATAAGATCTGGAAATCGCGCAATCTCTCAAGGCTGGTCTTGTTCACAGAACTGTGGACCTCTTTCTCCAAGAAACTTGGGCCAGGAAACTTGGGAATGTAGAGTGAGCGTTACTGATACTGCTTCCGCATAGCACCATTCGGATGACTCTATAATAATAGAGGAGGTCACCTGCGTGACATGGCCCCATTTCAGATCTCGACGGTTGTCGACCATGGTGCTGCCAGTGCTGCCGCTGATAGATTACACAGGCCATGGCAGAAGACGATTCCGCACGCGGCACGGCCAAGAGGGCAAACGGAACGTTGAAAACACCCCTGAGGTTTCTTGGCATTTGACGTGAGGTTTAACTTGCGACCGCCAGATGGATGTCAGCGGCATCGCGTGATTGGCGACGGAACCCTGCCAGAAAGCGAAACCGTGCTGTGATAAACAAACCTTTCAGTCTAACTAACGGTACAGTAACGTCGATCTGGTTACCAAACATCTTTAGTGAAACCATCTTTCGTAAGGCTGTTGATCACAACCCCTTGACTGTCGCGACCGTCATGTGAGCCGGGCAAAGGAACGTGTGGCTAGTTCTGGGTGGCGTCGGTGGCGTCGTCAGACATCAGTGGCTTGACAATCTGTTGTACTTGTTGTGATAGGCTATCTAGCAGGATCTGTCTTGAAGCCAGGCAAGATATACACATCGCGAGACCTACTACACAGCCTACATAGATGATCATGTCAGCCGGCACTAAGGAGGTCAAGTGTCGTATTTAATCCCCGGAATCCACGCTCACCATTTCTCGCCAGACCCCCCTAAGTTCTGACCAAGGATCACAACCAAGCATTTCACATTATTACTTCATCGCCATAGACAACAGGGACTTTGCTATTCTGAAAAGGAGCAAAGATCAAACCGGCATGCTTTTCGGCAAGTCTCCAGACAGTAAGAGTGGCGACCAGCCCAAGAAGTCGCTCTACCAGCGCTACCAAGACAAGAAGACGGGTCGCGACAAGGTCATCTCGGACGAAGATCTGCTCAAGTACACAGGGAAGACCAGAGAAGAGATCAACGCCTGGGCCAAGGACCGACCCGGTGTCGCTGGAAACAGGGCGGCAGGAACTCTGGCCGCCGGTCCCGTGTCTGGCTTCGCGGGGATGGCGGCCGCCGATGGACTCGGAGGATGGGGGACTGAAGCGGGAGCCGATCCAAAGTTTCCACCCAAGGCGAGTGGCAAGGCGGGCGGTGGTGTGCCGTCGGAGAAGTAGGAGGCGCAGGGCGATTATGGTTGCGAGAACGAACTGTTTCTAATTGTGGCAACCTTGGAAGGCCTTGGCACGAGTTCGAAGGGTATACTTGCCACGTCTCACGACATTTCAAAGTCCGAGTCGACATGATCAGAGTTGTTCATCCGGAATAATTTTGTACAATGTTTCGTAGGACGAAATAACCTCCCTCCCATGTCAGGGCCTCACACGTGCCAAGTTGACCGATGTGATGACTGCAACTGCAGTCACCCTTGGCTGCAAGTTGGCTAGGAGGCTCAAACCTGACAGTAAGGTTAAAAGGACCTCCTCAATGAGTCAGTTCCTCCTTGCTTTTGCCATGAGAGGGCGGAGCCGGTCGGTTTACCGTGAAATCTTGGCAGCTAAGAAGTTTTTCTCAGTGTCGGACAGCAATCTCTCAAACGTTTAGGAGCATGTTCCTTTACTCGTGAGCTATGCCGATTGAGTTTCTCCGCTATGAAGCATTCAAGTCAGGCTGTTGTCTGCTAACAAGGCTGATTGCGTCGGTGGATATGCCACAACGATTCAAGCATCGAGATTCACGGCAGAGCTGGTAGCAGAGCAATGTGTGGGGTATGTCGGATAGATCGTAGGTAGGGTGAAATAACTCGTTTGAGTAGGGGTCGTACAGTTTCATCATATCAAGTCATGAGGTTGTTTTCGAGAAGGCACCGCAACCCTTTACAGCGTGTTTTACGAGTCCCTTGAGCGAGCCTCAGTTGATGGTTCGACCGAGCTCAGCAACCATTTCTCCGGCAGATGTCACGAGGAAACTGGGTGGCCAAAGCTGGAGACTTGCATCGCGCGCAACGGAACCATCTTGAATTATTCCACGAAGTGAGACTGTCCCGGTAATGAAAGAAGTCAGTGTATGAGAGCAGAAAAGGGGTGGAAACGTGAGCGGAAGGAGTAATGTGTCGTTTTGGAGTATCATGAGAGTCCATCAAGACTCCATTTCAGGCGAGAAATGCGTCCAGATGTGAATAGTTCAGCATGCCATCAGCTCAAATATAATATGAGGAGAAAAGACCTGAGGCTGGAAAATGAAATGACACGTCATGTCGAAGGAGAAATCCAGGTTCTTATTGAAGGGCACGGCGATAATCAGGTGGCAGTCCTGTGTAGATCATGCAAAGCGTCATGTAAATTACCATATGGTTATGAGTGTTGAATGAGTCAGGTGAGTGTCTCAGATGTGAGCGCTCAGACTGCGCAGAGTTGATGAGTAATCACCACATACCCGAGTGAGAGAGGCAGCACCAAGCAGCTACATAGTAGCTAGAGGCAACTGGGTATCAATGTGAATGAAATCGAAGTGAAAACTTCAGAATAACGGCCTTATACCTCTTAGATTCAGCTGTCAGAGACAAGCCTGACGCGCAAGAATGCGCCAGAAGTGTCAACAGCGAGAGCTGCGGGGAAAGCTGCTACACAGCTGCTAGTGCATGATGCATCGTGGCTTTTGCCAACTCTAGCGACGAGAAGAGTATAGCGAGGCTCAACGTCAAACGATAGCGCTATTTTAGACGTTATGGCTTATCGTTGGTGGTTTAACGGTCAGTCGCTCTCAGCTGTTTCTTTTATCGTCTTTCAGCAGCCCGTATTATCGAGAAATACGCGTCCACGACGACGAGATGCGAATAATCGTAACATCAACCCACAGGCAGAAACAGGGATACACCCCTGCTCTCGGCCGGCCCAGTCAGCAGTCTAGACTCTCGGCCGACCATGGCACAGTGACATCCCGTCCGCCGCGACTGATGTCATGTTCCGCGCAGAGCGGGGGCGTCAGATTCCCATCTCCCCGCGAAACCCTGCTTTGGCTCCAGTCTGTCGAGGGCGTTGGCCGCGACAACTGACGTCACCTCGGTCTACTGAGGGAGTGCGTATCAAGATTTTCGACCGGCCGAGCAGGAAGAGAGTTGTGTAGCACAGAGATGGGACGTCAACTGTGCGCTGGGTCCCGGGCGGGCGCGTGACCGAAGACATCATACCACGTAGTGTTCCTCTCTTTTCTTCCTTTACAATGCGTGTGATCCCTCCTGCGTCTGCGTTTTGTGCCATTGAGAGCAGACTCTTCTCTGTGACGACCTTTTTCGACGTTTCATACACCATTGCGGCGAGTACTTTCTACAACGCGGACGCCTTTACCCAGTAGAGACTGTAGAGCTACACATAAATCGAAAGAAAGAAGCAATATACAGACAGCAACAAAGATGCCTTCCGTGTTAGGCCTCACCAACGACCCCTCGCCTCACGGCCCGGGCGCCGAGGAACGCAAGAAGAAGAAGAAGCCCCTTCTCCCAGGCGGCGAGGAGACGGACGGCAAGCAGCTCGCTCGCCGTGAGCGTAAAGACTCGGCGTCGCAGTCCCCTCCCGCCGCCGCCGACGGGGAGAAGAAGAAGAAGAAGAAGAAGAAGGAAAAGAAGGAAAAGAAGGAGAAGAAGCCCAAGCCCCGCGAGTACGACGACGACGAGACGTCCGAGGAGGAGGGTCCGCTCAACACCATCGCCAAGCGCAACCACGCAAAGGCCATTGAGATGGAGACGATGCTCTGGGGCGCGCTCGCCCACAAGCCCAAGTCGGCGCTCAAGTACGTCGGCAAGGGCGCCATCATGTGCAACCCGATCCTGTTTGGCGACGCCGAGGTGTACAGCGAGAGTTCGGAGCCGACGCTCAAGGAGGCCCTCAAGGAGTGCGACCCGCCGCTGAGCTTCAAGATGCACCGCCACCACACGGTCGAGATTGGGCTCATGGCCATGGCCATCTGCTACGACATCACGCTCTTCCGCCAAGGGGACGACGGCACGCTCGAGTCGGAGGAGGCGACGGTGTCGACGAGCTGGAGGCAGTGCGCGAGCGGAGACTGGGAGATGACGAGCTCCATGGCCGGGTGGCAGGAATGAAGTGGTGAAGTGGTGTTTGGTTTTGGAGGTGTGTTTTATCTGTGGTATTGCCTCTTGTTTGGATGGCGTCGACGACGATGGGTTATGAGTTATTGCGATGTAATCTACAACGGCCTGCGTGAATTCAACTTGTTTCCCCTCGACTCGGCTCGCCACAGTCGTCTTTCGGGATCGTCCATCTATCACCACGCCGTAGACGACGATCACGACCGAATCTGTCCCTCTGCAACCCTCGAGATGCCATTCCTGGACGACGAGCCGGTGATTTGACGGTTGAACCCGCGAAAGCCAGTTTGCCCTCAGGTTTTCCTGGCGGCATCGCCGAGGGTGTCGTTTCTGTTCGCACTAGCCTAGCCGACTCTCAGAATATTGCTTTACCACCAGACTCACGAACGTCTCATCTTAGGTGAGTCTTGATCATCTCCATAGGTTGACCCAAGCTGGTGACTGAGTCCCGACCCAGCTCTGAGCCTCTGATCAACCCTTCCGCTAGGAAGGCCGGAGACGGGGCACTGTTGGGACCGGACTCTCTCGCCTTGGATGATGTTCATGCCTGCGCCCACGGCCAGGTTTCTCCATGGCATCTTGCGTTTCTGCGGGGCCTTTACCTCTGGCCCGTAGAACGCTGCCGTTGTTGCCATCTTGCTTGATCCAGAGGAGACTTCTGACGTGACCAACCGAGGTCAAATGGAGTGACTGAAATGCAACCTTGGCAGATGAATTGCAGACGGGTCTGATGTTAGTGAAGAGATTGTTGACCGGTATAACAATACCCAAGTGAAGCGGAGCTGACCCCGAATTAACATCGGAAGAGGACGGGAGCTGAACGCTGTTGAGTGTGATCTGCCCATCTACGAAGCGCCTTCTCTTCAAGACGAATCTAGTTCTCAGTCCATCCTCTAGTCTACATCTCTTTCCCGTTCGAGCCCCGTTTTTGAAATCCTTCTCGGGCACTCTCATGATCCAATACATGGCTGCCGCAGCCACAATGTTGGACACGATATACGCCCAGATGAAGCCAAAGTAGGCAGTGTGAAGAGAAAAAGTTGATGAACGTAGTTTTGAACACGGAGTGGCTTTACCCCGCAATGTCCCCTCCACCGATTAGCAATGTCCATGTTGGTATCCGCCAATAAGGCGTTCGTGTCAGTCGTCTCGCAGTACTCACACGAAGTCGCCTTGCCGTCGACCAGCAAATCGCAAATAGACAAGATGTCTTGATGTCCAGCCCGGACGTCGGTTCATCAAGAAACAGCAATAATTGCGGCCGCGCGGCGGGCTCGAGCCCAATGGCTAACCGTTTATGCTGCTCGACGTTGAGGCCCTCGTCCAGGTCGCCGCTGACGGCGTCAGCATACTCCTGCATGCCGAGGAGGTCGACAACGGTATCGACGTAGGCCAGCTTCGAGGTTGTGCAAGATGTCGATCCCCTTGGACGACGACTCCAAGTTGGTGACAGGTGATACGACGTCGAACAAGAAGCTGCCGACAGTCTTCTGGTAGTCCATGGTGGTACCCAGGCCGCAGACGTGCAAATCGCGGAAAGATACGCCAGCAGTGTTTGGAGCGTTGCCCCGGAGGGCTTGCGTCTGAATCCTGTAGAGCTCGGCTGCCCATTTCCGAGAGTCGAACTCGGGGCTCTTGTGGTCCAGCGTCTCGTCGGAGGGCTCGGGGAATAGCGAATGGTTCTGGCCGGTTCCATGTGCGTCTGGCGAGGTCGTTGATCTCCTCGGCGAGGGATATCTCGGTGTCGGACTGGCTGGCTGGCAATGGCGATGGCGATGAATCACTGCTGAGATTGTGTTGGTAAGCCTCATACCGTGCAATGTGATAGTCGTAGAGTGCCGCGGTTGGCATGATGGCGCGGAAAGTGGGTGGACGAAGCCCAATGACGATGGTCTTCCTCCAGGTGATTTGTTGGTCTTGGCTGGATAAAGTGGCAATGTCTGAAAGAATCTCCGGTTAATACTGAGTTGACCAAACTCCCGCTGACAACTCGGTCAAGCTGGCGGTCTTGAAATGAGGCCTGAAGAAGTCCACAACAGCAGCCCCAGCATTATATATATCCATGAGCCATGACGCCCTGTGAAAGTATCGTGAGATGAAGTCCAAGTGTCCCATACGACTCCATTCACGATGAAGAGTTTTCGCAAAGCGCGAGAGACCGGCCCTGGCCCTGACCTTGACTTCCTCTCCTCTCCTCTCCTCCCATCTCTTGTTACCTTTTTATATGATTATATGATGCTCTACTGCTTCCATCTCGAGCTTGATAAGTAGAAGTGCTCACCTGCTACTTGCCAAAGCTGAGTATCTTCCTTATTCACATAATGCCAGATCTTCTTTGAAGTTGATGATGTTTCGGGAATAGAAACCGACCAAATGAATACTCCAGATGCTATTCTCTCCGTCTCAAGGTCTTGTACACATCCCACCACTTATCCTACTTCCAAAACACCCTGCCCTCCATCAACCTGCGAGCTGTCCGGTACACCGTCGCAGACTCGAGAGACCCATCGTCGCCATACGTCGCCGCAACATCCAGAGTCCCACTGGCATGGAAAATGGTCACGTCACCGCCAGAACCACTCGCTGCCTCGACCAGTGCCGACACGACCGTCCCTTCGGCCTTCGCAGCAGCCGCCGCGGCCAGCGCGACCGTCACAGGAATGGCCTTGTGAGGCTGGCCAACCGACATGGCCCTCGCCACCAGCGTGTTCCCCTTCCCGCCATCCTCCGGCGCCGACACGATGGCGATCTTGGGCACGCTCCCCGGAACCGCGTCTCTCGACTCGGCGAGCCCCATCTTCACGCCAGCAGCCCGTCGGATCCTGTCCAGGGTGCGGAGCAACGTCGGATGGTCCTCGATACCCTGCGGCGTAATCGTGCCCTCGACCCCCAAACCTCCGGCCGGGACAAACACACACGGATTGCCCGCGTCGATACACGTCGCCTCGAAGCCCTCGAGCTCGTCCACCTTGTTCCCCGTGGGGAACAGCCTCCCCGTCCGCGATCCCGCCGGACTCAGGAACTTCAACTGCACCCTCGCCGCCGTGCCGGCCACCCCGTCAATCGCAAAGTCCCCGTGCGCCGCCGCCTCGCCCCCCTCCACCGGAAACTCGCTCTCAATCACCTTGCCCGTGTTCGTGTTGTACACGCGCACCGTCGCCCTCGTCGCGCCGGCGGGGACCCCCACCAGCCCCGAGTCGACGGCGTAGGGCCCGACGGCGGCGCTCATGTTGCCGCAGTTGCTCGAGTAGTCGACGCTGGCGTCCGTGATGCCCAGCGAGACGAAGGTGTAGTCGACGTCGGCGTCGGGGCGCGCGCTGGGGCCGATGACGCAGACCTTGGACAGGCTGGAGATTCCGCCGCCGAGACCGTCGAGTTGCCGGCCGTACGGGTCCGGACTGCCGATGGCGCCGAGGAATATGCGGTCCCACTCGGCCCGGTCGGCCGGCAGGTCCTCGTTGCGGAAGAAGATGGCGCGCGAGGTGCCGCCGCGGTAGTAGGCGGCCGGCAGGCTGCTCTGGAGTCTGGATTGCGTGCGGGATGGGAGACGGAGGAGGGGGGAGTGTGGGACGAGCGGACGGGCGTATCGGCCTGCCAGAGTGCGAAATGATGCCATGATGAACTCGTGTAGGTGGTGTTGTGGTCAGGGACACGGCGCCAATGAGACATCGCCTGGGCATGAAGTGGTTAGAGAAACGGGATTTGTCCGTCCGTTGCGGATTTAGCTGGACCTCGGTCTCCGAGCACAGTCATCGGCTCGATCCGACTACGAGGACTAGTTCGTTCGACGAGAGCGAGTTGGGTCGCCAGTCACGCACGATTGGGGAGCTGGGTGATGACTATCGCCACAGGATGAACGGATGTTCTGGTATCGTGGTTTGGGCAATGTTGAATAGTCTCACAGTTTATATGTAAATTCTCTTCGGGGTCGTCGCCGCCATCTTGAAGTTTGAACCAGCTTCCTTCCCCTGTCCACGCTTTCAATTTCCGACATATTCTCACATTATCAACGACACGAAAACTCTCAACAGCGTCTCGACCACGCTTCGCTCGATCGGCCCCTTCGCTTGCCCAGACTAACCGATCTGGCAGTGCGTCTACCAAAGCCCTGACGATGGGCTCCAGGTCATCGTATCCAGCCTCGGCCCTGCTGGACGAACGGTAAAGTGTAGAGATCTTGATAATAGGCCTTTGAATGTTTAGCCATTTTGATAAGAGCATCAAAGCCGGGCTGCTTGGTCGGATGGAGATGGCTATCCTTCAGTTTTGAAGATCCTCGGAGCCCTCCCATGTGGTCGGCGATGACCTCGACTGGGAGGTCCAGAATGGCATCAAGAGATCTAAACCTCGTCAACACCACGTCTCCTACAGTAGAGAATTCAACCCAACATCCCAGACCGATGCTGCGTAGGCTTGCAATTACCCAACCCATAGGTACCCGTGGGTTACCCAAAAAATAGGTTAGGTAATTACTTTACCTATAGGTCTGGCCTAAATAGTCTATAAGATTTTAGGTACGTATAATATTACCTATAGGTAACTATAGATACCTAAAATAATATAATTTTAGGTAATAAGTAGTTATAAGTACCTAAAAAAAACTATTTAGAAATACTATAGGAAAGCTAAATAACTAAATTTAATTCTCTTATTTATTTATAAAAATCAAGATAAATAAATATATTATTACTATTACTTATAGTAATTATCTATAGTAATTAATTATTTCTCTTAAGCTAATTATTATTATTACTTCTTATTTTTATCTCTTTTATTATCTTTATTACTATAGATAGTCTAGCTATTAATAATTTCCTTTTATTTCTATACCTTATATATCTTTTTTTGTTATTATAGTAATATATCCTAGTGACGATAAAGGTTAAATTATTCTTTAGCTAAATAGCTACTAATATTAAGTTTAAATAATAGGAAATAGGGAATAACTAAGTAAATTAGTATATAGGTAAAAGGATTAGAACCTAGGTTACTAATAGTATATAGAAATTAGCAGGTAAAGATAATATCTTTCTATATAATTATAATTCACNNATATAACTACTAAGTTAGTTACTAGAAAAAAGTAAGTAAAATAGAAAGTAGTAGGTAATTTAATAATATTACTTATATTTAAATATTTTTATAAGATATTATTTAGCTATTTCTTAAAGAGCATTAATAGCTGATAATTAGTAATAGAGATCTCTTTTACTAGAAATCTATATTATTAATTCCCTAATAAAATATTAGAAGGAAACCTTAAGAATTAAAAGCTTAGTATTATATTAGTAATAATAAATTTCCTAAATAACTATAGCTATAGATAATGAAATTTATAGTAATTATTTATAATAATTAAGAATAAACTTACTACTAGGATAATACTTATACAGCTTTCGCTAGATAGACTTTCTAGCTGAAGTCTTTCTACGTAAAATCTTCTAAACTACTAAGGTTTTCTAAGTAGTAGAGTCCTTATTAGTAACTAAGGTAGCTAAAGTTAAGATTTTTACTGTAGCCTATTTAGCTATAGTAGTAATATTATATTTATATTATTTTTTTTAGTAAGCTATCTATAAGTAATATTTAATTAAAATAAGAATAATAAGTAAACTTATACTACTAAGTAGTAATATTAGTAATATTATTATTATAAGATTTATATATTAATATATTAAATAGAAGTAGTAAATATTTTTTATAACTATCTTAAAAAAAAGGAGTAAATTAGTAAATATTAAAATATTAATATCTTGGCTATTTTAAAGAATAAAAATATAAGATTAATATTATTTAAATTATATAGTTTTTTAATATATATAAATATACTTTATAATAAATTTTACAATATAATTTAAATTATTACTTTTTTTTCAGGAAGGAGCACTTATATATAGACTATACTATAGATATTTATCTTTAATCTTTTTATTTTTTATTTCTCCAGATTATTCACCTAATAAAAACAATAATAACAATAATAATACTAATAAGATAGTAAGGAATACTCTATTACCTCTTTATTTAATAAGATACTAAAAAGAATTCCTTTACTAATAAGCTAATATATAGAAACTTTAAGATATTATTATCTTTAGGTTACAGTAAGTTACCTAAGTTCCTAATTATTTTATAGTAATTAATTATATTAATTAGAATATAGACTATTCTGTAGGTTTTAGTATAAGATAGAAAAGAAAGGTAAATAATAATTACTTATAGAATAAGTATATAAAAAAAGCTAGAACCTATCTGGAGACTATAACTAATAAGGAGAAATATCTAAAGTAAGTTAAAAAATCACTAAAAGTCTAGAAAAGCTGGAAGATAAAAACTCTTCTTTAGAATACTAAATATATTAATATATCCCAGTCAGCTTATCTTAATATAGAAAATCAGGTCTGTAATAATATTTATTCAGTTATATAAGTTTTTACTACTAAGAAAGAATTTAAAATATTTACTTATTTAAAATAGTATACAGAAGAATATTTATTCTTTATAGATTATAGTATAATATAGTATTAACTATACTCCTCCTAATACTTAATCTACTGGAGTTTAGTATAATAAGAAAAACCTACTAATTAGTTTTAATAATAATAATAATACTTAGGAAGATATTAAGTTTGGGAACCTATTAATATAGATAGAAGAAACTCTTATTAATATAGATACCTATAATAACTATAAGACTAACTAATAAACTAAAGAAGTCTAGAGTATTAAATATAAAACTTAGAAGATTATAAAGTAATATAAGTAAGTAAATACTAACTAATTACTATAATTAATTGCTATAAATACTAATAAATTATAGTTAAATAAAAATAGGAAGTTTCAGTATTTCTGAAAAGTTTAGCTTACAGTATTTAAGTAGCTTTACGTAAAGCTTTAACTTTAGCGTAACCACTCTAGTATTATATTAAAAGTTATCAAAAAAAACTTTATAAAGAATAAATAAGTTAATAGCCTAACACTCCTTATAAAAGAGGAGTTTCTACTTTACTATATACTTATAAAATACTAGAAGACTATTAGTATACTAGTAAAATCTCTATCTTTAAACTATAAAGTAAAGAAATAAGTAATATTAAAATATTACAGAATATTTACTAATTATTTTAGGCTTTTTAAGCTTAAATACTACTCTGCCCTTAATATTTCTAGCTACCTCTATATAACTTATAGTTACTATTATAGTATTAACTATAAATTTACTCTTCTAGATATAATTTAAGAGGTTTATAATAGTAAGCTGAAGTTAGATTAGATTATCCTTCCTGGTTCTACTTCCTTATAGTAGAATATTAATCTTATTAAAATTAACTAATTTACTGAGGAGATAGAGAAAAACTTTAAGGGAAGTATAAAGTATATCCCACTCTATCTATACCTCTAAATCCTATCTTAAATATTCTCTATATTTTAGGATAAATATCAGCAGGAAACTTAAAACTTAATAGCTAAGCTAGATTTTACTTTTATTAAGGAGATTATAGAGGAGATAGAATAGAGAAAATAAGTTAGGAATAATTACTCTATAGTAATTAATTATAATAATTAGTAGAAATCTAAATTTTTAATTAAACTAAAAACTCTAAATATTCTTTAATAATTCTATTAATAAATTAAAATCCTTCTTTAGTAAAGTAACTTATTTCGTATCAATTATATAGAGATTTATATCTAGATAAATTAGTAAATATTTTATTTTCTTAAAAATATATTTACTTAAGAATAATATAGTAAGGTAATCTTTAGTAACTTCTTATAATATATAAAGTATAGTAGATTAGATTTTAAACTCTTTTTAAGTATAATTTAGTAGAGACTATATAATCTTATATATAAGCTACCTAAATAATATTTTTAAAATAAGGAAATTAGTTATTTTTTAAAAATTCCTAATTTTATATAGAATATAAACTAACTTATTAGATAAAATTAATATAATAGTAACTAGATATTCTTACCTTCTAGATATTATTATTTTTTCTTCTTAGGTAGTATAATAATTACTAGCTTCTTATAGGCTATTTTTAGTTTATCTAGTAGTTTTAATAGATACTCCAAACTTATCTATATAGCTACTTTTATAGTAAACTTAGTTTAGTTTATATGTAACTTTTATCTAAAGAGAGAACGTTTAAAGCTAGAGAAAGTAGTCTAACTAGATAAATAGATACTTATATATCTAGATATTAGTATATTTCTAACTTCTACTAAAAAGAATAATAGAATTTCTAGAGATATAATACTAATTTAATAATAATAATAGATATAAGTATAAGAATAAATTTAATAATTATTAGAATAGGTTTTTTTTGTGAGAATTATAATTTAATAAATATAAAGTTTATAGTAAAATATTTAACTATAAATAATTATTAAATATAACTTTATAATACTCTAAAACTTAATCTATACTTTATATTCTATATTTAAGTTAATTATTATAAATATTATAGTAATTACTATTTTGTAATTCTAATAGAATATTAAAAAACTATCTCTACTATTTCTAAAATATTATAATCTCTATTTAGTATTAACCTAGAGAATAGTTTAGATCTTTTATATACTACTAATTTTTATATTCACTATAATTTTATTATTCTTATAGTAAACCTCCTCAGTTAGTTTAATACTTTTTAGTAAACTTTCTAATAGTATAAATTTTTAGTTATAGATAGTTAATATCTACTATAAAATAAGGAATCTCTTAAGGAATATCTTAACTAAATAGAAGTATTCTAGTTTAGTATTAAAATACTAATTTAGAATAAATTTAATTATATATTCTCTTAAACTACTAGGTAACTAGTAGTATTATATAAGTAATATTAAAAAAATACTAGTCTATCTTTATATTAAATTAAGTAGTATAAATATTATATTAAAGTATTCTAAGATTTATACTCTAAAGCTATATAATTAAACTTAGTTAGATAATTTACTTATTAGTAGAATAATTATAAGTAACTTCTTTCAGTATTTATAGTAATTATTTATAATAATAAAATTTAGATTTTATCTAGTAATTATATAGATACTTTATAATAAGTTTTTATCCACTTAATAATAGAAGCTAATTTATTATTAAATATTATTTATAATTACTTCTTTAAATAGTTTTACTAACTTCTATAACCTAGCTATAATCTACTAAGTTAACTAATATTATCTAAATAGCTATTAGTTAAGATCCTAAGGATTTAGTTATTATTTCTTAGTTTATTTTTGAAGAATAGGAAAATCTTACTTATAATTAATATCTAGAGTATTCTTAGCTTTAAATATTCTCTCCTTAGGATTCTCTACTATTTTATTAATAAGAACTAGAATTTATTATAAATTATTATTAATATTATTAATATATCTAGAGGATATATTTAGATATAGTAAGCTAAAGTAATAATTTAGCTTTTTTAATATTTTTAAGAGAGAACTTATTAATAATTATATTTTTAAATAGTTTCAGTAGATAATATTTTATCTTTTAACCTTAAGCTCCTTACTGAAGAATATGACTATTACTTTAAAATTATAATTCCTAATATTTACTATATTGAATATCTTACTTATATTTTTAATTTTATTATCTATAAAATATATTATATAGTTAAAATATCTTAATCTGAAGCTTCTAAAAATAAAATATTTAGTATTAAACAAAAAGATATAGATAGTAAATATAATAATATATAGGTAATTTTCTATTAAAACTATTTAAAATACTAATATTCTATTATAGAAACTCTTTAGATTTTAAGGATTAGTATTAAGATTAATAGGATAAAGAAAATATTCTGGAGTATAATAACTAATAAGTTACTAATCCTATAAATTATAAACTATAAAAATAACTTAACTAAGTAATTTTATAAAATAAGAATTATATAAGTATAGTTATTTATAAGGTAAAATTATTTATAGTAATTATTTATCGTAATATTAAGTTAATAAATAATAGATTAGATAGCTTACTATCTCTCTTAAACTTTTAGTTCTTAAATCCTAAAAGTTTAAAAAACTTTAAGAATCTACTTAACTATAGGAAAAACTTTTAAGATTTCTATAAAATATTTATATTTAATAGAACTTAATAACTATTATATATATCTAAGCTAGACTCCTCTAGTAAACTATTAATATATAATTCTAAAAGTAAAAACAAAACCAGGAAAATATAATTTTAAATATAAAATAGAAAGTTTTAAATATCTTACTTAATATTATAAAACCTTTTATTCTATTTACTAATCTTATTAGTTATATATAAAATATTACTCTTAAGTATATTTTTACTCTCTTTTAGATTATTTTACTATATTTTTAGATATATATTACTACTCTAAAAGAGAAAACTAACTATAATAATTACAGTTAGATATTTATAATTACTAATATAACCTTAAATAGTTAGAATAAATTTAATAAGTATATTAATATACTTTTTAAATTACATTCTTTCTAAGTTTATAATATTACTACTCTCTTAATTCTAATAGCTAATATTTTAGTCTCTTAAATATAAAATACTTAATTTAACTTTAACTAAACTCTTAAAATTTTTATTGATACTAAAATCTTTTAATAATAAGTTAAATAAAATTTTATTAGAATCTATATAGATTAGTACTATCTAAAAACCTAATAGATTATCTAGTAGACTAATAATATTTAACTATAAAACTTATTTAACTTTATATAAATAATATAATTTAGTAATCTAATAAAAAAAGTATTTATAGTAATTAATTACAATAATTAACTATACTAATTATTTTTAAGATATTTAATTAAGAATATAGTAAATCTAAAATATCTATAATAAATATTTTAATATAGATATATTTATTTTATTTATTTAATTCTAAAAATATTCCTAATATATTTTTAGTTATACTAACTAGTAAAATAGCTTAAGCTTTTTAGATAAAACTTAATTATAGATATCCCCAGTTTAAAGATATTTATATTATAACTACAGATTATCTTTATATCTAAACTATATTTATTCCTCTTAAATATTTATTTAGCTTAATATATAATATTTATTATTATTTCTAATTTAATCTCTCAGCTAAGATAATCTTTAAGCTCCTTACTATTAAGGTTAAATAGTTAAAAAAAATTTAACTATCTTACTCTTAACTAGAAGAGATACTTAATAAAAAGGATAAAATTATTATTATAACTAAAAAACGCTAGTATATAATTTATACTATTTTTAACTATAACTCTCTTTTAGATAAAGTAAAAATAAAGAATTACTTTTAAACTTATTAGTTACTTACTAGCTTCTTAATTAAGATTCTCCCTAAGGAGGATATTAATAAAAATATAATTAATAATTCTTCTAATAGAGAAATAGATAAAAATAACAGCTAAAATAATAATAAAGAATTTAGTATTTAAGATTCTAAGAAAAACTCTCCTCCTCTTCTAGACTTCCCTCCTCTTCTGAACCTTAAAAATACTCTATTATAAGATTATATAGTAAAATCTTCCTCTAAATAATCTTACTAGAATAATATTAAGGATTTTTAAGATTAAAAACTAGAGAAAAGAAAGAAAACTATAACTATAAAAGCTACTAGTTAGTAATCTTTATAGTAATTATTTATATTTATCTCTAGTTAAATTATAATAATTATTACTATTTTTTTATATTTATTATTTTATATATTTCTTCTATTTTTTTC
>MASP02000196.1:0-303775 GCA_001693025.2 Colletotrichum lindemuthianum | reverse complement strand
TATTACCTATAGGTAGTATCCTTTTTTTTACCTATACCTATTTACTACCCACAGGCCTAATAGGTACCCACTATTACCCATGGGCCGTATAGGCCATTACCCAGCTGGGTACCCGTGGGTAATTTCCAAGCCTAATGCTGCGCAAAGTAGCTGAATCTTCCACCCGGAGAGGTGCCTGATTCGAGAGGCAATTCGCGCCACCACGTCGCGGAGTCAGAATAGCTTGGGTTTGCCTCCAGGACTGGAATTATCCGAATTGCCTGGCGTAAGATTTCTTTGTGACGACCATCGTGAAAGCCAACGCGTGCCCGTATGCAAACAACCAAGAGGTTGTTCGTATAGGTTGCCAGATAGCTCTGTCAAGAGGCCTGAATGCAGAATATTCACCCCAACGCATGCTTCACAACCAAGTTAATAGATAGGCAAGCATATGGACTGGTACCACTGAGCTATTAGTATCGAGTGGCAAACGGACAAAGCCCGTGAACGACGGCGTAACACCGAAAGCGGTCAGTCTCCGCTTTCTATCGGATGATGGATCGATCCGACGGCCTGTCCCGAAACCTCTCTTTGACGACTCGTTCCTCCTTGCATACGACACTAGAAGACCTCTGGGGTAAGACTTGGCTCCGTGTGTAGTCTGGCCATCACCAAAGACCTCGACAGATTCCACCATGACAGAAGAAAGTCTCGCCGACATTCGGTCTCCCGCATGCTCACCGCCGGCCGGCCCATGCCGACAACATCCCGGCCCCGGTCTGTTCGAATGGACGGCGCATCATCGTCCAATGTCAGCTAGGACCGTCTTCTCCGGCCGACCTTCTCCAGAAGTGACGCCGCAACAGCTGGAGATGAGGCTCTCACGGACAGCCCCTCGCGACTGTGCCCTGTGGGATGGCCTTTCGACAGGGAGAAGACCAGAGAGCCTGGACAATGTCACATGTCCCAGCCTGGAGCGTGGAGCGACTTGTTCGAGCACGGGTTTGAGCTTGGGGACATTTAATGCGGTGATGATTTGATATGACACGTGTGCTGTCATGCAGCATTTCTAGCAGTCCAGTGTGTATAAACATGATTTTGGTCCTCTTGTGGAAGAACGTTGTCGACTGAAGAGTCCTCAGCATCACCCTGGAATCTTCATCTGCCGTCTTCTGGCCAAGAACTAGCAAAACTCAAGACGGCCATCATCCTCGGCTCATCCCGAGGCCATTGTGTACTCTCATGTTGGGCGAATAAACCTGCCGTCTTGAGCAGTGATAACTGGCGGTCCTGTAAAACCCAGATTTACCATGGAGCCATCCATCCATCATGGGCCAACGTCTATGATCTCACCAGTGCGTGAGATCGTGGAGTGTTCGGTCTCAGCCCAAGCACGAAGTGCATGTTCGAAGAATTGGATGAGCATATTAACAGCTCTACATGACTGAACACGGAAGTGAGTTTCTGCGACAGTGCAACTCGCGTCGGCTGTGAGATTAAGCAGTCATATCCTCAACCCTGGAACCGACTTGAAAGTTCGACGTTCACATGTCTCATCTCACCAAAGAAAATACATCAACTCGAGCTTTACCATGAGCTGCTTTGCTTTGACACCCACGCCTCGCCGGCAGGACGCCGTAGACGATCTCCGACTTGAGTCAGCGCCTACATTCTCTTCGGTGCGATCCTCGTTGAAATGGGAATCTGGGCCTTGGGCTTCGTTGCGGGGACCAAAGGTGTGTCTGGCAACAGCTGCAGGACATGGCAAATGTCAATCGTCGATGCGCAGAATCCACGCCGCAAGACATGGACGCAAACTCCATGTAGCCGCATCACAAGGTGCAGTGGGCGCTGCTTCGACGTAAAGCCCTTTCGTTAGAGTGAGAGAAGCCACGCGATCATGTCCTTCAGGGCCGAGCGCAGATGGTCTGAGATGCACCTCGTCGGCATCTGGGCCGACGCCATTCCGATGGACGAGCGACGTAGATGCAGCTACAAGCTTTGATGGGTATTTCACATGATATTCGCGAGGAACATGCATGGAGTCCGCATGTCACATGTGTAGGTCGGCGGTATCGGTTACACGAGCCCAGGTCGAAGAAGCACCGAGAATAGCAACCTGCGGATCGAGACCAACATGGCGCCAGGGGGGGGCGGGGGGACTCCAAATTATTTAAGCTTCTTGTCCCCTCATTTGCTGCTTTTCGTTCGATTCTCACGCGCCTCACATCGCCTCCGCAGCTCCTTCGGGCTCATCATGACGGCGATCCAGGGCTGGCGTGCGCCATCTGCGGCCGGAGACGGCTTGGACATCCCTCAGCCTCACGTGCAAGACTCATGGACCTACATACATAGACGGGAGCGTCCGTGGGAGTACGGCGTCGACATCAAGCCATCTACAACTCGCGCGTCTGTCGTGACTCGTCACGACTCACCACGAAGCCTGTGACAGTCCCGCGTGGAACAAAACCCCCTCCATGTCCGGACGTGGAAAGCAGACAGTCGAGACAGTCCTGCTGTGGGCTCCCGATGAGACAACAGTCATTCCCGAGGCCTCGAGGCCTGCAGGTTGGATATGCAAGGTATCAGAGCAGCCCAACTGAGAATGTCGTGGACTCGTGTCAGACGGCTACGTCCGAGAGGCGAATGCCGCCTCTCCCCGAACGCTGTGCAATCACAACTCTCTCCCTGGGGAACACCCGATTCGGGGCAGTGCATTCCATGGGTCCATGGCAGGGAAAATTGCATTTTTTCGGGCCTTCAGCTTTGGCTGCCCATCAGTCTGCGGAAAGGGATGCCGTACATATCTCACGCTCACGTAAACCCCCCAAGATCGGCGCCACAGCATAGCTCGAGTAACGAGATGCGAGTCACGCCAGCCAATCGTTCGATGCCTAGGGTGAGATTGAACGAGCTGCGAGCTGCGAGCACAGGGGGAGGGGCTGCTCGACCGTCAGATCGGGGTTGGCTTGGGATACGGACCAATGCGAGCGCATGTGAAAGAGAGACATTGCCCTGAGAAGACCATTCCAAGGGTCAAAGACTCGAAGGGATGTCGTGAAATAATTTCTTTTCCCACTGAACATCTCTTGGCCTTGCACAATAAGTGACCACAACCGGAGCCGGCGCGGGACAGCCCGAGAGAGAGAGAGAATCAGAATCGACAGGGTTATAAACGGGAAACCTCCCCCCCCCGGTATCTGGATAGTTCGTCCTCGTCTGGTCATCTTTAGCTTGCTCTCTTTTCTCACAACCACTTTCGCTTGACCAGTGATCCTGATCCAGTATCACAGCCGTCATCATGCCTCTTCTCAGGCCACAAGTCACCTTCCAGCTGCAGTCGACTCCCGAGGAACAGGGAAAGGATCTGGCAGAGCTCCCCGTCACCACCAACAGCCCCGAAGGCGACAAGACTCACCACATCGTCAAGGTCGTCCGTCCCGAGTACCAGACCGCCTCGCCTCTGCAGCTGCTGAGGGACGACTTGAAGGCCTTCCTCGGCTTGACCTTGACCCTTCCCTTCATCGTGCTTCCGCTCTGGCACCCTCATCGCCGCAATGTTCGCTACCCCCAGCTCGACAAGGCGTGGATGCCGCAGTGGCTCATGGGAGGATACGTCGACAACGCCGTCACCGCCTTCCAGACCATGCTCCAGGGCATGTTCGACTCTCACTACATGTCTGGTGAGATGGACGAGCTCTACCCGTCCATCGGAAACCTCATCTGCCTGGCTGCCCACACCGTCCTGATCTTCACCCAGACCTTCTTCCTCGTCTCCCTCCCCTTCCTCGCCATGTTCCCCGCCACCATCGTCGTCCCTTACATCCTGGGTTTCGTCGCCCTCAACTACATGGTCTGCTTCCCCCTCAACGCCGGTGCTTCCAAGGGAGTTCTGCGATCCCAGGAGAAGTCCTGGGAGGAGGCCCGCGAGTGGGACTGCGTCAGGGCCCCCAACCAGTACGATGAGGAGTGGCTCTACCTTAACGGTGTTTCCGTCGGGTGAGTAACCATCTTCGCGAAGCACCAGACGTTCAACGCAACTAACGGCCTACTCTAGTAAGCACTGGATGCAGGGCAACCTCAACAGACTTGCCAGGACCTTCCGACGCCCCGTGACTGGTGTTCACAACGCAACGTGAGTGTGCATCCGGCCTTCTGCCGGAACCTGCCCCACGCGGAACTGACTGACTGACTGACACACACACCAGCTCCGGTATCATCTTCGATCTCATCCAGTGCCTCCTGGAGCGCTGCTTCTACTACGGATCCAAGGACACGAGGGAGTGCTACGCCCTCATCGCCACCGCCCTCGCCAACGAGGACAAGAAGCGGGTCGTCCTCATCGTCCACTCCCAGGGCGGCATCGAGAGCAGCATCATCGTCGACTGGCTCCTCTCCCACGCCTCCCGCGACAGCCTCAAGAAGCTCGAGATCTACACCTTTGGCAACGCCGCCAACCACTACAACAACCCCATGGACCAGAGCGGGAACCCCGTTATCGGGCACATTGAGCACTACGGCAACAAGCACGATTTCGTCGCCCGCTGGGGCGTCCTCGGTTTCAAGGACCTCATCCGCGAGCAGGACCGCCAGCTCATGGAGAAGGAGAACGAGGAGGGCCGCTCCCACGTCGGCGAGGTCGTCCGCATTTTCAAGGAGTCCCGCCTGCGCGTCCGCGACACCGTCCGTCACCTGAAGGAGGCCCCGCAGCTGCTCAACGACACCATCATGGGCTTCGAAAAGAGGCACTACACCTTTTACGGAACCACCTTTACCAACCCCGTCAACGGCCATCTTCTCAACCAGCACTACCTGGACAGCCTCTTCCCCCTCAACGAGGACCTCACCGCCGTCAAGGCCGAGTCGCAGAAGTGGCACCAGCACAGCCATCTGTGGAAGTACATCAACGGCCAGTCTCCCCAGATGGTCAACGGAGAGTAAGTGGTGTCGGTCGACGGTTTTTGGACGGTCCCTGGGTCCTCCTAGAGGACAAGCATGGTTATCTCGTTGTAGCTTGTTAGTCGTCGTTGTAAGATGAGGGTTTCGGGTTTTGGGTTGGCGGGTTTGATTCCCGGGTGTGTGTTTGTGTGTGTATCTTTCCTCCATTGTGTTATGTAGTGTAACGGCCTCCGATCCTTGACGATTGAGAAGTTTAACGCAAAATTGAAACCTAGTTTGGTATTCTGTCGTCTTGAATGGCACCGTCGTGAACCTCAAAGGCGTTGTTGCATCGAGCCAAAAACCAAAGAACATCATCTCCCCGAGGTGGGCTCGAACCACCAACCTCCAGATTAACAGTCTGACGCGCTAGCCAATTGTGCCATCGGGGATGATTGTGAGAAGTTGTTGAGAGTATCGCGATGGCAAGTGGATCATGATCGCCTGCAAAGCGGAGCGGAGCGCGTTGCGGTCAGAAGCTGTGAGATTCGGAAGGCCTACAAGCGAGACTTGCTGTGGGCAGTTGTGGAACCTGGAGATGTGTATTCTTTTGACGGACCATCTGCAGCGAGGACGAGGATGGCAGGACGACGAGAACGACAGGAGGAGAGGCTGTCCCTTGTCAGGGAATGCGGGTGGCCGAAGATTCAAGGCGATGGCAATGTTGCGCATAGTCGGAGATGAGGTGAGACTACTTCCGTCGTGCAACATCTCTCTGGACACGGAATACGAAGAGCACGCTCAAAGATTTCTCTTCACATGTCATCACATGCCGATTGAACTAGTCTCGTTGTTCCATGGGATCTGGCTGGTTGGAGGTTGAGCTTTACACAGCATCGTCACTTGTAGATGCGTGGTGTAGGCCAATCCAAACGACGCGGCCAAGCCAATATCGACCAGTCAACCGGACAGTTTCACAAGCATGATTTGACCCCCTCAAGAGACAATTACACCCATGTTGCCATCCGGTAGATTCTTCGTCCCACTGAAGTCGTGTAAGCTGCAATCGGGCCATCGGCCAGCCCGCATGCAAAGTACGACGAAGGCCGATCGAGCGGTACGTTTGGCTTTGAGTTACGATGATTGAAACTTCAATGTATTATTTCCAGGCATCTCTTCGCTTTTCTGTTAGTCTGATTCTTCGTTGCGAGCCAGCTGTCATTTAAATGCCATTGAGATTTTGTTTTCTCCCAGGTCGTTAGTTTACTCGCAATATGCCAGCCGCGATGTACTTGGCAATAGTTAGTGAGGAACATCAAACCGACTTTGTTAAAAGAAAGCATCTGATTTATATCCAGATGTGAAGACTCAAGCTGTACTACTCATCTAGGTGACAGATCTCATGATGTTGTGCAGTTGCAGTTACAACAAAACAAGAGAGACTTTTCGGATTTCTAAGCGTGTTGCTAATCATCCTGGTGAAATTTTCTTGTAGATGGTAAATCACTGTGATGTCGTCAATGTTAACTTATTCGATTGTCTGTGATGTGGAGTTGCCAAGCTGTCGGTCGTGACTGTCTTCGAGTTCGCAGACCGAATTAGTAAAAGAGCTGTGTAGAAAGGCATTGTTTCCAAGGAGTAAGAGGGCGTCCATCACCTACTCCGCTACCGGGTGTGTCGAACTTGGCTCTTCGTCTCGACATATCTCCTGTTATCAGGAACCCGCCGACAATCAATACCAAATGGCACACAATATCCTCATCACGGGCGCCCCCGGTTACCTTGGCGTCACTCTGCTCGCTCGCTGGGCCGAGGCGAAGCTCACCGGCTACACGAAGCTATTCGCACTCGTCAGAACCGATGCTCAGGCCGAAGCCGTCAGAAGGTATGGCACTGAACCTCTCAAATTTTCGTCCAACGACCAGCATGCCGTCCGAGAGGCGGTGGTGAAACATCAAATCACCATTGTTTACTGGCTGATCGACGCCATGTCGTCAACTGGCCAGGCCAAATACATCAAAGCACTGGCAGAGGTCAAGCGCCTCACCGGAAAGGAGGTCCATCTTCTTCACGTACGCATCTCACTGCCCACAGCTTTAGGCGACTATTCTTTTTCAAACTAACACCATGTCCAAAGACAACCGGCACCAAACAGTTTTCAAGCCATGCCGGAGTTCCTACGGGGAAGCTGCTGCTGGATACAGACCCTGAGTTGCATAACATCCAGAAGGGACAAAAACCGCATCGATTGCCGTCATGCACCGTGTAAGTGTGACCATGTACAGGTTCCGTTTAATTTCTCGGTGTTTCGTATCAAAACATAGTCCGTTGAAGCCAGCAACACGGTCATCGAACAGGCCGAAGCTCACGGCGTGAGATCATAGATATTTTCCCAAGGTTATGGCCATGGCCCCGGATGGGTCCAAATGGTGACTCGTCGCTTGCAAGTTTTCCCCTCTTCGTAGTGACAGAAATCCGATGTACTGATACTTCAAACTCCGCAAAAGGTGCACCTTCACTGCCAAGCATGGTGTAGATAATTGGGTGGAGGCCTCAGTATAGGCCGGACCATATCCTGATTCCTTGATGCCGCGGATGAGGAAGCGGACTTGATTCTCAACAATCTCGGCTGAGATTTCGACAACGGAACTCAGTCACCGTGATGTCGCAGTCTCGTGATTCATGTTGGAGGTTCGAAACTCTTTGGACTTGAGATGGTATATATGGAGTGGCACATCTGCTAAACGACGTTTGCTGCTTTAAAATCGTCATCAAAACCAAAACTCTCATCGACTTCACAATGCCAAGCGTAGAGTTGCCAGCTCGTACGTCTTCAAAGGGGTCGCGTGGGCTCGAAGCCCTACAGCCCTTGACTCCTAGTTTCCCAATGAAGTTCACATGGCGTGGATCCAGGGCGCGAGCCTGAGCGCCTTTCAAAAATGCATGTTTGCCAAGCAGGTGGCTGAGCACTATTCTGGCTCTACAATGTCTCATTCGTGAATGGGTGATCCAGAACGCCAATCCTACGCCACGACAGTGGTCATGAAGACGTGCGCTTGAACAACGCTAACCTGAAGAAGCAAAATCCGATGGGTTTTGTTGCGGCTGACGTCCCGTGTTGCGTCGTCGCGGTCGAGGTCTAGTTGCAACGAAACCTATTTGAAGAGGCGATGGACTGTCCGCAGTTCAAGGGTAGTAAACTTGAGTCGCCATCCATGTCTTCCATCATCTGGGGTCATCGTATGAACAACATGGCACGAGCGACAACAACCACGAGGGCGCTGGCCCTGCTCCTCTTTCTGCAGTTTGTACGCTTGACGACGGCGAAGATTATCAATCCGAAATACTGCAAAAAGAACGAGGCCGTTTCCAAATGCGTCTCGGCAGTAAGCAAGCACATTGTCAAGACCGCCGTCGTGACCAACTACTGCTCATCGGTCCTGCAATGCCCTCCGGTCACTACAACAACGCTCAAGGGCATAGTCACGACGACAAGGACAAAGACGAAGGGCGAAATTTTCACCATAGAGGAAGCCGTAAGTTGTAATGAAAATTCTTGAACATGTGTGACCAAGCCACTGAACTCTCGTGTTGCTCAGTCGTGGGCAGACGAACCAACGACTGTGACATATTCCTGGACTGTAGGTCTTCCAACCCCTTCTGCTCGGACGATGGAGCTGACAAAATTGCAGGAAACATCAACCATACCCACTGCGTCAACCACCCTTCGCCCAACATGGACGGTAGAGTACGTGAATCACCAGGTTCTGACACCTTTACAAGACTAAGACAGGTTACAGGAAGTTCGCAGTGACCACCGCGGGTCTCAGCAAAAGGCGTATATCAGATCCTCGAGGGCTTCCCCCACGCGTGAGATCGGCATGCCCGACAGCGGTGCACAAGAAGGCCTGCGCCTGCCTCTGCTTGTGCCCTCCCATGGTGACCAAGGACGAGCGCAAGGTTGTGAAGACTGTTGAGAAAGTCACCAGCTATTCTGTAAGCTTTCTTCTGGACCCCCTGGTGTTATAGTTGCTAACACTGCTGCTGTTCAGGCCAAGACTGTAACTGTGCCAGTCACGGATACCGTATGGGAGGGAGTATTCTTCACCGAGACAGAGTACATTACAGAAACATTTACGGTACGTAATAGTTCTTTCACCAGCACGAGATACTCGCCCACTCACGTAACGGTTCGAAAGCAACTGACTTGGAGACGTAGAATGCCATAACCGCGGTAAATACCAGGTCGTTAACGTGCCAGCCATCCGCATCGAACCCATCCTTCTACCTTTCCGCAACCGTCTCCCCGCTTCCTACGCCGCAGCCGTACAATAACAAGTACGTCCAGGCACAACCCGACTTCAGCTGGTTCGGGGATGGAGTCGTCTTCTGGCCGCGCTATGAAGCCGGCAGGAGCGAGGCCTCCGTCTTCACGCTCGACAACCAGGGCCGCTTGGTGACCGAAACCATGTACGGCCTGCGCTACCTCGCGGTGGATCCATACAACAATTTTCAGCTGGTTTACCTTCTCCCCGAGTCTTGGCTGACACTTCGAGAATGGTATTTCATCTACTGCAAGATGAACCTGCCATCTGGAATCTTTGCTGGTAACTATCGAGAGTTGAGCTGCAACGGCAGCTATTGGAACGTGGATACGTTTCAGTACTGTCCGATCTATCAGGAGTGGTTCACCACGGGGACGGTGCTCGGAACGGAGTTGTCGGTGACGACGCCAGATTGCTTCTCGCTCACTTACCTGGTTATTCCAGCATGCGGTTCATAGAATTTGGGTCTTGGGAAATACGTCGTTCATGAGGCGCAAGTCAGCCACCACCCGACACAGGTAGGGATGTTGATTCTTCGTGGGTTTTGAGTACAGACGTCATGGACCAGAGATATGGCGCAGGAAATTAGAGCAAGGACGAGTTCATGAAGCGGTTTACTCAACGTAGGTCCGGAGACCATCGATTACTCGCTTATTGCCTTCCCCAAATCCGAGAAATCGCATTTCGTTCGCACACTTTTTACACCTATCGTTCGGCTTGTTGAGCATTTTCCCTTTAGACTGCCTTTTTCTCTCCATGACTCTTTCAGGTCTACCACCCGTAAGTGGGCAGAGCTTCTTTGAGTGATACATGAGGCCCAATCAGCGGTCCTACCAGCAACTATCCATCAGCAGCCGGTAGATTTTTCCTACGAAAGCAACAAAAGCTGAGATTTCAACTTTAGACGAGACGAAAGATGACGCGTTTGTGTTTACCAGAACTCCTCATCATCACGACATTCTTGGAAAACGCAGGCAGAAACGCTCTTGACAATATTTGGTTTTGCTGCAGCACTTCAAGTCCGAACCTTTGCGCTATCGAACGACCGTGGCAGGGACAGCCTTACGTTCCGGACGCGTAATCCCCATCGCGTATTATTGAGAGGTACGTTTCCTTTTCTTCCAGCCATTTCTACTAATGCTACGCAGGAAGTAATCGCTTGGTCTTTGCAGTGATGATGAGAAGGCCACATCACGTCACATGTCCTGGAGCTTGATGACCGACTTGACACGCTAGCTTTCATGTGAAGACTGCAATTTACCTACTCCTTCTTCGGGTTTTCACATGCGAATCAACAAGACTGACATCGAGGTTCGGGCTTATCCAAAGTTTTGTTGAGATGTCTAATCTGTTCCAGAACTACAGGAGGTGCCGTGTTCTGTGCTACGCCGATATCCCGAACTATGACACAGTGGTGTTGAGATCATGTCTATCAGCATCTCAGTCCACGAACCTGAGAGAGGATCTCAAAAGCGTCAATATCTTACTCTATCCGGCTCTTGTGATCTCCGGCTCTTGTGAAGCACGATTACCACCTCGTGTAACCCGTGGTCTTGGGGCGTGTCTCCTGAGAGCCAAGCTCATGTCTCATGAAATACAAACTTCAGTCGGAGAAGACTCGATGAACACACGCAACCCAGCATTTGAACGCTCAAACCTTGTGTGGCCGGGTAAGAAACGGGACGTCACGCCAACAGAACCCAATTCGGAACACTCACGAGGAGACATGTGAAAGACCCATCGAAGCTTTGAGATAGGAGGTGAATCATTCGCATCGGTTTGGCCTCCGGCATGATGCAAACCCAGAGATTGCGTCTTCGAACGCGGAAAGCATCTCTTATCTAAAATTTGAGGTTGTTTCGGGAAAAACATATCTTGCCCTTGCTGATGAGGTGATATTGTAGGTTGCATCGTGCAGCCACATGAGCCTTTCTTCTCTGGATATGGTTGAGGCCGACCAAAGCTTCTCACGACGTCAAACCATACACGCTTCACCGGTGACCTGTCCTGAGATACGCGAATAAAAAATCCACGTCAGTCGTAGCTATGAGTGGCTGTCGCATACAACCAGAGCTGTGAGGTGTTGAGTTGAACTGGAACGATTTAGCATATAAACCTCTGCCAGCACCACTCACTCGAGCTCGGCATTATACGTTACGCTATGCGAACTTCGTCAAGCAACTATTCACACCCCAAACACACATTCTGATAACAATTTCTTGAGATCATTGAGATCATTGACAATGGCGGTCGCCAGTCCCATCAGACCTACAGCTCCCTCCATCGGCCTTCGCTCTCAGAGGTCCAGCCACCGCCTGAACCAGATCGAGAAGATCCGATCCAACGGTATTGGCGATCTCGTTGACTTGCCTCAACTCGTCGTCTGCGGAGACCAGTCCGCGGGCAAGAGCTCCGTTCTGGAGGGCATCACCGGGATCCCGTTCCCTCGACAGGAGGGTCTCTGTACGCGGTTCCCAACCGAGATTATCCTGCGCCATTCCAACACCCCTCTCAAGACCACGGCAACCATTCGGCCTCATGCCTCTCGCTCCGCAGACGTCTCTCAGAAGCTCCGCGCGTATCAGCGGGAGATGAAAGAAGACCTGTCTGACCTCCCGGCCGCTATTGAGGAGGTCTCCAAGCTCATGGGCATCCGTGGCTTCTCGAATTCAGACAAGGATTCGGCTTTCGCCTCCGATGCCCTTCGCATCGAAGTCACTGGTCCCACCGGTCTTCAACTCAGTATTGTAGACCTCCCGGGTCTGATATCTGTTGCCAATGAAGAGCAGTCTGAGGCCGACGTCGAAGCTGTCCATGCCATGGTTGAGAGCTACCTCTCGAGCACCAGAACCATCATTCTTGCCGTCGTTCAAGCTGGCAACGACATCGCCAACCAGGGCATCATCAAAATCGCTCGCAAATACGACCGGGACGGCCAGCGCACGGTCGGCATCATCACCAAACCCGATCTCATCAACGTCGGAACGGAGGCTAAGATCGCCAACATCGCCAAGAACAACGACTCGATCAAGTTGAAGCTCGGCTTCTTTCTGCTGAAGAACCCCAGCCCGGCCGAGATGAAGGCCGGCGGGGGGCCCGCTGCCAGAACCCAGAGGGAGATGGACTTCTTCTCCTCCGGGGCGTGGAAGGCACAGAACCTGGACCCGAGCCGGGTCGGTGTCGACAACCTCAAGTCCTACCTCCAGGACCTCCTGGACACGCACCTGGAGAAGGAGTTGCCCAAGGTCCGGGAGGAGATCAGGCGGGTGCTCACCAACACGGAGGACGATCTCAAGGCCATGGGTCCGGAGCGACGATCTCTCACCGACATCCGCTCGTTCATGACGGGTCTGAGCATGCGCTACTACCAGCTGTCGCAAGCGGCACTGGACGGCAACTACCACAGCAGCGATGTGCAGTTCTTCGCCAAAGAAGGCGGGACGCGGCTTCGAGCGGTCGTTCATAAGGAGAACGGTCTCTTCGCGGCCAAGATGCGGGAACGCGGCCACAAGAGAGAGGTTGACTCGGAGGGTTCATCCGAGTCTGCTGATGATGCGTCCGATGGATCGTCAGCTCCGCTTGTTGTCGACAAAGACGAGATGATCTCCTGGATACGAGAGGCCAGTTTTGACAAACGTCCTGCTAGATGCTTGCAGTCACTGACTTACGCAGACATACGTCGAAACCCGAGGTCGCGAGCTCCCAGGGAATTACAACCACGTACTTCTCGCCGAGCTCTTTCACGAACAATCAAGCCCGTGGCGCGATATTGCTGAACAACACGTTTCTACCGTTGTGGAACGAGTATCCAAATGGGTCCACCAAGCCGTCACGCGCCTCGTCCCCGAAGAGCGCCTGCGCCGAGACATTGACTCCATGTGCCAGGAGAAGCTCGAAGAGTCACGGGCAAAGGCCTTTGAGGAGTTGGGCAAGATCATGGCCGACGAGGGGCAGCATCCCATCACCTACAACCACTACTATACCGACAACATCCAGCAAGCGCGTAACGACTCGCAGAAATCCGCACTGCGGGGTGCCATTGATTCAACTGTCCACAGCGGCTGGGCATCGAAGGCCAAGCTAGGAAAGTTTATCGGCGATGGTGACATGGCCGGGTTCCTCGACTGTCTCAAGCCAAGGCTCTGTGTGGACATGGATCAGCAGGCTTGCGAGGAGGCCCTCGCTGGCTTGAATGCGTACTACAAGGTTTGGAAACCATTCACTTCCGCTGGTTCTTTTGTTGCGCCGTCTAAACCCAGCTCGCAGGTTGCCATGAAGACGTTTGTCGATAATGTCTGCAGGCAGGTAGTCGAACGGCATATCCTTCTACCGTTGCCTCAGATCTTCTACCCATCTACGGTCTCGCAGCTCTCTGACGATGAGCTTGTTCGCATTGGCACCGAGCCTGAGAGAGAAGTCGCCCGCCGGCAGAGGCTCAAGACCTCCGCGAAGGGATTGCGAACCAGTCTGGTCGACTTACAGAGCGTTTCAGGTTAGCTCGATGGTCCGTCTTCAGCGGTGATTCGTGGCTTTTGACAGGTTGATTCTTCATCACAGCTGTACTTACAAGTCGGTCTCTCAAGGCGGAAATTACCATGATGTTGGTCACGGGTTTTTACCTTTTGACGTTTCCTTTCTTTCATGCAAGGAGCATACTTGAGTTTGCTGTCTGAGCCCGAATATGAGGAGCGAGCTACCACCGCTTTCGTCGGTGACGATGAGAAGGGAAGAACACATTGACATTCTTTATTAGGACTCCAGACTAGACAAAATGCCGGTAGAAGAGAATGTAGACCAGACTAACCCGGTAGCCTACGGCAAGGCCAATCGGCAAGTGTCAGCGAAAGGCCTCTGATTTTCCAACCACAGTCAGAAGTGAAGTTGTGATGCCTCGGAATCGTTTTACACATGACGTATTTCCCCCGTGATATGCTCGAGATGATGGGAACCCAGATATTATGTAGCCCCAGAGATCCGTCTTCAGCGCCAATCTTGCCATGTCACTTGGCGTCTTAGTACGCAAAGCCTGAGCTCCGTCTGCATCATCTATAACGTTCGAGATGGGCAGTGTGCTTTGAGATCTTGGACGACATGTGCACAAGTTCCCGGCGGTGCGGTCTCGGCACTTGCACGAAAGCGAACGGCACCATTTGTCAAGCCGATCTCTGGCCGTTGTCGCTCGACATGGGGACAGCCACCGATGGGCTCGGAGTGACTGTCACCGCCTCGATAGGGACCTGGGGAAACAATAGTGTCAAGAAGCACACAATCGTTCACCTCCAGCGAATCCAGCTCAACTCGCACATCAGCGGCAAGATGGATCCCATTCTTCGCCCCAGACACTATGGATACCAAGTCGTCAAAGGTACCATGGTCGACAGCTCCCCGGTCCCAACAGTTCTCGGCGCTGGGCAGCCCACACTGGAGGTCCTTGTCAACGGCTATTCTGTACGTAATGGGCAGACTCGCGACCGGTGTGTGGGACCCCGGCAAGCAAACGGTCAGTCCACGGCGCCCTGAGCGGAAGGGCGTACATAACGTGAGAGCCGGAGACTGAGAGGCGGACTGAGAGTCAGAGTCAGAGCAAGAGTATGTAAAAGAGCAAGAAACACGACTGACGGATCGCTTTGGAGCGGTTATCGCTGGCTTCGGGCGGAGGGACAGTAGGAAGGGCGGAGGTGGGTGGAAATATGGACAGCCAAGACCTTCTCTCTCGTGCTGATTTTTCTCGTCCTGACTCCTCCTCGTCCTCCTCTCTGTCTTCCTCTTCCACCCCCTGTCACGAGTTTCGGAGACATACCGCCGACCCCCCGGTCCGCCAACCCCCAGTTCCCGCCGAGCCTCTCGGCAATTCTGGGCGCGGCACGGCATCCGCCCTGGCGGGCCAATGGGCAGACGTCCGACGTCGCCTGAGAGTCATGTCTTGGGCTGCCAAATGGGCACACCCTCTTGGTTTCTCTTGGTAACGAGCTTCTGGCGAATCTCGACGAGCCTTGGACGCTCTTGGATGACAATCCTTCACCTTGGGAGAAGTCTGACCTTGGGTTTGTGGAGCTGGTGGTCGATGTCTCTGGGCCAGTAGGTAGCAGTTGTCGGCTGTCATTATTGGAGACTCAAGACTATGGAATGCTGGGCGACCTGCCGAGGATGTAGCTGGTGGAAACGAAACCTATTCTGCCCGGGCTTTTGGATGAAGCTCTTGGCGAGATGTGTTTTCTGGAAGCACGCACAATCAGACGAGGGTTCGTAACTTCGTCCATGACTCCAGACTCAGAGAAGCTGCTAGCTGCCCTCGGCGGTGGTCTGTCGTTGCGAGGCGCGCATGAGGCTCTTTGCGCTTATCCCACCAGAGCTATCCGCACCAGGGTACAGCTTGACGATGGCGGTCGTCGTCGAGGAGTATCCGTAGTCTCTCGCGGGACGGCATCCCACCGTTGACCAGCCTCCGTCGTCACCGCCAAGCTCACAATCAGGCCAAGGCCAATACCCAGACCAACACCCCCAACGGAGCAAACCGACTCGACCAGTCAGTCTGCGTTACGGTATCTCTTGGGTTTCTTCTCGTTCGGAGTGAGAGTCGTGGCGAAGAACATTCTTTCGTATCCACTCCGCCCCATCCCATGTCGTTCCGTGTCCATCATCCACCTCTCAGCTCTCGTGACTCGTCCCACGACCATCGCGACTGACCGAACGGACATGCCTGGATCCCAGTCGTACACGTCCGCGTCGCGTTCGGCCTTGCCCTGTGGCTCTTCTGGTTCTGCCTCGATGTCTCTCCCACGTCTCTCGTCTGTCCATCCAGGGCAGACAGACCAGCGTGCCAGGCTTCCCTCCCCTCCGCTCCGCCCAATCCAGACTCGTGGATCGACCTGGCATGGCCCATGGATGCCATCCAAGGCGAGTGTGTGGGTGACGCGGGGATGGAATGGATCCTCTTACACCTTCCTTTCGCGTGAAAGATGCCAAACTTCCTCGCTCTCACGCCCTCACGCCCTCTCCCGCGTCTGCTTCCTCTCCCTTGGCGGCAGAGATAATGCGCCCTATCTCGGTGTGATCCATTCTGTGACCCTCACACACACACTCTCTCTCTCTCTCTCTTTCGTCTCTCTTCCTATCGGCGTACGCACGCGAGCTCTCTCCTTTGGGACCACCCTCGTCCCGAGATGTAACCAGATCTGGAATCTTTCACCGCGTGCAGCCGGTGGTCGCCACGCTGCTGATAGACAAGACTTAGCTGCCGTCCTCTTTGCCATCCATGTCACCTGGGAATCACCCTTTTTGACCCACGAACCGGGCTGTTCTCCTGGCGTATATATCCCTCTCCCCAACCGCTGATCAGGGCCTCGAGACTGGCCTCTCCCTCTCGTCCCTTTCCCTTCTCCAGCGTGGCAGTGGTAATCGTTCCGGCCTCCTCGTCCTCGGTTGTCGTCGCTTGAGCAACCCTCTCTCGACTCGGTCTTTGTTTTCTTTCCGCCGAAAGACCAACAAACACCCCATCGCCTCGGCTCAAGAAACCAGTCAAGATGGAAAAGACAGAAATGGGTTCCGACAACAAGCAAGTCCAGGAGAACTCCTCCATGGAACAACAGGTGCAGCAGCAGACGTCCTTCTCCACGGAGGAGCCTGCGCGCGTGCGCCAGAAGAAGTGGTGGCACCCGGTCGTCGAACCCGGCTCGGCGGTCCAGATCATCATCGCCGCCGCCATCGCCGTCGCCATCGGCCTGGGAGTCAAGTCCGTCCACCCAGACATACCCTCCGCCGCGACGACGATCCTCATCATCCCGGGTAACCTGTGGCTGCGTGCCCTCAAGACCGTCGGTATGTTTGTCCTTTTCTCCCCAGATGAATCAGACTGTCATCACCATAAGAAAAAAGCCGGGCTCGCTAACACGGCTCGCCAGTCCTGCCCCTCATCGTGACGGCCATGATCCTCGCCGTCCAGAAACTCAAGGAAATCACCCACGGCGGCGCGAAGCTCGCCAAGTGGACCATCGGATACTACGTCATCACCACCATCGTCGCCATCGTCCACTCCATCATCATGACCTCGCAGGTCTGGGCGCGCCTCATGACCGTCGCGTCGGCCGAGTCCATCCAGGTCGACGGCATGACCGACAAGGACAAGGAGACGTACGAGGAGCGACAGGGCCAGTCCATCCCCGACACGGTGACGGAGCTCTTCAACTCCCTCATCCCGGCCAACGTCGTCGACGCCCTCGCGTCCGACCACCTCCTCGCCGTCCTGGTCACCGCCGTCGTCGTGGGTTACCTCCTCGACGACCGCGGGGGCAAGTCGTCCATCCTCAAGGCCTGCCGTGAAATCGAAGCCCTCATCATGGTCATCATCACCTTTCTCATCAAGCTGGCCCCCATTGGAGTCTTCTTCGTGAGTCAACCCCCCTTTCCATACCTTAACCTCACACAACTTGCTCGTGATCCAGATGGACTGACCTCGCCGTCGCAGCTCATCCTCCCCAACATGTTCAAGCTCGACATCAACGACATTGGCGTTAACCTCGGCATCCTCATGGGCGGCTCCATCAGCTCCATGTTCCTGCACCTCTTCGTCGTCCTCCCCATCATCTTCTTCGCCTTCACCCGCGAGAACCCCTACACCCTCTGGTTCAGCTGCTCGCCCGCCTGGCTCACGGCCTGGGGCACCGCCTCGTCGGCCGCCACCCTCTCCGTCACCATGAAGTGCACCCGCGAGACGCTCAAGGTGCCCAACACGGTCACGAAGTTCGCCGTGCCCCTCGGCTGCCTCGTCAACATGGACGGCACCGCCATCTACTTCCCCATCGTCGTCGTCTTCCTCGCCCAGACCCAGGGCCACGTCCTCAACGCCGCGGACTACATCATCATCCTGCTGCTCTCCACTCTCGCCTCCATCGGCACCACCCCGATCCCCAGCTCCTCGCTCGTGCTCACCGTCATGATCTCCTCGAGCGTCGGCATCCCGCCTAGCGGCATGTACGGCGTCGTCGTCGCCATCGACTGGTTCATTGACCGTTTCCGCACCGCCACCAACGTCAGCGGCGACCTCTTTGCCGCTGTCATCGTGACCAGGATGACGGGCATCACCGACCCCGACGACGGGTCCGAGGATGAGCCCGTCGAGTACAGGGAGAACGATGAGCGTGTCTAGGTCATTCTTTTGTTTGGGGGGGATGTGTGTGAGGGTCGGACTCGTAAACAGAGCGAATACCAATTTGATTCAATCTTTAATCGACATGACTCTTTGTAATGTGTGAATCGTGATGATACTCATGAAGGAGGAAGTAAGCTGCCAGCAAAAATGCCGGGGTCCTCGTCTTTAAAAGTATCCTTTTATTCTCCTCCATGAGGCTCAATAGCTCCGGTATCGCACGGTGAGCGGTCCAGAATGCCGCAAGAAACCCGTATTTGGACGCGGACGTCTGGGCAATCTTACCGCTAACCAGCTGAGGTTGGCATCGATGTCGTCTTCGACGTTGTGGTTGGACGTCGGTGAGTCGATATTTGGCCGTGGCAGGGGTTGTCAAACTAGCAAGGTCTTTCTTGTGAGAATTGAAGATCTGGATCAGTTCATCCACGCTCGTCCTCGTCGTCTGAAGCCTGCGAAGGATCACCTTTATCTTGGGTCCTGTCGGCAACAAGGCACTCTCACCAATCTGGCTGTTACCCCTATGTTGAGGTCCAGTGTGATGATCTCTACGCAGTATTTACACACGATACTCGCTTCTAGGTAGCTCGACTTTATATACCTTTATCCATCATCCCACATATATATACTCTCTCCCTCCATCCCTTGTCAAACAACATCAGACTCCCGAAGCCGAAAAGCCTGAGCTTATTCTACTTTCTGAACAAGAAACTCCTGAAGCCCTTATCTCCACCTCGTCCCGTCTCTCATGTCGCCCTTCACTTCATATTCTTCCGTCTCTTGACATGGGGAGCAAAACGATACTCGTTCGCGGTGGCGTCAACCATCAACCACCCAGCACCCTCAGTCTTGCCCAGCTTGTCCTGGTCCAGGTAAATCTCCGCAACGCGCCTCTTCCCTTCGCGATGCCTCTTGGACGTGAAAATCGGCTCCGTGTTCCCCGTCCGCGCATTGTACGTCGCCCTCGTGAGCGGCTGGTCAGGCACCTCCAGCGGCAGCGCCGCGTCCTGGATCCATCTCATCCTGCTCAACCTGCTCGGCACCAGCAGCGTCTTCACGTCCAGGTCCTCGTCCCACTCGTAAAACATGCGCCACTTGAGCTCCTCGGGCATGTTCATCCCGCCCTGCGCTCCCGCAATCCGGTTCCCAATCTCATCGCGCTGCCACTCGTACGGACTGTCCGCCGGCCGCCCGTTGACCAGCAGGCCGAGAACAACGTCCCTCGGAACCATCGCGGCCGCCAGCGCCGGGTTGAGAACCGCCGCCCCGGCCCACTGGTCGTCGTCCCAGTCGCCCGTCCAGCCGGTCTCGGCATCGTTCAGCCGGAACCCGGGCCACCACGGCATCGGCGCGTACCGGTCCCAGTGCCCGTAGAACGTCGTGTCGACGCGCGCCCACGGCTGCCCGTTCATCAGCGCCGTGCCGCCCACTGCCGTGGCCCAGACCGGTCTGAAGTGCTCCATGTTCCCGTCCGTCACGAGCAGCAGCTGCCCGTGCCGTCCAAACGCCGACTTGGGCCCGTACGCCGGCCGCAGGCCGTACACGCGCATCTTGAACGGGTTGTCCTCCATGTACCTGGCCAGGCTCACCCGTTCGCCGCGCGGCGCCGCCAGGTTGTCTGGCGGCGTGAAGGTGATGATCTCGCAGAGGAACAGGTCCGCCAGCAGGTGCAGCATTTCGGGACACCCCGGTTTCTGCGGCGCGTCCGCGTCGCGCTTGTTGCACACGAGCGCGCGGTACATGTTCATGTTGCCCCAGACGGACTTGGCCCCGTCCCGGACGGTCCAGAGGGAGTCGGCGAGGAGCTGCGTGTACATCCGGAACCGCTGCTGGTGACACGGGTGGCTGGCGTCGGTCAGCACGTGGTCGAGCCACCATGCCGTGTGGAACTTGATGGTCTTGTACAGCATCGGGTTTCCCGTTATCAGGGCTCTGTTCACGTTTGCGTTAGCTCTTTATACATTCCGGGTAAACTCGTGGCCAGGGGCCCAGCAGGGGATGGGGATGGGGGAGAGGACTCACGCCATGCTATGCCACAGACTGTTCTCGTTCTGCGGAACAGAGGCCGCATAGAACGTCGTATCCAGCACCGCTCTCTGGGCGGCCGTTGCGAGATGGGGCCATTTCAACTCGGGCACGGCCTTGAATCCGTACGAGGCGTAATGGTGAAAGAGTTCCTCCCTGTCGCGCTTTTCCGCGTCCTCTTCCATCTTGTACGTCGGTTCCCAGATCGTCTCCGTCTGGGCCTTTTCGCCAAGCTTCAACGCCGGGTCAAAGTTGGCGTAATAGGGGTCGAACTGTTGCAGCGTCATCGGAGCAGACACGCGAGTGTTCCAGTTGGTGTTATCCAGGTCTCTCGGCGCGTCCGGGTTAATGTATAAAAGGCAGTTGGGTGACGGGAACAATGGCATCCACGAGTCGATGACAATCTTGTTACTGGGCCGCCATTCTTCGTCGCCGGGACACCGCCTCATGCCCGTCAGCGTTGCGATTGCCGACAAGAGCTTCCTGTTGGCCGCGATGACGCGCTTGTGGTCGTGGGAACCCTCTTGGAGGACGAGCGGCGTGCCGTCGTGTGTTTCCCATATGCTTTTCAGGCATTTGTTACACCAATCGACGAAGTTTTGAGGACCCGGACGCGGGGAGTCTGGCCGCTCGTTGGTGGAATGCAGACCCAGGACTCGCCAGGCGATCTGGTCGTCACCATGGCCGTCTTTGCTGTTCAATATTTGCGGCGTGGTGGGCAGCGAGGAGGGTTCTCGCCACCGGATGTTGAATAAAGATCCAATATTGGCCATGATGGGCTACTTTCCGAGATATGACAGCAAAAGTCTGTGGACCTGCGGAATCTGAAGCCTGAAGTTACTACCAAGTCGATAGCAATAGACATCTAGTTGATTCGCGAAGCAGAAAGTCGGGTTGGGTTTAATGATGGAGTTATGTAGGATCTTGGTCCATAAGAAGAATAGAAACGGCCTTTCAGCTGTAGAAACAGGGTGCTGTCCATTAGACACTTGAAAGATACCAGCTTAGACAATAGCGTTGTCCAGTGCCCTACAATACATGTATGAAAGAATGGGGATCAAGAAGCAGAAGTCGAATGCAACAATCAACAATGGCCAGGAGGAGACAATCTGGCCAAGCTCTTTATCCAGCTTCAAAGAGTCCTGTTTGATGTAATAAGACTGCTTCCATGTTGTTGAAGGCTTACGACTTTGACGTCCAGTTCAACGTAGCAGGACTGGAATACTCAGCTATTCATAGAGGATGGAACACTATATGTCAAGACTGCAATATGTAACTGCAACATGTGTTCGATACCCTTATCAAGTCTTCAGCACCATGTCGGATTATTCAGTTTGTTAAGGATTTGAACCTCATGAATAACGCTCCATCATGTCAGATAACCTCACTAGTGTCAGCACCATGGCAGCACTCCACACTCATGTGTAATCACTTAGTCGTGGTCCATCAAGTACTGACCTGTATTCCATCCAAGTCTGTCCGAGGGTCGCAGATCATACACACACACACACACACACACACATATCAAAGCTGTTTATAGAGACTATCTTCTTAATGATGCTGTGTATTCTCGATGGGGGATAAATGTATATCTAAGCGGCGCCTCTATCAACCCAGGCACACCATGCTTACAACCACGCCCATCCTATCCAATGAAAACATCCCTCATTCTCCATGCGCACACGAGCTGCCCTCCTCTAACAGTTCTTGATACCGCCAGTACCATACGCCGTAAAAGAATACCATCTGCCTGAATGCCTGGATATCATACCCCCGCTTCCGCAGCAAAACAACCTGTAAGCCATTATACTCGGTCCGTCCGATGGCCGAATGGCAGGGAGCAATAAAAATAGCAATACAAATACAAAAAGACAAAGCAACACCTCCCTCGAGCGTGTCACATCAAAGAGGGCATTCCAACAATGGATGCTTCTGGACATCAAGACATTCCCCAGAAACCCATGGCCGCATCCCCAAACCCCCTCTCACTTCTTCCCTGTCTCGAAACTCAAGTCGACGCTCCACAACGAACCCCAGATGACGCTTTTCTTCGTCGGACTCTCGGCGCTGACGGCACTGCGCTGCCGTTGAAGCCGCAAGGGAGATCTAGCTTTCTGTTTCCACACCCAACCGCGCGGATCAGCGAGGGCTGTTCTGTTCTTGATTCTCACACTCACGGCCCGATAAGGGAATCGATCGTGCTTCGTACCTCGGGGGACCGCGGCCTTTCGTCACCATCCTGGCCTTCGGTCTGCGGTGGACTGCTCAACGCCGGCTGCCCCTGGTCGTGTCCGTTGGACGGACCTGCCAGCCCCCCCTGCGGCGGACTTGTGCCCGTAGGAGTCTCTGGAGCGGCGGCGCGAAGCGAATTGGTCTCGCTGCTGAGCGCGTTACCCTTGAGCAATGCTACCCCGCCCGCGCCGACGGCGAATGGGATGGCCTTCTTCGAGTTGGAACTGCTCCTTCGACTCTCGAGACTCTTGCTCAGAGCCTTACTGACGCCCTCGATGCTGTGCGTGCTGACCCTATGCTTGTCTTTGCCGTTGGCTTGCGCGTGGGTGTGCATGTCCGCCATGGCTTCGACGTTGTTTGTCGCGATCGTGGACTTGCCCAGTCCGGGTGTAGCGGGCGCACCGGGCTTGTCCTCGTAGGCGTCGATCAGATACCACCGCAGTCCGTCGGACAGCTGGAAGGGGTTGTCGTCCTCCTCGCCGTTCACCGAGTCGGTGTCGGGTAACTGCTTATGCAAGCTCTTGGAAAGGTCGACAACGCGCTCCTGGATGCGAGCGATGCGAGCGACCAGCCACTCGCGAGAGCGCAGGCGATGGGCGTCCGTCTCCCGGAGGAAGTAGTGAGGGAACCCGACGTTGAACGCGGCCCAGGCACCAGCCGTCTGATTCCTAGTAGGAAGAAACAGTGCTAGGTCACCTTCTTTGAAATGCTTGTACGCAATCTTCTCGTGAGAATCTCTCTGTAGCGTATGAGCCTTGTCCCGGTATGCGCGTGAGTCTCGCTGGATCTTGCGTGCCGTGTGTTCGACCTCCTTGACACGCCTGTAGACCGTCTCGGCAAACTGGTCCATGTCGAAGATGCCAACCTTGGCCATGAAGGCCTCATACTTTTCCGTCTCTGCGTCGGCGTCTGTGCTGTTCGTCCAGTACAGCAGGTCGAGGTCGGCACTCTCAGCAAGGGCAAGGGTCCGGCTGGCGAGCATGCCAGAACGACGAATCGTGGACTGGCCAGGGTCGGAGGAGTCGTTGGCACTGTGATGCTGGCTCATGGCTCCTCTCTCGGACCTCGGCACCTTCTGAAAGGTCATGGTCGAGCCTTGCCGGGTGACGGAGAAACCCAGACGCTCGAGCAGTCGACAGAGTCGATCATTCTGAGAATATAGGCGCTGCGTCAGATCCTTAGTCTTCTCGGACCTAGACTCAAAATGACTCGTGACGGTGGAAAGCCTGGACTGTGTAGTTTGCAATTTCTCTTTGCAGAAACGCAGCTCCTCTTCCAAGCTGCCCACCTGAGACTGTCTGGATGCGAGCTGCTCGTTGAGGGAGCTGATCCGCTCTTCCTCCTCGTCCAGCTTCTTCCTGAGACTGACGGAGCCCGTCTCTCCATCGGCAATCCGGGCTCGGAGCTCGTCGAGCTGCTCTCTACCATCCGCCGCTTCTCGCTCCAGGGCTGCGGCCTTGGCTTTCTGCTCGTCGAGATTTTCCTTGACGTGTCTCGAGGCGTCCTCTTCTGCGGACATCTTGTCCTTGGTGTCGGAAATCTCGGCCTTGAGGCTCTTGACTTGCTCTTCGGCGCGCTCGAGGTCGCCCTTGAGGACCGACTTGTCGTTTTCGAAAGTCTTGAGCTTGGCGGCGATATCGGTGGCTTTGTAGACGAGCGCCTCGATGAGATCGCCGAGGTCTTCAGTGGTATCGTCGTTCGGGGACAGCTGGTCGTGAATGTCGCGCAGCGCCTTCAGCTGCAGATCGGCAGTCTCCTGGACACTGCTGAGGTTTTTGGACAGCTTCTTCGTCTCGTCGTGCGCAGCGAGCAACTGCTTTTCAGTCGCCTCGTTCTGCTCTCGGCCGAGTCGGGTCTCTTTCCGCAGGAACTCGACCTGGCCCTGTGCCTTCAAAGCCTCGTCTTTTTGCTCGCTCTGCAGCCTCTCAACCTCGGCTTCCAGTTCGTGGACTCGCTCGATGTACGTTGCCTTTTCGTGCTCGCGCGACTCGCCAAAGTTCTCAATGTCGTCTTCGGTCTCTTCAAGACGCGCCTTGAGTGACTTGATCTCTGTCTCGAGGGACTTCCTTTCCACGACGAACTCCTTCTGCAACGCCTCCATATTCTCGAGAAGCTCCTTCTTGGTGGAGTTGGCGTCCTCCATCCGACCCTTGACCTCGTCATGCTCAGTCGCCCGGGCGCTCAGGTCCTTCTCAAAGACAGCTGACTTTTCCTTCTCCGCTGCCAGCTCACCCTCTAGCTCTTTTATCTTTTGCAAGAGAGCCTCGGAATTTGCACTCGGTTGTCTGTTGTCCTCGACGGGAGCCGTGGACCTGATGGAGTTGGTAGAGTCGTTCCGATCATGGCCGAAAAGCCCGCCGATGCCAGGACGAGAAGCCTGGCTTTGCCTGTGGAGCAGGTCTTCTAACCTACGGACGCGGCTCTCCGCAGTCTTGAGCTTGTTCTCAAGCTTAGACTTGTCGTCCTGGAGATTGCGTAACAACTCGTCGTCTCCTCGGATCATCAAGCCACTACGCCCGAGAGCTGCTTCATGCACGCTCCCGTTCTTGAAGGCCTTTAGCCTCTTCGATTGCTGTTTGGTGGGGTTGCTCAACTCGTTGATTAGTCTCGTCACGTCCTCGATGATTACCACCGCTGCTTGTTGCTTCTGCAGGTGCTCCATGAAGTCCTCGAGGTCACGCTTGACCATGCTGGGCCAAGTTTCCTCTTCTCCCAGCAGGTTGACTTCCAGGCCGAGAATGTTGGCTTCGAGCTTATCGCGGCCGTACAAACTGCCAACCATTTTATGCCACTTGCGTCTTCTCTTCGACTCCTCGTCCTGGAACAGAGCCATCTCGTTTGCCAGTACCGAAGAGTCCGTCTTGATTTTGTCTGACCAGTCCTTGCGGCGAATGGCCTCGGAAACGAAGGAAGCATACATGTATGGCAGATTATAGATGAGCCGTAGATAGTCGAAAGTCGTCATGATATCCTCGGCTTGTCCAAGGACGCCAATCTCTTTCCTAACACTGCTGTGTAATGTGGTGATCTCAGTGATGTTGCGCATAAAGTCGGCCGAATCGGCCGCGATGGTATTCCGCGCCAAAGTGGCGTAGTGCAGCATGTCGTCCATCTCGCCCACGCGCTTCTTCAGGGTCGGGATAAGGCGTGAAGTATGGTTCTCTGCCGTCCTCGAAGCCTGTGAGACATTGGCCTGCGTGTCGGTGTACTCTAGCACCATCTGATAATCGGTATCGATCTTTTTGGCGACCGCTGCAATGTCCTGGAGCAGCTGTTCCGCCTCGGCACTGTGGGAAAGCGCAGACCGGGCCACGAGGTTATCAAACTCCCTCGCCAGGCTATCAAACCCTTCGTACATTCGTTTGGCAGCCTTGTCCAGCTCCGCCGCCTTCGCTCTAAACTTCATCAGCAACGTGGGCGCTAACTTGCCCGACTTCCTGGCAAGGTCGAGCTCGATCAGGTCCTCGAGCGTGGTCTGCTTCTTCCTGAGGTCACGTGACGTCATGAAGTGCACCATGGCCGAAGAGATAGGCACGTCGCGGGCCAACGTCAGAGAAGGCTCCCACGCCTCGACCAGCTGCTCGTACTCCTCAAGCGACGGCTCCACCCATTTCCGGAGCTCGGCGTACTTGGGCTCAATCTGCTTAACACTGAGCTCCAGGTTAGTCACCGCGGCGTCGAGGCACTTGATCATGGAGTCCATCTCGGCGTAGCGGTCCTCCACCTCCGCCGCCAACCGCGCGGAGTCGTCCACGACGGCCACCGCCCAAGCCTGTCGCTCCTTGTAGAGTGCTTGCCATTCCGAGAGCACGCGAATGTTGCCAATGTAGTTCGGGGCAGTCGGCACGATGTAGCGCTCGGGCAGGGGCACTTCGGACTTGTGGGACGAGGTGGCGGCGGCACCCGGAGAATTGAGCGACGATATCCGAAGGTCAAAAATGTAGATCTCCGTCTGGACACCAGTCAGCATGGGTTCGTCCGGACCCAGAACCCGACGTGAAATCTAACGCACCTCCTGGTGAAGAGTCTGCAACTTGAGACTCCGTCCTTGAGCGGTCAAAGTGACGACCTGATTCGACGGTATCGACGTGTTTCTCGCGACCCAAGCCTTGAAATCGTCAAGCCTAACGACAAGCAGACAGGTTAGCCTTGTACACCATCACTCGAACCGGAAGTAGGTAGATCTTGTACGTAGAGAACTGCGCCGTGTCCACCGGCAGGCGCTGACCCGTATGGGCGATCAACACCTGCGTCGCCATCCCGGAGCATCTCCCGCCCACAGCTGCGATAGCCGGCCCACCGATCGGTCTTGCACGGAGGTCTCCGTACTGGTCGATGTAGTCGGTGGGTGCTAAGTAACGGTGCTGCGACTGCGAATCCGTGAGGTCCTGCCTGTGTTGTGTTGACCGTTCGTTCGGTGATCGGTGGTCGTCGGAGAAGAGCAAAACAAAAAAGGGTGCAGAAGCGGTAGTTCGCAAAAGGCGCGAGCGTTCTACCACCTTTGCGAAGTAGCAACAAAAGCACCTCAACGCCGGACGGGTTTCCAAAAAGGTGCCCGCTGAAGCGCCCGGAGCTCGTGCAGGCTGCACACTCCACTAAAAAACCTTGGTGGGTATAGCGTGATGTCGCCTCGTGATCCCTGCCGTCACTTGATTGGGTGTTTGTTGGCTGTCGAACCTACTAGCCATCGGTGACATAATCCATGGGGCTGGTGCTTTTGTGGCTGGAGATAGGAAAGAAGCCCAGCTTCCGGCTCCGAACACCTCACCATTCACCCACCGTCCGCCGAGAGTGATTGCCCCTCCACAGTCGCGTCGCGCTGCAGCTCCTCCGAACGCGGACGGGACGGGGTCGGGACACCCGGTTCACCAGATAAGCCGCATTCAGCCAGGCACCACACTCATCACACACGCACAACTTGATGCCATCTACGGACCTCGACTATGGATGAGCCGCAAAGCCAAGCCGCCTCGACAGGCAGGCCAGATCAGGTGGTGCCTGCCCCCCTCCTTTCGAAAGATGAGGAGCGCGTTCTGGCTCTGTACGATGAGCTTCGGGACCTTGAGGTGAAGGTGGCCCTGATGAAGGCGCAACAAAACTATACCCAAGGTACTTTGATGCACTCCTACGCGAAAACAAATGCGTTTCGAAATGGGACTCTTCCGACTAACCACCCAGATTCATCAACGCCTAATACGGAAGATAATGTGCGACAAGCACAAGAGGACGCATCCAGGGCGCGAGCGGCCTGGCTTTTGAGAAGCGACATTGCGGACAGTATCATGACGGCGAATCCCATCCTCAAGGCCGTACACGGCAGCACGCAGTCTACACCGATCGAGTCGTACGTTTTTTCTCCTCAGTTTCCTCTCCCACTCTGTTTGCGGGCTTTCGGGCGGACTCCACATGTGCGTCTCTCGGGGGGGGAGCCCCCCCGGTGAAGATCTCAAAACTAACATCAAAACCTGCCGCTTGGTAGTGATCTCCTCCCGCACATCCAGGCCCGGGATGCCACCTCCATAACCATCTCCAAAACAGCGTCCGAAATCCGCAAAACCGTCGACTCGCTCACGGAAGTAGAAGCGGAAAGCCTGCGGGTCGGGCGCCGAAATGTGGAGCTCACCGCCGAGATCCTTCAGCTAGCCGAAGAGGCAGAGAAGAAGAAGGCAGGCGAGACGGACGACCCGGCCGTGCAGATGGAGACGGAGCGGCTACGGGGCGACCTCAAAGCGAGCAGGCAGCGGTGGAAGGTCATGAAGGGCACGGCGAGTGCCGTCGTTGCTGGGAGCGGTGTCGACTGGGCTAGGGACGAGAGCTTGAGGGATATGGTGCTTGACACCGAGGAGGATTGAGTAGTACAGATGCTCAGTCGAGACGTCCGATGTAGCACGCACAACACGATTGTCACGACAGCATGTTCATCTGATATGACTAACTTGAAAGTGGGCATGGAAAAGAGGCTCGGCAAACGACACTGTTCGTTAGGCGTCGTCAAAGACCTAGCGCCACTTCACAACAAAGTAGAAGAAAAGCACGGGATTTTTTGCGTGAGATGACCGTGATGCCGGGTCCGAAGGTCATGATGTGGGCCGGCCGAGGTGTAACGTGGTTGAATCGTCATCGCCTACGACAACCCGGGAGGATTCGGCTTCACGATGCACCGAAGCTGAGTGTCGTGATACGCGGCGTAGTGCCCTGCACGATTCAGCCTTGTCCAGACGTTGAAGGTATTCAGCGAGTGCTACACGGCAAGTTCATTAACAAAGATCAGCTATATGTGAACGACATCCTCGAGCAAGCTGCGCGGCTCCGGCACTTGATGGACCCCTTCTTTTCCTCGTTTCCAAGCTCTCGTTCGGCCCCTGCCGCCTCCACACATTCTCACCACTCACGAGCTCTCGCGTACCTGGACAGGGCTTAGCGCATCCTGGCCGCTATGACCACCACCATGCAAAATCACGTGGGGAGATTTGCTCTGGATCGTGGAAAGCTGCGCTGATCTGGCCGTGGCGAGCGCGAGTTCGAAAGACCATGAAAGCGCGAGTTCCATTCTGCGCGTTCTGCCCGCAGGGTCTCCATGTCATTTCCCCAGGAAGCAGAGGCCAAATGGTTGATTGCGACAGTTTTGTAGAGTGTATTCTCTTCGCGATGGTCTTTTTCGTCGCATTTGGGATCACCAGGAGCATAGCAAATGTCGGGACACGACCACAACAAGCTGCCAGTCGAAGCACATAAGAAAGCAGAGTAGTCGAGGAAACTGGACACAGCCTGGGTTGGGGGAGGGCACTGCTCCCCGTCAGTCAAGCTCAGATTTTGCGGTGCCAGATCAGCCAGGAGGCCCAGGAGAGGAGTGGAGCTGAGGTGACTGGCGTTGGACTACGTTTACTCGGTACTGATTGCAAAATCCCAGGTACATGTTCCCGTCCCAACCGCGCCCAGGTCCTTAGGCCGTCAACAGGTGGGAGTGAGTGACTGAGAGAGCATTTGGTTTGGGAGGGGGTGTGTGTGCGTGTGCGGGACTACCTCACCTTACTCTGAGGGTATCTTCAGGGAGAGGAGGGCCAGAATTGCCGGGGAGCATCAGGTACAGCGCACAGTATCAGCAACGGGAGGGGTGCCGCGACCAGCGAAATTGCCTCTCCCCGTGTATCCGCTACAGGTTGCTGGTACTTTGCGCACTTTGTTCGCCGGCGCGTCCATCCATCACCGTACCATACCGACACCATACGAGACCATTGCGTGCGTACCTGACCCCGTTGCTCTCGTCTCGTCCCGGCCAAAAACAGGGAACAAGCAGGCAAAAGCAAAATGGCTGGGCCCGGCTGCCTTGTCTGGAATGTTGAATTGGTGCGGCCAGCGGAACCGTCTCGCACCTGGCAAGCATGGCAAGCATGGCAAGCGCATGCTGAAGCCCGTGACGAGAAGCTGTGCTATGCTACTGTGTACGGAGTATGCAGTCTTGCATTGGACCCCGAATTGGAGGGTGTCTTTCAGAGCCGAGCAAGCATTGCCTAGCAGTCCGTCTGGGTACACGAGACGCCCGCACAATGTGTGTGCATGACCAAGTATCCCCTCTTCCTTTTCTCCCCTTCCACTTCCCTCGCGGAGGATGGAGAGCGTGGTTGCATTGCCCGGCGATGTCGAGGCCGAGTCGCGCTTTTGCAGTACAGCGCGTGTAAGTGGCACGTTTGGAAGGGCGTTTGGTGAATGGAACTCTGCGTAGCGAGCTCCGACTCTGTCGCGAGAACCTGTATCAAAAGCTGATTGGAGCACGACTTGATCGCTTAGCATTCGTCAACGAGTGTCATCACGTGCAATCAATGGCCGTCCGACTGGAGACTTGAAAGCAATGAGGAGAGTACAGAACCCAAGGACAGTCGTCGTGGGGAAAAGGCTGGGAGATCCAGAGTGTACCGTCAGCTGGAGGTGTGATTGAGCGCGTCCGCCCAAGCTGATTCCGGACGCGGTGGACCAGAAGTCTAGTACTTCAGCCCAGGTACCTGTACAAGCCAATCTCGTATGACGATACATGGGGCGTATGCATGAATAAAGTACCCCGAGTCTCGTTTTCGCTACGAGTATCCGTAGTCCCAGTCACTCAGTCAGTCAGTCTCACTCAGTCGGTCAGTCATCTCCATGATATGACCTTCCAGCTGTTCCAAGGCCGCATCTCCATGAGAAACGGAGTGTGGTCCGTACTCTATCGTCTCGCACCTCAGCTGTCCCCGAAGAAGCAGACGACAATTGCGATGCTACAACGTAGCACCGTATGAGACTCGTGTCTCCCATGCGCATCTGGGATGCGTGTCGTGCTGGAGCAGCGTAGTTTGGTTGCGAAGAACAGAGTCGTTCGACACGGTATCGGCAGCACAGAGCCGTCTGGGGTCACACGAGGCCATACTCAGTAGACGGATGCTCTCGAGGCCGGCGTGAAAGCGTCCAGTGCCTGGGTTGCCAGTGCGGCACCTCACCAAGTACTTCGTAGCAAGTCTCAGTATGTAGTGTTGCACCGGGCCGGCACAGGAAAGCCACTATTGGCGTCAGGTACCGTACCCAAAGTATCGTGTCTGACCGCGAGTATGGCAATCTGGGGCAGGCCTGGCTTGGAGCGTTTGTCTGTTCCGTACCATGACTTGCGGTCTTCGTGCGCTATGGGAGGCGATGTTGTGAGGTGTACGGAGTACTGACAGCATCGGTGACAGGACAAGCCACTCGAGAGAGGGGTGGCAAGGGGGCAATGCCGCAGAGTGTGTCAAGTGTGTGTTTTGGTGTGGGCGAGATGGCTCAGAGATGGCCAGGAAGGCCAGGCACAGTGTGCGTGCGCCGCGTGCGCGACCGTCGTTGCGCGTAAAGTTACTCATCTTGACCGAGCCTCCCAAGCAGCAGCTCCTCCTCTGGCCAGCTCCCAGTTTGTCACCTTGAGCCAGTCGTTGGTGAGGCTTTCCGAACGCCGTGACTTTGGTCGCACAAGTACGGATAGACGCTAAGAGTGAAGCTCTCTATCATGAGGTCACCAGCACCCACAGCCCCAGTAGCAGGGCAAGAATGGTGCGCATCTTGACTGATTAGTGCGTCGCATGCGTAGATGGTGTATCGGCCTGGTACTGTGTTTGCCGCAGTCCAAGCTCATCTTGACTTGTCGTGTATTGGCGCGAGACGGCGGCTACCAAGAAATGGAGGTGAAGGTATCCACATCACGTAAAAGGTACACTGACCAGGGGACCTCTGCTGAACGCCAGGGCCTTTGGGACGCTGCAACAGATCAGCCAGGCTAGCGTACTGATCCTGGCATGAGATGGGACGAGAGCTGAGAGCGGAGGGCGTGACGGTAGGTAGAAGCTGAAGCAAAGGTGGCCGCATTCAAGTCGCGTTTCCCCTGTGCGCCGCGGACTGTACCAAGCATGAAAGCTGCGTGGCCGATGGTAGGTAGTCGAATTTCTGCGCGTTGTTTATGAGGAATCTTACAAGCACTCATGCGCCGTTACTGCATAGGCTTGAGTTTAGCACATATTGCCCATGTCGAAGATGGTGTTTGGGACCATCTTCAAGGATTGGCGGGCGAGGTTGTCGATTGAGAAAAGGCAGCCCAGCAATAGGAACGAAACTGTGACGAATGTGCGAGCAAGGCAAGGCATGCATGCTGATCGGTGCAAGTGGAGTGGGCACAGTGAAGAGTGAAGATGTCAGTCAAGGCCATCCGCATCAGTCCCAAGTCAACACGAAGACTCGGCCAGTGGATCAGGCGGAGCAGAAGGGCATCCAGTGTATCCGTACTCCGTACTCCGTACGGATACTCTTGTCTCCGAGCCTGTCATCCGTAGAGGTGTACCCACGCGTAGCGTAAAGGAGCGCGATAGAAGCGGGCGAAGAAAGGTCCGACAGGGACTGAGCCTGGCTGGCTGGCTGGCTGGCTCTGGCTAGGCACGAGGCAGAAGCTTGTCTGACAATAGAAGGAAACGACTTGCTACGTACTATAAGGTAGGAAGAGAAGGAAGCAGACAGACGGGTGATGGTGAAGTGGAAAGGATGGTCCATGCGGGCGATGTGATGCTGCGGATGTGTGCAGTCGGACGTAGCATAAGGTGGGGTTCGGGGTTCATGGCAAAGAGGCGGACAGCATCCTCGTCGACAACATGAGGAGGAGGAGCAAGAGCATCAACTTCACCATCAGGATTGTAGAACAGGATACGGATCCAAGAGAGAACCAGGCCAGTCAGGATGATGATACCTCGGGCAGCAAAAGGTACATGGGCAATGTGGGAGGAAGGGTGGACAGAATGTATACTGTGCGAAAGTATATTTGGTGAAAGGAGTACATCTGACATGTACAGTACTTTGGTGCGGAGAGGCTCAAACTAGTTGTACCTGTACAGTACAGCATATTAATAGCTGCGACCTGGAGGCAATAAAGCGGACGGCGGACGGGCTAGGTCGCCGCAGGAGTGTGAGTTATCCGTGACCGTACGTAGTACCGCGTATTGTACTTGTAGGGGCAAGAAAGAAGAATATGCGATTGTGATGATGGCGGGAAGGTGGTGACGAGACGAACAGATAGCGCTCAATTACCTATTTGCATCTACGTTTGAGTGGGCGCCTGGCTGCTCTACAACAGCTTCTTCGTCTCTTATCAAACCTTGATGTTGACCGCCCTCAACTTACTGCCGGCATTTGTTCTCGTGGGATATATCCGTACCGAACTAGTATATGAGGCGCGTCTTCGACCACCAACGACGGCGCTCTTCTACAGAGCATCAAGAGCCGGGTACCTAACTCCGCAACATGGAACTGCAAACCTGGGTTGAGGTGCCAAGATGCTCTGACACCTGGACGTCGCTGGTACAAGTTGAGAGTGAAAAAAAAAAACGGAAAAAAAAAAAACGATTGACTGTACTGTCGGCTTCCGTGACGGTAGTGGCAGCAAGGAGAACGATGAGGGTGTGTGCAAAGAGCAAGGTGGAGGTACTCGTCTCGGTAGTATCTTAGAAAAGGTACTTCTGGAGGTCAGGTAAGGCGAAGTACACGGCGCTCTTCCTCTCGTGCGGCACCTTCCTTGCGGGAGGTGTGAGTGGTAATCAGGAAGGGTGAAGGCGAGGAGACCGCTGGCTCTGTCTTCAGGGAGGGAAGGCGCGCCCACCTATCCTTTCCACAGTCTTTTCCCTCTCCTCTTGCCTTTACTCCTGTCCTCGCGTGTGGCACCATCTGGTGCCAGATTATGCCAGCTGCGCCGTGGCCGTCAGAATCTGTACGTGGTCCACTTTCTGGCACTGGCCCCCCGAGGCCAGGTGTCGGTCAGTGTCAGGCCATGCCAGGCCATGCCACAACGAGAATAACCGCACTGCTTGACGCAGTACGCCTGAACCGCCCAGGAAGCTGTGTGCAAGAGGCGGTACGTATAGTGGGCAACAGATGGAAGGGAAACTAGGAACAGAGGGAGAAGGCAATGGCAAGGTACCTCGTCCCTTCCGCCCCTAGTACCTGCCGTACTGTACCTGCTCTTTCTTCGCGCATCCAAGTGAAGGTACTTCCAGTACCTGCCTCTGCTGTACCGTCCCTACCTGCCTTACCAAGGCCAACACCCCCTCCACCCTCCTTCCCATTCTCTTTGCCTGGTCCTGCTCCTGCCCTCCCCCCGTCGCAGTCGCGCGCGACCGCCGACCACAGAGTCCCAGGCTTGCTAGCAAAAAACAAGTGCACCCAGGCGCGGAGCCCACGAATCACTCCCCCATAGTAAAAAGGCTGCTTGGCCCTCCCCCCATACAAGTTCTCCCTCTTCTTCTCCCATACAAATCTCCCACCCAAACCCATTCACACACAAATCTGCACTCTCGCAGGACACACCTACCGACTTACAACTTGTGAGTACCTTTCGCCCATATTCCACAGCACCAGATACTTGATATCCCAAGCCCACTCGCAACCTTTTTATTTCCTCCTCGCCACAGTTTTGATTTCTCAACTGCAATTGTATTTCAGCAATCATCTTGATTCTGAAATTCAGTTTCGCGTTGAACTGTCGCAACTGCGCTGAGTGGTCTTCCAAGGTCGCGAATTTTGGCGTGCATCTCTATCTCTGCTTTATCGATCCGCCTCGCATCGCGCGACGAGCTTCAGAGCTGACCTGAGCTTGACGCCTTCAGAACACCATCACTACCACACATCTCCCACTTCTCTCAAAACCCCACCAGGTATGCCGTTCCATCTCTATGCAACGACTTCAAGCTCCAAAACAAATTTGCTCTGTTCTCTGGCCCGCAATTGGCGATGCGCCTCACCAGCCGCCCCCAGCTCGCGACGTCGACTATTCCTCGCGCTCGAACTCTTCGTCGTGGTTTTGTTGCTTCTAGAGCTATGCTATTGTTCATTCACTACCGGATTCCCACTCATTCTGCCCAGTTTCAGAGGAAATGCTAACTTCCCCTTCCTTCAGACACCATGCCCAAGGCTGCTACGAAGCGCGGCGCGGCCGGAAAGGTCGAGAAGAAGCGTGCCAAGAAGGGTAAGCACTCCCGACCCTTCATGCTGCTCCCAGACGACGAGATATCCTGGTCTCCTTGACGCCAGAGAAGACCGGGGGAATGCATCAGCCTTGCACCGTTGAGGCTGAGGCCACTTCCCTGATCTGTCTGGCGTCTCGGCCGTCACCCGTCGCCATGCTCTCGCGAGACCCCTACCCACGTGGTACTAACGTCGATCCCAGACCCCAACGCCCCCAAGCGCGGTCTGTCTGCCTACATGTTCTTCGCCAACGAGCAGCGCGAGAACGTCCGTGAGGAGAACCCCGGTATTTCGTTCGGCCAGGTCGGCAAGATCCTCGGTGAGCGCTGGAAGGCTCTCAACGACAAGCAACGCACCCCCTACGAGGCCAAGGCTGCCACCGACAAGAAGCGTTACGAGGACGAGAAGCAGGCCTACAACGTAAGATGGTCCCCCCCTAGCGACTGAGCCCCCCCCCCTTGGCTGGTGTTTTGTGCTGAAGCTAACTAGTCTTACTAAAGGCCGATCAAGAGGAGGATGAATCATCCTGAGTGATCTTTTCCTGCGGCTTCTCATTTTCTTGTAACTTTTGGTCTCGGCGGTGTATGATGGGTTTCGGACAGGGCTGTTTTCATGTTACTCAGGGCGGGAACGACCACGGCAACACAATATCTTGCCTCGAGCGCGCGACAGGCCGCGCTCGCAGTTCTATCAAATGACTTTTACGGCATGGTTTAACAACCTGACAAAATCTGCACTTCTTCCCCTGGCGGAACTTCGTTCCACGCTGTGACACGTACAAGACTATTTACGCTCCAACTACCTGCGGCACTTGATGCCTGTGAAATGCTACATGTTTTGAAATGAGAAAACCCCTCCGGACCACTGGAAAGAATATGTTGTGCGTTCGCCAAAACACCAACTTGGGTGCATGCAGCTCAGAGAAGATCACCGGTCCCATACACTTGGTATCGCAGGACGAGCCACGGAGGACGTCCGAGTAGGGGTGACGGGGCCGGGCCGAGCAGACGGGACTTATCCGGTGGTCCGTGTCCGAGATTCACAGCATAAGAGCCCGTCACCACAGCAAGATGAGGAACGGCGTGTCGGCTCAGAATATGGGGACAACATCCCGACATGGCCGTGTGGGGTAACCGTTATTAGATGTGGCCGCCAATCGGCACGCAAATTGGAAAGGCCCGGCTCCATGTTGTTACCGGCGTCTCCAACTATATGGAGGTTCCAAGCTTCAGCTGGTGTGCCTGGCACACCCTCACTCCCTCCTCCCTCCTCGTCGCTGAGCTTTTGCCTTTGTGTAGTAAGCAGACACTGTTCGGTGAGCCAAGGTAAGGGCAAGTACTTGGGTAAGGTTGGAAGGAAGGAGCAGTTCAGCAGGCGTCATGGTTGGATGGATGCCTGATTCAGGCCAGGTCGCCTGCCTTCTTTGTCGTCCTTTCTTAACTTCCCAACTACAAATGTTTCTTTTCTTCACCGCCTCAATTAAGAGCAACCCGCGACAATAGCCTTCTCGGCATGGTACAGCTGGCCCTACACCATCGTTCTGGCTGAACTCTCGCGGCGACTAGGTTTCCTGCGTTGGTTGCACTATAGTCGTCCTCGACATGAAGCAGCCTTCGACTATCACCAAGCAACAGCTAGTCAATCGAGGAATGCAACCAAAGTCATTTCCAAGTCATATCTTACGTCGTCTCCAGATTTCTGCTTCACGTTGCCTGTGCATACTGCAACGTCGACTCATCTCGGTCGGGCCCAATGGCCATCAATCACTCCATGAGACGAACCTGTTCATGTTCTGCAGGTGCTCGTCCCAGACCTCGGGACGTCAAATGACGGAGCTGCCATCCCATCTCGCAACCTGGGCAAGGTTACCTCATCCCCGTCCAGAGAGGCTCTGCGCAAGGCACTCTGCGCGAACGGAGCAACTGAAGAAGGGTCGGCGACATATAACAAAATGGAAAAATGCTCGGGGTGGGGAGCGGAAGCACAGTCAAACACCTCGTGCATCACGAACATCGGGGCGACGCGGGCGGACCACTATGGAAGAACGTGGCAGCGCATCAGCGCAGCGCATCCCACCATGCGTATGCCATTACTCGCACCTATCGTCACCAACAATACGTTAGTGCTGCCGAAAGTACTAGACTTTTGGTGGGGTTTGATTCGCAATCATGTCGCCAAGCCCCACCGTCAATCTCCTTACGTTACCACAGTACTCTTTCTTGGGCGTCATTCCATCTTTCGGGCGCGGTTTGCCCTGGGCCCTCTCGCGACGAGCGTTGTAGACGACATATCGCCGCCATCCGCCCATCCCCAAATTTTCACCAAAAATGACCAGCCAGTTGCTGCATTGTGGAAAGATGTACCATTGAATGCCGTCCGCTGTCTTCATCTCTGGCAGGTCTTCACTGGATTGGAATCAGCTCAACTTGTTCATCGCGGCATCACTTACTACGTATGCAAGCGTTGTTAGCCCGTGCCTCATCCCCGCCGGCGCCGGATCGGCCTCATTCGCTCGCCGCACCGTCTTGGACTTCCCTAATGCATGCAGAAGCGCAAGCATACAGCTCCATGGGGTCATGCTCAGCAGTCGTGGCATGCTCTGGCTAGTCGGTCGTCAGGTCGATATGTATGGAAGCCCGCACCAGTTCCCTTGTTAGCAATCTGACTCGCCCAAGCTACGCCCATCTCCGCTGTGTTTTCTGTCTCATTGCTATGGTTTTCGGGGCCAAATCCAACGGTTTGGTTGATAATTTGGGGGACCGTCGCAATTTGGTACTTTACTTTTGCTCGACATTGTTGCCCGTACCGTTCATTCGACTCGGCGGTCCGGATGGACAACGTCTACTGCACCTTGGCGACAGTTGAGAGACAACCCACCGAAAGCCAAATCCGACCTCGTCCGCCTTCGTCTACCCGGACGTCATTCATCTCCGATTTCTACGGCACGAGTCCTTCAAGGGTTCTCCAAAGGCGAGGGCATGTATTATAAGTAACGGCCTGAGTAGGTATCACACAAATAAGAATAGGTACACTGTCGGCCACGCAATGCTGGACACGTCAGATGTGAGCAACGCAACATGCTCTTAGTCCGGACTCGGTTCGTACCGCCAGCTCAGAAACAAGACGAGACGAGACTGGGTCGCTGGCTTCGACATCAACAGGGTGTGGTGGTGTGTGTTTCCCGAGCTGGCCGTCAGAACGAGACCTGCAGCTCCGAATTGCAACCGCAGACGCTTTCCGTCCACTGAGCGCCTATCTTTTTCTTCTTTCTTTTGCTGTGACCACCATGTTGCCGCCACACCAGAGGAACGAGATATCGTGCCGAGCAGAGAAAGCGGGTCATCTCTCCCCCTCTCGTCCCTCTTATGAGTCGGTATGCTGTCGCGATTGCTGGATCGCATATCGTCACACTGCTTCAGCCCCTCGATACATATTTGCTTCTACTCCGACTTCATCAGACCCCCTCAAGGCAGTCGACCGGAAAAAGAAACAAAGTCAGGGTGTGTAGAAATTCCAGAGTCGACGCACGAATCCTATTGCCAATCATCGCCCGGCAGATCATGACAAGTTGAGCCACTACCAGCGACGCCAATTCGGCCAGAGTCGTTAGCCGACACATCGTCAACATGGAAATGAGCCTCCAGAAGGTCGACCTCCGCCTGCTTCAGGGCTGCTGTCTGGAGGCAGAACGTGCGGAACTCGTCGCCGTGAACCTCGAAGGTCTCCGGCAGTCCCTCCCGGAGACCTATAGCGGCCATCTTGCGGCGTTGGTCGAGGAGATGCGGAGTTGTGCGAAGATACTCCGAGACCTGGCCGACCTGTCCCAGATGCACACCAGCCGCGTGCCCATCCTGCTCAACTACCTCAACATTGTCCTCCCGTGTCTATCGAGAACGCTCCGCGACATCATCAGCAACTACGAGAACCGCACCGTTAGCAAAGAGATGCGATGGCGCAAGATGTACCACACAATGACGCAGGAGGTCAGCGGCCTGCCCCTGCCTCAACGATTTGTTCTCTACAACCACTTCTTGACGTGCCTAAAGCAGCTGCTTACGAGGTGGGCCATGTTCGAATTTCCTCCGGTGATGGACAGGATGCTAACGGCGGAGCAGATCGCCAAATTTTGACCTCAACGGCCTGGAAACTCTCAGAATGAGAATCATTGGTCTGCGAGAGGCCAGAGGCCTTCGTATGTTGCGATCCGAGGCGCGAAGCAGCCACACACCAGAACTAACACCACACTCAGCACCGCCAACCAAACAAGGTCCCGCTCTCTGGCCGGAGATGATGATGATGATGCCGGCCGTGCAAGATCCGGTGTGTTCTAGGCCCGAAGGGTCTGAAGCACGGCGCTGATGGTGTGGCCTAGTTGATACACTGGGCGGAGCAGATCTTCTCCCTTCCCTTGCCATCACGAACAGCCCTGAAGTACAACAAGCCTTCGCTGGCGAGTGGTCCCTTTCAGCCGGGCGGCCATGTTCAAATACCGAAAGAAGTCAAGATGCTATTCAAACGGTGAGAACACCAGCCCAATTGCAGCCTCGACCCGAGCTGATCCCCCCTAGGCCTTTCGACGAAGACCGTCTGGCGTTGATGATGTACCTCAACCTGGTCAACCAGACGCCATACGTCCTCCTCCGAAGCTACCACCAAGGTGCCCCATGGTTTGCCCTCCGCGGCACCCACGAGCTTGTCATACACCGCGAAGGCAGCGCGCTTCATCTCAACCGCTGGAGCAAGGCAGACAACAGACCCAAGATGTGGGCGGCTCTCTGTTTCAAGACGTGGGAAGGTGCGTTGCATTGTGTGGCGTTGCGACCTCGGTCACATCTTGCTGTCTAGCTGACGTTGGACTGCGTAGAACTCGTCTTATTCAACTGCACCTTTGTCTCTCTCAAAGCCAGGAACACGTTGACAGTCAATATGAACGCGAGAGAGTACAAGTTGTCGGGCGAGGAGCGGCTCTTTCAAGCGTAAGACCAGTCCTGTTGGGCGTCACTCGAAACGACGAAGACATCTAACACGGGGAACAGTCAGATTATAGACGACGGCTTCAAACACTGCCTCATTGTCTTCCGCGATCTAGCGACAAAGGGCCTCCGCCTGCACGCTGCCGTCTGGGACGGCGAACTTCGCCAGTGCCCAGTCTGGACGGCTTTCGGTACGTCTGCCGCCTCGGGTCTATCTCTTCGTCTGTATGCTCAGCTGATGAAATGAAAGTAACCCATCAATCTGCTTCCCGGACCTGGCTCCATCGCAAGTCTAAGCACCGCGTCTGGCTCAAGGACGTCCAGCTCTACGTCTTTTGCCGGCGCTACCGGCAGGCGAACCAGCGCAATGGCCAGGCTGGCGCCTTTGAGATCAACTTCGTCTCGGACCAGGGCGCCACCAAGTTCAAGGAGGTCTTTTATCCTGCATCTTCCGATGCGCCTTCCGAGGCCGGGACCGGGGAGACGAAAGACTGAAAGCCGAGCCGACGCCCAATGCGTATACACCATCCGTGATCACGTCCCACCAGGCGGCGCCGTCGGTCCTCCGCGTCAGGCCGTCGGCATACTGTTGTTTTCTATATCCGTCCTCCATATTCGCTCCTCCCATCATCCTAGCCTCCGGCGTGGATCCCTCGTATCACGTCCCACCACGGCGTGGGTCTTCCAAAAATAATGCACGAGGTATCGTGGTACTGGCTGGACCCATCCCGTCCACTTTATCGACAATTCCGCAGTCTTCTATGCACGTCCGCGAGACCAGACCGCTTCTCTGCCGTGAATATTCGGTCTAGGGTGCGTCTTCTCCGAGGAGCGGAGCGAGGAGCAAGCTGGTCTCCACAAGTTGATCTCGGAGGAAATACACCCCACCATCTATCCCAAGATTGCATGCAGTGTACTATTTCTGTTATTTACTGTACTTGACGAAATTCCAGCGTTGGGTTTTTTTTTTTCAACTTGGGGATGTGCTTGACATTGTGTCATTGTATCCTTGCGATGAGCTTACGACGTGTTGGAAAAGTTGTCAAAATGATAATGATCTCTCAAATGCCCCGCCTGCAAGAAACGAAAAGGCTTGGTATTAGGTTATTGATTCAATTTATGTCATCGTGTACCATCGTAACATCGTCTACAGCAACCTGATGCTGGCTTCTCTATACTGAAGCGTCTCTTTTTAACGTCCTCTCTTCGTATCCAACAATCATACAGCAGCTGCGCACTTAGGTCTTGACGTCAGGCTCGTCACGGCCGATGAACTCCTTGAACTTGAGCAGGTCGGTGGCCATCTTAATCTCGGGCTTGAGGAAGTCCTGGGCATCCTGGCCATAGGTGCTGGGGTCGCTGCTGTGCTGCTCGAGATAGAGGCGGATGGTGGCGCCAGAGGAGCCGGTACCGGACAGACGGACGATAATACGGCTGCCGGAAGAGAAGGTGGCATACAGGCCCTGGTTGGAAGAGACAGAGCCGTCGAGGTCGGTGTAGGAGAAGTCGCCGGCGCCGGTGACGGTGCGGTCTGCTTTGGTTAGCCCACCTGTATGTACTTTGGGTACGCAGGTCGAAATACTCACCTCCAATCTTGCTGCCAATAAAGTTGGAGTCGGCAACGAGGTCCTTGAGGACACCCACAACCTTGTTGGCACCGTCGCTGTCGACGTTCTCGTAGTCGTAGCGGGTGAAGAAGGTGCGGCCGTACTCGTTCCAGAAGTCCTCCTGGATCTTCTTGATGGAGGGGGTGACATCAGGGTTCTCAAGGCCAATGCCTGCGATAATGTTCAACCAGGCGACGATGGCCCAGAGACCGTCCTTCTCACGGATATGGTTGCTGCCCGTGCCGAAACTCTCCTCACCGCAGATGGACAGCTTGTCGGCGTCGAAGAGGGCACAGAAGAACTTCCAGCCAGTGGGGACCTCGTAGCAGTTCAGGCCCTGCTTCTTGGCGACCAGGTCGACGGCGCCCGAGGTGGGCATGGAACGGGCGAGACCGTAGACGCCGTTCTTCTTGAAGTAGGGGATCAACTTGGCGTGGTGGGCAATGATGGCCAAGGAGTCGCCGGGAGAGACGAAGGCGTTGGCGCCGTAGATCATGTTACGGTCGCCGTCACCGTCGGAGGCAGCGCCGAAGGGAATGTTGTTCTTGTCGACGACCTCGACGAGGGAGTGGGCGTAGGTCAGGTTGGGGTCGGGGTGGCCGCCGTTGAAGTCGGGGCTAGAGATGCAGTTCTGAGTGGCGCCCTTGAGGCCAAACTCCTTCTCGAAGATGGCGGTTCCATAGGGACCGGTGACACCAGAGAGACCGTCAAAGAGAACCTTGAAATCGGGATGGGTCTGGAAGAACTTGCGGATCAGGTCAAAGTCGAAGATGTCCTTGAGCATCTCGACGTAGTCGGTGGTGCTGTCGATGATCTCGACCTCGAGGGAGCCGTAGGTCTTGGTGCCAATGGCGGAAAGGTCGACATCGGGAATGGAGGCGATCTTGTAGGAAGTGAGAGTCTTGGAAGCCTCGTAGATCTTGTTTGTGACGGACTCGGGGGCCGGGCCACCGTTGGCAAGGTTGTACTTGATACCGAAGTCCTCCTTGGGGCCTGGGTAACGGGTGTTAGCTTGGTTACAGACGAAGACGTCACTGGTACAATCTTACCGCCGGGGTTGTGGCTGGCCGTCAGGAGAATACCACCAGTGGCCTGGCGCTTGCGGATGACATGGCTGGCAGCGGGGGTGGACAGGATGCCGTTCTGTCCGATGAGGAGCTTCTTGACGCCGTAGGCAGCACCGATCTTGGCGATCAATTGGACGACCTCGGGGTTCCAGTAGCGGCCGTCACCGCCGATAACGAGGAAAGAGCCTGGAGAGGGCCTGGTCAGTCTAGGACAGACTCTGATGAGCGGGATAGTAATTACCCTCGACACCCTCGGGGATGGAGAGCAGGATGCTCGTAACGAACGACTCGCTGTAGTGGGGTTGCTGGAAGACGGTGACCTTCTTGCGAAGACCAGAACTGAACCATTGTTGTCAGCTGAAAGATCGCATCGCGATGAAGCTTGGCCTAAGCGTGTAGCTCATGGCGTGGTGACAGGAACAGGAAAAGACGGCGTTGGAGAGTCGGGAATGGCGTCAGAAGAGGGGTTTTTTCCTTGGAGAGTACGTACGTTCCGGGCTTCTGGTCCTGGAAGGGCTTGAACTCGACAGTCTTGACGTCCATGATGGCTATTCGATCGAGAGGATGTCAAGCAACGATGGTAAGATGTGTGATATAACTCAAGAGGGAAGAGAGAGCAAGATGTTGAGGACGAAGAAGTGCAACAATTATTGCACTTTGCGTGGAGAGCAAGGCAAGGAACCACGCCATGGCATGGCATGGCAACAAGCAGCAACGGGCCAGACCACTGGACAGGGGTCCTGTCCCGCCTCTGGTTCAGGAGGGGCGGGGCGCGGGGCTTGCTGTGTTTTGCGGTAGACAGACGGGAGCTTCACCGTCCTGCGGTGAGTGCCAGCAGCCTCGATAGCGACTCATGATAGGCCTAGGTACCTACCTCCCGGAGGTTCGTCGTACTGAGTGGCGTCCGCTGGGAGCTGTGGCCGAGGTGGGGGGTAGCTTGGCCAGTGATATCATTTTGATGCTAGACGTGGGCGGGGTCACCTAACAGTTGATGAGGGGCAGCTCGCTGGGAGCCCCGCAGCGTCACCACCTTACAGGGGGGCTTGAACAACTTCTTTAGGGGGGTAGGTACTTCAACGCCAGGGAGCAGCTGGCAAATCGTAGCTGGGAACGTACTAGGTATTGCTGATGGAACAGTCGAGATATTGTACACAATGGCTGAAGTGCGGAGGGAATTGAGAACAACGATCCTGTCTAAATTGCTCTTCGAACACTGTCAACTGCATGTCGACTGCTCTGGACGGGATTCTCTCTTCGTTGCCGCCACACGTTGAGGTAGACGGATATTCATCGGTATTCATCTTGCATATACTTGTCCACCGCCCCTTGGAGATACTCTGCATCCAAAGATTGCTTCAGCTGCCACTTCCATAATATGCCTTCTACAGCAGGTTGTCCGCCCATGCCTCGTCTTCGTCGCGCTCACTGACCGGCGTGTCCTGGGCGCTGGCACTGCCCCGTGTCCAGGTTAGTCCAAAGATGGCTTCTCTGTAGTATTTTGCCTCGGCGATGCTTTCGAGAATGTCCTCCTTTGCCTGGTGCAGGCCCTGCTTCACCGGGGCCTTGTCCAGGATATGAGTCGGCGCCCACCGTCTCGCCGCCTCCTTGAGCGTGCTAACGTCGATGATGCGGTGGTGGAGATGGTCCGTCACCTGGCGGTACGGTGGCTTGTTGAGAAACGACCGGTCGGCATGCACGCTGTTGCCAGCCAGCAGCGCCGCCTTCGGCTTCGGGACGTGCCGCTTGATGTACGCCAGCAGCCCGTCCGCCGCATCCTCGGGCGTCGTCGTCGACTTGATGACGGCTGCGGTCAGGCCGCTCTCGCCGTGCGTCTTGGTGCACCACTCGTCCATCTGTGCCAAGCGCTCCTCCGACTGGTGGACGACGCAACCCCAGCCCTCGGGGTCAATGACTTCGAGGTTGCCCGTGGTGATGATACAAAATATTTCAATAATCTCCTCCCTGTCCGGGTCGAGACCGGTCATCTGGATCTGTGTTAGACGGGTCCAGTCACTGCAGGCATCCGCCACTTACCTCGCAGTCGATCCAGACAAGAGGGCCGTCTGAAGCTGACTCCAGCTTAGGCGCGGCGGTTGCGGGCTTGAGGAAATCCATGCTGGCAAACATTCGGAGAGTCTTGGCTTGTTCGGGGCTTGATTGGGCGTAAGCGCTCTCGGTTTATGTCTAGGTTGACGTTATTCGCGAAGCAGACAAAAGCAGCTTCAATTTCTTCTACTGGCGTTGGCACAGGCAGGCAGGTTGGCTCCGCTGCGGTAATAGTGCATGCGCAGAGAAGGTGGGGGTGGCCAGCTTCCCCTCCATCTGTGGCTTCTCACACGAATGCTCGTTACATCACAAGCAATGCGTTGCAGTAAAAGGTGGCGCACGAGGCAGTTGGTGATCGGATAGAAGCTCTCCACGGAGTTCTCACCGCCAGTGCATTGAAGTCCTTTGCTCGCAAGCTTTACGTGTACTCAAGGAGGTGGCAGTGGGAAATGGGAGGGTGTGGTTGGAGGATGCCGATAAGATATGATGAGGTATGATAAGATAAGTCAAAGGGCACTAGAATCAAATAGAAGTTCCATGATTGGACAGTCTCGTTATGATTCCCCGCTCTGGCATGGTCCCCTGTATCATGTCCTCCTGTCAACCACCATCGTCATCCAAGTATTGGCGAACTTACTACTTGCTGGGGATTCACAGGTCCTGTTCTATCTGGCCAAATTAGTCGCGAAGTCATTCGTACATCGCAAATCAAAGACACCCAGTACAGTGTGCAGGTTTCAAGTGCAAGGAAGATCTCTAGGACGACTTGAAGCACAACCGTCCGGTCGTGTTGACCCCGTGTCCGGCGACGTTCGACCATGTCATCCATGAAGAAGTCAGGCTCGCCTGTGGCGGTGTCCCCAGAGCCCACGATTATGCCACCAGAGAAACCATCATTTTCCGCTTCGCCGCCTCGCATTCTCATTATTGGAGCTGGATCGCGAGGCCAAGCGTACGCTCGCGCGACTGAAACGTCCAGCAATGGCATCGTGACCGCTGTGGCCGAGCCCATCGCCTACAAGCGCCAAACATTCGGCAAGACATTCATCTGGGGTGCCAAAACTCCCGAGGAGGGCCAGCACTTCAGTGGCTGGACCGAGTTCGTGACGTACGAGACGCAACGCCGTGAGCGTGGGGCCGCCGGAGAGACGGTGCCGCCCGGCGTCGATGCCGTCTTTGTCTGTGTCCTGGACGAGATGCACCGCGCCGTTGTCGTGGGTCTCGCGCCTCTGGGACTGCACATCATGTGCGAAAAGCCCTTGGCGACGTCCTTGGCCGACTGTCTCGACATGTATGACGCCCTCAAGCCTCCTGCTGGCCAGGAACAGAAGACGGTCTTCTCCATCGGCCACGTCCTCCGCTACAGTCCGCACAACATGCTCCTCCGCAAGCTTCTCCTTGAAGAACGTGTGATTGGCGACGTTCTCAAAATTGTGCACACGGAGCCCGTTGGATGGTGGCACTTTACCCACTCGTATGTGCGTGGGAACTGGCGAAATGAAAAGACCACCGCCCCAAGCTTACTCACCAAGAGCTGCCATGACATTGACCTGCTGCTCTGGCTCCTCAGTTCGCCTGTCAGGGCTGGCCAAGGGACGCCGCATCTTCCATCCACCGTTTCTTCGTCTGGATCCCTCCAGCTGTTCAGGAAGGCCCGTAAGCCAGCGGCGGCCGGAGGCGCCACAAACTGTCTGAGCTGTCCCCTGGGCGATGAGGGATGCAAATTCTCGGCCAAGAAGGTGTATCTGGGACCGGAACTCAAGGGACTGGGATCGGGAAACATCGACTGGCCCGTCAGCATCGTCCTCCCCGAGATCGAAGACTTTCCTACACCGGCCGAGAGGAACAAGGTCCTGGCTTCGAAACTCGCAGAAGACTATAACGACGCGACGCCCAGGGACGTCGTGTCGTCACGCAACTGGTTCGGCCGTTGCGTCTTTGAGGCAGACAACAACGTTTGCGACGACCAAACAGTCACCCTGACCTGGGACGACGCCTCAGACAACGCGGGAGAAACCAAGCAGTCCAAGTCAGCCACTCTGCACATGGTTGCGCAAACAACGAAGATATGCGAGAGGTACACCCACATTTACGGCGTCGACGGCGAGATCTATGCCGACTCCCGCGCCATCACCATTGAAGATTTCAACACCGGCGGCACAAAGACGCATCGCCCAACCATTGAGGATGTGGGACATGGCGGTGGCGACAAAGGCCTTGCACGGCAGTTCATTTTGGCGGTTGATCGAGTAGAGAACCACGGCTGGACAGCTGAGAGGGCCCAGAACGAGTTCATCGGCTGTTCGCTTGACGAAGTCATTCGGTCCCACGCCATGGTGTTTGCTGCGGAAGAGGCGAGGACGGGCAAGAAGGTGGTTGACTGGGGAGAATGGTGGTCGAGCAAAGCTGGGAATGCCGGCAGCGGATGAAATGACTCTGGCGTGTCGGTTCGCTGGCGGTTCGGCGCGATGATTTCTTTCTGGCTTCCCCGTCGGTTCGTCCCCGTAAGACACAAATCGGGGAGAAGAAATTGGAGCCACTCTTCGGGGACTCATAGCATGGGCTTTCGTACGAGTCCCCGATGTTTGGACAGACAGCAATCTGGAGATGTCAATGTTGAAATGGCTTCATCGCTTCGGGGCCAGTTCCCGACGGGGCCTTCCCGAATGTTCTACACTCAAACTCTGGAGCCTGTGCAGTCAATCTAGCGAGGATTACTGTGTGATTGCCGAGTTGTGGATGTGGCGAATCCCTCGAAACTGGCAAATTCGCTTCACCGGCCAAGCTTGCCGACAAAGTCATCCCATGTCGAGTCACCAGTCGGACTTGATCGAGCCCCCATGTCACCGCCGAACCCCTTGAGGCACGGCAAGCCCGCGACTGCCACCCCATCTACAGTGACAGCCGTTGGAAAAAGCTTGGCCGAAGATCTGGCTTGGGTGCCACATGGCTTAGCCGCATCTGCGGCGATGATGGTTCGGTCTACTGATGACCGTGAGGCCGTCCCCGTCAAGGCGCGGCGGCTTCCGTCGTCGGCCAATCTACTGGACGGCCATCTCGCTGTTGTTCCACGAGAACGTCCCCGTCGGCGGGTCCGCGTCAAGCCTTTTTTCTTGCAACGTCCAACGATGGAATGCGAGCAGAGCTACTTTGCCTCGCAACCGGACTGATATCCGACAGCAACTCGCAACGGGGAGGTAGCCGCCGGGGACAGCAAAGTGAATCTCGGTCCATGAAGTCGTTGGAGCGACATGTCATTCACATTGGACATTCTAACAATGTCCCCGCCGGTGTCTCCCCGTTCAAAGTGGAAGCCGAACACAGACGCGTTGCCGGCCGCTTCTGAAAGACTTTGCGGGCCAGTGATTTCTTCAACGCCCAGGTTTTTACAACTATGAGCGTGCCGTATATGTTGCGTTGCGAATGCAGTTGCAGAACTCAAGGACGAGGCTGTGAAGTCGGCAATTCCCCGACCTTCAGACGGTAATTAGTTCAATCCCACTTACATGGCAGCTGGCAGGCTTGGCCAAATGACTCGCTCTCACCAAGACAGAGCGATGACGTACGGGTTGGAGGCTGACGGAATATGGGTGTACCTTTCGCGCATACATCATTTGGCAGCAGACACGAAGCTGCATTTCCAGCAACTCGAGCAGGCGGGCGCATAGAGATGTCGGGAATGAACACACAGACTGATAGGCTCACCATGACCAGGTGGCCTCCACCATCGGAGTCCCTTCGCCGTCCCAACAGGATTCAGTAATTCTTCCCCCAGTCGGATCATTCGGCGAGCTGTATCCACTGCCAAGGGACTCGTTATATGAAGAACAAAAGTCTATCTACTCTTTGGTGATGAACCGCGTCAATCACTGGAACGTGGTAGTTAATGACAGCTCGCTCAGTTCCCCGACGAGGAACTAACTCTCGGACGCCAAGCCGTCGCCTCAAAGCTCCCCATGTCCCGTTTCAATACCATTTGCGAGCTCTTCCCCCTCCCTATTGGAGCCCTCAACCCTGCTGTCTGTCGACTCAAGTGCCGGAATTGTCGGGATAGCTGTACCATGCCGTAGGGATGGTGGTCAGCCGTACGAATTAAGCCTGCGTCACGTCTCTCGTACAACTTGGGCGAGTACAACGTGCTGTGGTGACTTGCTGCAGCTGCACCACTCGGAGTCGGTAGCGAATGCGAGGCGAAGCCTGTTGATCCTCGCGACTACCGACCACATGGGACGAAGAGCAAGTTACAGAAAGAGTCCGTCGGTTCTCGCGCGCGGCGCGGCATTATCGCGACGAGGCTTTGGCTGTATCACTGATGGACGAGAAAGTACTGCAGTATACTACGCAGGTTGAGGCTATCCCATGTTCCATGTCGACTTTGACATGGACCCCGCTGACGTTAATCAACAGCTCTCAAGGAGTAGCCGCCTATAACAATCTTTCCGTCGGCCGTGAACCCCGACGTCCCATGCGGCCGTCATTGCTACTGACGTTGGTTCATAAGAAGAACAGCAAGCCTTCCATCTGCCATCTGTCACTCTCGCACGTTTCCTCCAATCGCTTCTTCCAGAACGCGAACGCCGCTTTGACTCCGCCCAAGCCCATCGGACGACTTCCCGATAACCTACAGCTGTATTCCTCAACTACAAAACCCTCACAGACCACAATCCTTCCAGACGCTGTGTGGATTGCATTCGCAACTCGCTCTCTTTTCGTCCAAGACTCCCGCGCACGTACACACACGTACACACACGTACACACACACTCTCTCCTCCGTCTCATCACTCACAAAGCCTCCCACAATGTCGTCCTCCGGCCCCGCCTCCGCACCCGAACAGCCCGACGTCCCCCTCGGCCCCGTGTCCCGGCACATCACGACCCACGACGCCAACGGGCGGGCCGTCTTCTCCGACGCCTACCCCGTCCACGTCACCCCGGACCCGCTGCCCAACATGTTCTTCCACACCTGCTTCACCACCTCCGAGTCCCCCGTCAACATGGACGACGAGCGCGACCTCGCCGCCTACGGCCCGAACCACCCGCGCATGCCCTCGCTGCACCTGCCCTCGGGTTCCGTCCTGCGCGTCGTCGACTTCGGCCCGGACGCGGGGCCCATGATGCACCGCACCGAGTCGCTCGACTACGGCATCGTGCTCAAGGGCGAGGTCGAGTGCCACCTCGACGACGGCGCCGTGCGGACGCTCAAGGAGGGCGAGATCATGATCCAGCGCGGGACCATGCACGGCTGGCGCAACGCGACGGACAAGTGGGCGAGGGTCGTTTTCTGCCTGAACCCTGCCAAGGCCGTCGAGGTGAACGGGCAGGTCCTGGGGGACGACATTCCCTTCATCAAGGTTTCGGCGGAGAGGCAGGCGGATTATGAGAAGTTCATGGCCGAGCAGCAGGCGAAGAAGGCGAAGAAGGCGTGATGAGAATGGGGACTTGGGGTGTTGGTGACGGTTTCTCTTGTGCATACTGGCGGCGCCCAACCGCCAAGCGTGGATACGACGAGGAGACGGTAGAGTAAAAGTTCTGCAGCGTTACTTCATTTCCTGTTCTATGAATAGAAGCCAACCATCCATACCTCAAACACTTGTTCTTCATACCAGGGGGCCTCGTATAATCATACAGAATGCCCTGTACTGCTTCACGCTCAGATAACTTGAACACTGTCGTTCGTCAGTTGCGTCTCCATCGCCCGCCATCGTCTTGCTCGTGTACTATCTTGTTCTGCTGCTGGCACCTGTCATCGGCTTGTTTACCATCGTCGGCCACTTCCATCTCTGTCGCTCATCGTCGTCCGTCCTTGTTATCGTCCGTCAGTACCACCTCCGGCGTCCGTCCATCCTGACTTGGCATGGTCGGTAACATAATTTCTATAGAACTGAATGGTTTTATACACCTCCTGAGTCTACTTTGATCCCTGCTTTCGCCTCAATGGACGTGTGAGGACATGACACCGTCGCCGTGAGAGATGAGTCTAGCAACGCAGCCCCCACGTCGTACTCTTGACCACGTCTGGCGTCGCAACTTCCATGGCAGCAACAGGTCTTGACGGAACCTCACGACTTGTGTGTCCAACAGCGGCCGCACTTTCCATCACCATCACCTCGTCCAAAAAAAAGTGGATGGCTCTTTCTCGTAACCTCTCAAGCAAGCTGCTCCTCTCAGCTGTTCATCAATCGTCCTTCCATGTCCTCCCCTATTTCTGCAGACCCTACCTTTACTTCACTCGACTCCATCTTCCACGTCTTGACATACTTAGCTTCGAACGATACGCATACCATCAAAGTCATCAACTCCAACACAAATCATTGTCATTGGACCCCGTTATTCTTTGAGCAAACTGCACACTTACCCTCTGCACTACGCTTCGTCAAACCATGTCTTGGACACCACCCAATAAAAGCCAGCTGGTCCGCCCGCGGTCGGCACTCATCGAGCGAGTATCACCCGAAGGGGACGACGAACGGGACGACGAACGGGACGCGAGCCCCCCGCTCCCCGACAAGGAGCGTAAACGCAAGGCCGAAGACAAAGGCATGGATAACACCAGCGAAGGGGACAAGAAGCAAAAAATGACAGACAATACCGGCGATGGGGACGAGTCCAAGCAAACCAAGACAGACAAAAGTGGCGACGGGGACGAAGGCGAGCAGCAAAAAACGACAGAAGCAATGTCAGGCACCTGGACATAGTAGCGGATGGGTTCCGGAGAAGCGTGTTGAGTTAAAGGAATCCCTAGCGAGTTTTATGTTATGAATACGTCGCACTTTCAGTCTACTTGCCAGCTTGTGTATGCAGACTCTGTGTGCGAACAAGTAAACAAGATGGGGAAACATCGTAGATGTGACCTGGCCGAGGGAGGAACACAGTCGTGACGAATACACGATCGCGCCTGTGTAAGTCTTTCTCCGCAATGTACCTGCCAGGTGCCGCCAGATGAACGAAGCTGCAAGCAGATGTCAGCGGTGGCAGCAGTACCAGTAGTGGCAGCAGTGCCAGCAGTGCCAGCAGGTGCCGGTAGTGAGGAGCTATCTTGCTTCGTATGAATTACTTGGTAAGTCAATCAGCATAAAACAGATCCCGCATCGCGTACTGGTATACGGATATATAGCCTGTATATATTACTTCGGTGACTACCTACTGAGAGATCCGTGCAACACAACCCACAGACGGCACATGACGGAAGCCAGCCAAGATCATGGAACTCAGTTTCCGTCAATTTCGTAAGCAGGAGACGAAGGAGGAGAGGTGATGCACGTCTGTCGAGATGTATCAAGCGTCGCCATCGTCATTTACAATATTCACTTGACGGCGAGAATGCCAGGTGGCTGCAGTTGTCTAGAATAGGGCAGCGTTTTCCAAGAGGCAGTCAAGGCAGTTCCACCTTCGACTCCGTTCGCCAAGCATCTGAAGGATCATGCAGGCGGGATGGGACTCGAGTAGAAAAGCAACGTGTTGAGACAGCCGGCGCAAGACCTGGGACACGGATTCCAAAAGCAAAGCTGAAATACTTTTTGCTCATGGGTGTTTCGTCAAATGTTGTCGCAAAAAAGCAATAAGGCAAAACAAAGGTGAAAGGTGGAAGAGCGTCTTCGGAGTGGACATGCTGGTGGTCTGTGATGGGTGGTCTTGGACGCCGCGGCCTGCAGCCGACCAGATTTGGTATCAGATAGTGACAGAAGTGTTGCGCGGGAATCCGTTTCTTATCATGGCACATTGTCTAAGAAAGGGTGGCATTCGTTATGGGCACTTCAAGAGAAGATGGTTAGGTGACGTGTAATCAGGTTATCTCCATACTATGTAGATAATGATGGGTGATGTGTTGTACGAAAGGGAGTGACATCTTGAAGCACCTTACGTAGTACGGCATCGATGCCGAATAGAGTTATCGCCGGACCTTTCAATTGATACGGGGTTTAACCGAGGTCTTCCGAACGCGGTGCTTTGATCCCCTCCTCGAGGAGAGCCGGAAAGGAATATGGTAGGGAAACACGTGCCATCGAAACCCATTTGCAAGCTGCGACTCCTTCGCGTGAAAGAAGCAAGAACATTCAAGAAAGAATACTGCTTCTTGCGCAGTTGCAGTTGCTTCTTTCGTAGCATCAACCCCATTATATGGGTCCGCAAAGGCCAGCCCACTGCTGAGTACCTACCCCGACTGCTGAACAGAGCCTGGCTACTTCCATAGGTACTTAGGCACTTGGATACTTGGATACCCCCTGATCCACCCCGAGAAAGTGGACCCCCACCGGACCGCGAAAGAAAAAAAAATATTGGACATCGCCGTTCGCGACTTCCGTTCTTCATTTCCATTTCGCTTCTCATCTCAACAAAAACCCTCTCATCAGCCACCTCCCCGTGTCGTCGTCGTCGTCGTCGTCGTCGTCGTCGCGTCGTCGTTCGTCACGTCACGTCACGAGGCTCGTCACCGTCTACCACCACCACCGTCGCAATCACCGCACATCGTCGACGCTCAACGACCCTCTGCGCCATCAGTCCCTCGCCTCTCCTGACGTGTGCTCACCAAACGCCCACCATGCCGCGACGCGCCGCCCTGGAACCTAAGCCGCGCAAGCCGCAGTACTCGCCCGAGAAGCGCGCCCGCATCGCCGTGCTCTCGGAGCTGGGCATGTCGCTCAAGGAGATCTCGGTCAAGGAGGACGTGCCCGTGTCGTCCATCAAGGGCATCGTCACGCGCTACCGCCTGCAGCAGGCCGGCCGCGACCGCCCTCGCCCCGGGCGCCCCCGCATCCTCTCCGACCGCGACGTCAAGAACGTCGTGCGCATCCTCAAGGAGAAGCCCGCCATCTCCTACGCCGACCTCAAGCGGGACGCCGGCCTCACCTGCGCCATCAAGACGCTGGTCCGCTACCTGCAGATGGAGGGCATCAAGCCCAACAAGCCGCCGCCGGGCGACTCTGAGGAGGTCGCCTCGCAGCTGAGGGTGCTCGCCGAGCCCGAACCCGAACCTGCCGAGGAGTGAATCTGTTGCCGCTCTTTGTTTGAGTGGTGAGGCGAAAGCAGCGTCCGCCTGGTGGCGGGCACAACCGGACTCGATGGCCTTTTGTTCCATCATTGGCATTTTACGAGACTGATGAATTGTAAGTCTCTCAACGGCAGTCATCGGGGCGAGCTGACTGGTCAGTGTAGGCAAAGTGGACATGAATTATGAATGGGGTTAAAGGGGTTCGGGGTGCGAGGCCGAGCAAGGTCCTGGATGGAGGGAAATGGGGTGTTGGCAGTCAAGCGGCGGTTCACAGCACGCCTGCTACCTTTCGGCGCTCTGCGCGTATCTCTCAGCTTATTGTTACTTTGTTGGCTTATGCGGCTACCGGACTTTTACGACACATCACCCACCTTTGAGGTTGGGATTAAGGGGTTGAATGGCTTGAAAGAGGAGGCGAACGCCACTCATATCGAGAGATGGCATGCGCCGAGCCATGGATATCAAACTAGAGCAGCTCATGACGTCTAATCAAAGCATCACCACATCAAACTTACCTGTCTTCGTTGCCCAACATCCGCTCAACATGCCTCACATACCTCTCCTCTCCTTCTACCATGTCCTCCGCCGCCGGTAGAATCCCCTCCGTCCGGGCCCTCATCCTCCACATCTCCCATTCGATATTCACCACCCTCCGGTCCACAAACACCAACCTCCCGCCCTCGCGCACCGCGCCGCAGAACACCTTGACCCAGTTCACCCCGCCGTCGACCTCGGTCTCGTCCGCCTCCCAGTCACACATTTCCCACCCGGCGGGCCTCACATATCGCCTGTTGCCCGTCCGCAACCCCGCGATGGCGAGGTACCGCAATTTCAGGCATCCGGCCGCCACCATTCCCGCCGCGCCGCGCCTGATACCCTCCTCTTCCACCGGCGTCCCGGCCCCGTACGCGCGCAGGTCGAGGAACACGCTCTCGAGGCGCGGCATGGACGCCCAGTCGACCTCGAGCAGTCCACCACCACCGCCGCCGCCGCCGCCGCCGCTCTCGATGCCAAGTTTAACGAACAAACGCAGCGCGAACCCGGCTTGCGTCGTGGGGTTCCGTCGGACGCGGAGCTGGAGGAGGGGATCCGGGGCAACGCTGTTGAACATGAGATGTCGCACGTCTCCGTCGGCACCGCCACCTGCGTTCGTCTCCGTGTTCTGGCAGAAAATCAGTGCGCCCGTGGACATGAACCTACCAACCGCGTCATCCGGCGCCCACGGCCACATCTGCGCGAAGCGGTGCAGCTGCGTGCGGCGCAGCGTGTCGAGAACCCACGTCACGGCGTAGGGGAAGTGCTGTCGGAGCTGCTCGGTCAGTAAACACATTTCGTGCGGGTTAGCGTCGGCGCTGCTGCTGTTGTTGCCGTTCCTCCTCTGCGGGAAAACGAGGTGATCGTCGTCGCCGTGGCGCGCGCCCGCGATAAAGATCCCCTCGGTGTAGGCGTCGCCCTTGACGTAGACGTCCGTCCGCTGCAGGTCGTACGCCATGTTGACGGGGTCGGCGCCGTGCGCGCAGACGCCCCATTCCGGCACGAAGAGCGCGAGGGCGCAGGGGCCCGTTTCGGAGAGCAGCTCGAGGAGGACTTGGTGCTGCAGCTCCACGGGGAGGTTGGCCAGGCGGGCCAGGAGGGCTGCTGTTTCTGTGTGGTGAGAGGTCATGGTTAGTATGCGGTACAGTCGGACAGAAGAGTTGGTTTCGACTGCCGAGATGTCGTCGGGCTGTGAGGGAGCTGGGACTATGGGGTCGTGATGTGAGAATGTCGAACGTCATAGGCGTGGCTGGCGCCTTGATATTTAAGGGGCTATCATGTCCGATGCTCACAATACCCGAACAAGAAAGCTGTTTTTGTTCGACACCCCTGTTTCGTCAACGGGCCGCACCCGGGGGGAGAGAACAACGGCATTCAAAGAGATCCGAGTTCGAGGCCGTCGTAAAGAGCTCGGGAGCAAAGAGCTATGCCATTGGAAACCAATGGGACTCTATCCTTGGCCCGAAACACTGACACGCCCATCATCAAGGTTGGGGTTGGCTGGCGAACAGGCTTTTCTGCATTGGTAGCCAGGGCCAAGGCCAAGTTTCTCATTAGAGGTTTTTCCTAGCAGTCAAAAGGACAAGGTGTTGATATACCTACCTGAATGACGACCGCGGCTGCCTATCAAGCTTTGAGGAAGACAACCGAGGCTATTTAGAGTCAAACATCACTATTCAAGATATAAGAAAGGTTTCAGAATATATGTGAAATATTGTATATTTAAATTGCTGGTATATATATATATATATATAAGCACTTGTATTGCATCTAAAATTTGATAGGGAAGTAGCAAACTTAACCCAGCGGAAATAAGCTTACCTCAAAAGCAAAGTTAGAAAAGACGAACTAGCAATATTTTAGTTAGAATGATAAAACCAAAAGCTGGGTTATATTCCTTGTTACTACACACTATTAGTAGCGTATTGTATCCTGTGGTGAAGCGTAGGCCACGTACGGAGGGTATGTGAGGAAGCAAAAAGGCTTGTATTTGGTATGTAAGGGATGCCTGATCTAAGGGGTATTTATGCCCGTATGACCATGGCTGTAAAGTGGGTTACGGAGCGTAGCCCGTATCACGACATATCCTTAATACACGAGGGAGAGATATTTGTCTTGAGATACACAAGAGCAATCCATCACTGAGGTTCTCTGTTGAACCAAGTCATAGTATATCGTTAGACATGCATATTCATCCAGCTAGCATAGCTATTGTCTGTCACGACTACCCCCTAGTAGACGTGTATTCCACCTGATACACAAAGGACATCTGCTATTGCATGTTTAAGGTAATCCAGTCTCAGCTAAACAAGAAGCCATATCTCCCTCCAAGTTCCACTGACTAGCAAGAACTTGCTGAAGTTTCGTTTTGAGGAAGCTGAGAATGATCTCATTTACATCTTTCAGCAGAATCATTACCAACCCCCTAAGATTGTAGCTTATCACTTATGAACAAGGAGTCCAGCAGTCTAGGGAAAGACACTTCTCTATTTAAAGCCAGAGCTCAGGAATCTAAACTGTTACAACACACAGCAGCTACATGCTGTTCTTAACAGGGTTTAAAGCTGACGCTTGAGAGCGTGAGCAACTCAGGTACTGAAGATTTGAGATTTCCACCTCTTGGATATTTATACCTCCATGTTAATGTGAGTCTGTACTCTGTCGGTCCGTCCGTCACTACTGTCTTCAGATGCGTATACAGTCTCTGAATACAAAAGAAGCACCTTCAGCGTGTGTTAGAGTATAGTCTAATGCTACTGACTTCTGTAGACTGCAGGGAATGTTGCTGTTTCTTTCCAAGTAGAACCTGGTATTGTATTCTATCAGATATCGTATATCACCTAGTAGAAAGATTTCAGGATCAAAAGTCTCAAACTAGCAGCTTTTATATCTTCCTTCTCTGATACTATGAAGTAATAGTACTTATTATATTGACTAGCTTTAACAAAATATTTATATAGGTCCTACTAGCACCAAATATGCTGTCTATCGTCGCTATTTCCTGCGGCGTATTCCTTCTTAATTACAACAAGAAGATAAAGGTGTGATACCTTTCTCAAAGCTTCCAATACCTTCTATGCATTCACAGACCTCCAATACCACATCACTCTTCCCCTTTCATCCTGGTTTGCCTCTATCTTGGCCTAACAAAGGCGCATTAAAGGGATGGAGGTGTAGACTAGTAAGGTTCCGAAGCAATCCTGACAACCAAACCGTTGTCTATCATTGCAGTCCTTGGATGTATAAACTACCTACCTTTTGTCATTTGCTGTATATTCCGTAATAGACGTGCACATATGAGTTCCATATATCACTTTTAGCAACTATACCTAGTAGCTAGATTGTTCATAGGTTGACCCTACCCCATGGGCAACTTCATGGCCAAGTGCGAAAACTGCTTGCAGCCACTTGACACGTAGTTAGTAATTTCCTATATAGCATGTTGTTACTACTCAGCATATTGTGGCGCTATAGCTTGCAACAATATAAAGTAAAGCAGCTCAGGAGTGCAGTCATGATTGCTCCATTCTAGCATCCAGGTCATCTTACCAGCTAGCAAAAGTGCTCTGGATGTAACTCCATGTATCCCATCTCCCCTCTCAAATGTTTCTCGATGCAAAAATCTAGGCTGAGTGCTCAGGAAGTCAGCATTAAGCTGTCTATTCCTCTTATTTTTGATGCCACATGAAACTTTGGAACCGCTCCATAGCCCTTCAACTTAAGATCCCACACCTACACTGGAAAAGATCAGGCAAACAAGTCCCACAGAGATCAAACAGTATTAGTCAAACTCATGGAAGCCAAATTCTATGTTTTCCCAAACTCGAAAGACATCTCATCAAAACGCCACGCCAACGACATCAACACCAGGCTAAATCAACACCCAATCTACCACCGTGTCAGCACCCTACCGCCTCCTCCACAAATCTTACTTACCTTCCCCCATCTCAAACATGGCATCGTTCATCGCATCCTCCATGTCCTTCTCTATGTCTGCCGCTCTCTCCTTGCTGACGACGACATTGCCCGTCTCCGCCAAGCCCACGGTTCTCTCCGTGATGTCTTCACACTTTTTTCTCCTCCGCAGTTCGATCTCTTCAGGGGTCTGATGCGGCGTGAGCGGCTCATCCTCCGTGTGCGGCATCACGTTCAGACACTCCCACCAAGCCTTCTCCCCCTTGTGCAATCTCTCCTCGCAGTACCTCGCCTCCGTAATCAGGCCAAGGTCGATGAGAAAGTCAATCACGTCGTACTCGTACTCGGCCTCCTCCTCTTCCTGCGCCCAGACCACAAGTCTGAGTACGGCCATGTACTCGGCCGGTCCCACGTCGCGACTCCATTCCAAGAGCCTGCAGCAGATCCGCGACCAGGTAGCGATCCATTCCATGTCCAATGTCCCCGCCGCCTCGCGGAACTCGATCGTGTTCATTTTGGTATCCGTCGTCGTCGTCGAGCTGTCAAACTTGCCGCTACCCTTCTCCCCCTTGAGAGAAAAACCCCCGAAAGATGGCAGGTGATACCCGTCAAAACGGTAGTTGATGTGCTTGGCCACGCTTGGGTTGACCATCAACTCCCCGACCTGTGCGGCCGTGAGGTCCGCGCCTAGAAGGTCCCTGACGCCGGACATTATGTCGGTGCGGTGGGGCCGACAGCGGGGGTCGTCGCCGTCGGGGTTGCGGCGCATGGTGCCCGGTACACGGGCGTATTTTCGGGTGATCGGAGGCGGCCGGGGGCGCGGCGGGCGATCAGCGGAGCGGGCGGTCTGGTCATTGTAGTTTTCCGGTCGGGGTGGAGACTCGTATTCTGACATGGGCATCGATCGCTCCAACGGCTCGGGCTGGGATGGTCTTCCTCCTTGGATGGGCGGCAGGTTAGCACGGTGAGCCCATGGCTCCCCATTCAGAAGCTCAATGTCGTCCACTTGATCCATCGCAATCTCTTCCATGAATTTCGCGGACGCGCGGTCGGGTTCGACAGATTCACCGATGCGACGGTCTCGACCAAAGTACTTCACTTTCTTGAACTCTGTCTCGCTCAGCCAATACTGTCTGAATCCTGGCAGCTTCTGCCTGTAGTTAGTGTCGCGGCGACCCAGTCGTCCGTTGCTTGTCAGTGCCCTTACTACTGCATCCCCCGGCCCATGGGTGTATCCGACGCCCGTCGCCAACTTGACACGTCCAGACTGGCTATAAAGGTTGGTTGCGCGCCACGGTGCGTGTAGTCTGCTGATGAGGGGATCAGCAGCCCACAACAGTGCCGCAAAATTGCGCAGCGTCCGGGCATCGATCCTTTGCGTCGGTCCTACGCCAACATGGACGTGAAACCCGCACGACGAATTGACGCGACAGCGGAAGTTGCTCGTGATTGTACTTACAGCCAATCGGATGAGATCGAACGAGATGTCCATGTCGTACATGGCTGGCGAGACCATCTCAACGCTCACAAAGCGGTATCCGTCCACGTGAGTCTGGGCAACGCTGAAATCTTGAGTGAACTTGAAAGACGACATGTACTTACTGCCATGTCGCTGCTGGACGGATCCTGGCTTCAACATGCCCGCGACTTTTTCTGTGGCAACCTCAGCCCACACGGGAAGGCCAACTTTGGCCAAGGCGTGTGCCATCTCCTGCTGGACAAACAATGCTCGCTCCATGAAGTTCTCACTCGACGTTGCCCTGCTACTGCTGGACATGGAAGTAGTGAATGTCGACTCTCCATCATCGGATGGAATGACAACTAGTGGCTGTAGCCGGGCTTTGTGCTGCTCGTCAGGGTCGGGCTCGCCCTGGTCCACACATGCGACGACAAACTCGAGCTCGATACCGAAAGACACGCGCGGAGGCGTCGCTGCAACGTTCGACGTCATTGTGTTGTGAGAGGTGATAATGGTTTCTGGTGGGCGGCTGCGGTTCGTTTGCGTAGCTGCAATCAGTCAATGATGCAATGCTCGTGTTAGCTGTTGGAAGTTTTGATGGCGAAAAGGGGCAACTGTCATTCATTCTGTTGGCGGCATCTTATCCAGTTCCTCAGCCGTGGATAGCAAGACTGTTCTGAGACTGGTAGAGGGAAGTGGACATTGTTGTCGAAACAAGCTGCCGCCGAGCACGAGACGGGAGACGAACAACCAAGACGTTCCCAGACAGCCTTTGAGCGCTCCTAGACAGAGGCTGCCATCGTAGTCAGCAAGCTGTCAGAGATCTGAAAGAAGCGTAACGTCTTCCGGGCACATCCGTTTTGAACAAGACCTTGTCATTTGTAACCGAACCATTGGGTCAGGGAGGGGTTGAGATGAACAGGGGATTGCAGAACAAATTCTTCATTTCTTTGTCGTGTTGACTGTCTTTGATCATGCCTAAACGCATAATGCAGAGCCCTAAGTAGACTCTGGTCGATGCCGCCCATCCTGAACGCACTGACTCCTCCTCAAACCTCAATAATAGCATGCGGGTGGGAATATCCATCGTCTCAATCGCATAATTTCCACGTATTCCTCGTCAAGATGATTAGGGTGCCGGGTGCTTCACACACGGAGTTGGGTAGTAGGGAAGGTGAATACAGAGAAGCGAAATGCTGCCGTGAGTGGGCGATTGCGAGCGGAACCGCGGCTCGACGCGATCGACACCCCTGGGCCGTGATGGTCTAGGAAAGAGGCATCTTAGAGCATGTAGGCGAAGAGGCCAATAGCGGCCACAGCAGCGGCGTTGCCGTAGCGGGCAGGGGCAGCTGTGGGAGCGGCGAAAGCACTGGAGCTGGAAGAGGCAGGCGTCTGGGTAGCTTGGGAGCCGCTGCCAGTGTTGGAAGTGCCAGAAGGGGTGCTGGTAGCCGAGGTAGCGGCACTGGTCTTGGAAGCAGCGTAATCGGCCTGAGCATCAATGGTGCCACACTGGTCCTGGATCGTGGTTGTGCAGTTCTCCTGGCCGCGGGCGTTGCCAACGTTGGCGGTAATGCAGTCGGTGAAGGCCTGTTCGCAGATCAAAGTGGGCAGGGTCTGGCGGTAGTATTCGAGGGCGGGAGCACTGCTGTTGCTGGCGCAGGTGCAAGAATAGTTGAGGGTGGACTGTGAGCATACAGTTAGTAAGGACGGAAAGGACGCAAAGACGACATGATGACTGCGTGTGATGCGAGGCCTTGGCCTACATAGAAGCTGGACGGGGGTTCGAACGGGTGCGGTCCGGCTCAATCGGCCTCGTGGGAAGAAGAGGGGACGAAAAAGAGAGGGGAGCTTACCGGGTCACAGTCGTTGGCGTTGGTGCGGCCACAGAGGACGTTGCAGACGTTGCGCTGACCGGTGCACCAGTTGGCTATACAATTTGTCAGTACTGCTTGCGTATGAGGATTCTCCGTCGTAAACATACCTCTGTTAGTAATGCTGACGGCGGCAACATTGATGTCGGCGTTGGAGAAGACCTTGCGCTGGGCAGAGACGGCAGCAATGGCCGACAGGGCGAGGACAGCAAAAGAGGTACGCATGTTGACTGTTGTTGGGTTGGATGTCCGGGTCGACAGAGGTGATGCGGCTCGGGATAAGCGGAAAGTGATGTTGTGATGCGAAGAGAGGTTTTTTCTTCTTCGTTTTCAGAGGTACAGAAGCGTGTCTGATGAGCAATGAAGCAATATTCGGTCCAAAGAATTGTGTAGACGGCGGTGAAGATGTTTTTCTGCCTGAACTGCTTCGTGTTGATGTTTGACGGACGTGGGCGGGAAAAAGAGAAGAAGTCAATCACCGAGATGGGAGACGTGGGCAACGATGTGGTTTTATTGCTTTCGAGGCAAGCACACACGTCAGGTAAGGTAGGTAGGGCAACCACATAGAGGTGCGCAGTATCCGTACCTGCCTCTGCCTGTATAGAAAGGTACATAGAACGATGTATCTCACCTCGCACCTCACACCTTCCCATCACATTGGCAGCAGTGGCGGCAACCGTTCCAGAGTCCCACGTTCTTTCCGAGCCAGTGCCCGCTTGTCCAATCGCATGCGGTAAGCGCAATGGAGAAGAATAGCATAGGCCATTATGGCTGGTCTGTGGTATCTACACTAAGAAAAAAAAACTTGATCTCTCAGGTAGCGCAAGGCAAGGCAGCACTAGAGACAGAGACCAAAGCTGCGCGAGCGGACGAGAGACGAGAGACGCGAGACGCGAGACGAGAGGGAAGAAACGGAGACGGACATGGAGGTCGGTTTGCAGGGTGTCCTGGTGGAACAGAAGCCGCACCTTTCCTCTTGCGAGTGTCAGAATGGCAGGCAGGCCGGGCAGGCACCGCAATCAAACCGTGGGTGGCCCGCGGTCAGTGTTCATTGATATACATGCCTGACTTGTACTCGCCCGCTCACCTTGTCTCCTCTACGGAGTACCTAGTAATATTGTGCTGCTTTTTTCTCTCTTTCCCTTGCCTCGTCTTCATACGATGCGTCTTAGTCCGGTCTTGGCTGGCCATACGAACAACCTAGAACCTGGAAGGTGCGAGAGCGTATGTGTGGCTGGTATCCACACCACACAATAGAATCGAGTGGGGGAGAGGGGAAGAGCACACGGAAAGCAGAATGACCGGGACCAGGGGCAGGAAGGCCCGCTTCGTAGCGTCGCCTTAGTATCCATACTGGTGTACCAATACGTACACATACACAGTACTGGAAGTATGCACCTAAACTACCTTGCTATTATAGCACTCTTGCCAAGGCATCTTATGTTGTTGCTCCAACGCTTTTGTCAAATGTTTCCCTGCTCCAAACCTCTCGAGCTGTAGTTGCTGCGGGCTCTCCGCGGTGAGTTTTGTAGTTGAGTTCGGGCTAAACCCGCTGTCATCTCTTCTTTCCTGCAGATGGTGACGCGATACCGAGCTACAAGGGAAGCGGGTAGGTCGTCGGTGTGAGGTGCTGCACTGCGCGGCACAGACGGACTGAGGTTCTTATCGGCAGGGGCGGACTGTCAACCGACTGGCCGGGGGGTACCTAACGTATTTTGAGCTTACTTGTAAGCAAGCACCTTGCAACCTTCAGGCGTGTGTATCTAATCTTTGGTCGAGATGGCGCTTGACCAGAGGGGAGAGAGGGGAGAAGAGAAGCAATAGCTGGCCAGAAGGTACCTTCGCCTGCGTACTTGTACCTTACAGAGAATGCGCTAGGCGGCGCCATCCCGAAGTTTGGCTCGCGACGAAGGGGGAAAAAACATCAACTGGAAATTTGCAGCGCAATCTCACACGCTTTCGTGCAGCAATCAAATCCCTGCGTCTCATAACACGGTCTCGGCCGCCATTGGCGAGCATGGTATCATCGCGGCAGTCCCTGGCTCGCCGGCGGTGCTCGCTAGGTGCCCGATGCCGATGGCCAGCGAGCGTATAAGGTACCTGGCCCTGGTCGCCTCAGACCGGGACACTTGAAACTTTCCTCGGCCCCTCGTGATGGCCTCATTCGCGTCGTCGCATGTTCTGCGCCTCTCCCGAATTTACTGCAGACACACATGAGCCACTGGTGAGGAGAGGCGCCTAGCTGCGCCAGGGCGACGTGAAGCGGCTGACGATGCACGGCCTGGATAGTAGGCGAGCCCTTTCCGCAACAGTCCGAAGTCGGTGGTGTTCCTGGCAATGTACGGTTGAAGTCAATCTTTCTGTACACCACAACAGTGACAACAATAGAAGCAAAAGCCAAGGGAAGACGATCGGACGGGCTGGGATGGGACGTTGTCGATTGCTCAGGAAATGGCCACAGCGCCAAGGGCCAAGGGACCCTATCCATTGCCATCGCATTCCCCGAAGCCATGTCGTGTCTGAGGTCTCTGTCTCATCGCAGCTTAAAAAAATTCTTCGTGTTTGTTTATTCCTATTCCTCCCTCAGCACGAATTATCCACGGAATTTATACGAGTACGCGATGGCAACAAAACAGTGTCAGGCGTCGATCTCATCTCGGCCCAGCATTTCCCAACAGAGGTCCACCGCCCGGGCTTTTCTCCATTCACAGTTTGAGTGCACAAATTCTCCGTCCTTGCTCAGCTTGGTCTGTCGTCTGTGAAGAGAGCTCTCTTCCCGAAGCGGTCTAGACATGGCAGAACCACCAGCCACAGACGTGCATCCCGTCGACACCTGCAGCAGGTGACATTCGGTGGGACACATGGATATCTATTGCCAATCAACTCGGCGCAATCCTACCTTTCCCCAGTCTTCTCTCTTCGGGCATTCAAACATCTGCGTCGATGATTTGCCCACGCGCCCAACAAACTCGGTCCACCTACCCTGTAGGTTCTTACCTACTATGTACTGTGTACTGAACACTGAGTAGGTACCGTACCTTACTGTGAGGTATTAGCTGTGCATCTGTCATTGAACTTCACGCTCACACACATCAGATGCCACCCGCTGGATATCGATGCGCATCTCATGCACAACGCAGACGCAGCATAGGTACGCTCTGCCTTTGCATGCGCAATGTGCACGTAGTGATGATACATCATTACCCCTTCGCCAACTTCCACTCGTGCGCAACGAGGACGCAAGGTCTCAGCATTCGAAACAGCTCCTCGCCTTTCCAACCCCTTCACACACCGCAACCACCATCTTCTCTTCTTGGCGTCTCTGAGCGTTGCTCTCGCTCGTCTTCCATCCCTGCCGCATCCCAGCTGCAGCCCATGTTTTCGCTGCCGTTCCCTGGACTTATACAGACTATATCCGTATACACTACTCCGTACTCCGTACTCCGTACACGTTTCTCCGACAAATTGGCCCCCAGCATGCGGTCACATCGCGGCAGATGTCATTGGTTTTTGCTGCTCTCCACGCTTGCTACGGAGTAGTATAATCACATTTCAGTTGAGCCCGGCTTCAGACTCCAGTTTATTCGATTGCTGCCCATACATCCTGCTAGGTACGCAGAGGTTCCCGGGCCTTATCGTCCACTCCGCTGACCTACCTCAAGACTGGAGAGTCCGCGGATATGCCACCTATCGGCCGATAGTCCTTTAATGGCCAAGGACGTCCGTTGTTGCCCTGGCCGTTGGCGACCAGTTACCCGCCGTCAAAGAGAGGCCGCCTTTGTCGAAAATCGGACCTGGACGGTGGAAATCAAGACACGATGTTCTCGAAGGGGCAAGGCGGCGACGTCCTTGTCCACCTGCAAGCACGCTATTGCAGTAGTTTTCCAGCGCGTCCCACGTAGTACCGCCGTGGGTACCACCGTCTGTGTACTCCATGCCTTCGCGCTGTATCCGTACTCTGTTTTCTGTACGCACCTGTGCCACACCAAGGTGAGCTGCCTCCCACGGGCTTGGGCGCGGAGCTCCCGCGACTCTTCCGTCCAATCAACAGCTCCAATTGCTTGCCGAGCTTCCTCAGCGATCGTCATCGACAAGCTGCTCGGAGCCGATGTGCCTGGCCTGGCATGTCCTCTGAGGGGTTGGTGCTCCCAACGTCTGGCGAAGAAAGATACCACTTCACTCCTTTCAGTGCCGTTTTCCGCGGCAACGACGGCTGCCTACTACGACAAGAGCCATCAATGCATGCATCGGCTGGTGTCTGGCTAAAGCCGGGCTTTGTGACCGGTTTTTTTTTTCCCCCAATGCGACATTATCTCGACATGGGATTCCACGTCGTCTGGGATGGAATGCTGCCAATGTCTTACTGACTTGCCGAGCCCATGTTCCTTCCATCGGACCATCCCCGTCAACTGTTCGGGCCTAGTAGAGTCTCCTGCAGTATCTCCTGGTCATTCAGCTGCATCCATCCCACCCACCATCCAGCCGCTGGCCTATCAACCAACCACCCGCCAGCCGAGTGTTTACGTATACCTGCAGCTGGTCACAACCCAGAGTCAACACCACGCCGCCGATACGAAATCTGCAAAGGTCGGTCGTCGCCGCTGGTACGACCCGCCTCCGAGCTTACGAAACCTTGTGGCCACCGAACATGGCAAGCATGGCTTTAGGCCTTCTCGCTTGCAGAGCGATATGAGCTAAACCACCTACGTCCAAAGGCGGCCTGGAGCACTACACAGTACCTAATACTACATAGTAGATATGGGATTTCAGAACCGCATCTTCCTTGAAGACCAAAACGCCCAAGGCCAGGATGCATCTTCGAAGCGCCATGCAGCCGCCCCCAAGCGCCGCCAACTTGGCGGGCCGACTAGGTGGGGCAGACCGGGACGGGGGTTCTTGCATCGGACTGGACTCCCGTGAGTAGTTGCCCAATCATCGGCCTGTCGCATTCGGAGTTCTAATCGCCAGCCGCATCACCAAAGGCTTCCTGTTCAAACTTCATGTGTTCTTTGCTGCGAATCTCACAGATCCAAAGACAGTTTTCAGCCTCTTCCGAGACCAAATGTGGCCGTTGTCAACTCGCCCATGTATAATTCAGCTGGGTTCTTAAGCTACTCTCTCATCTACTAGCCAAGTCTGACTCTATACATGCCCATCATCTGGAACGTGGCTTATGCTCTTCTCGCAACAGGCTCCACACCAACCTCAATGGTATCCTTGAGGATCCCCTTCTCTTTCCTCACCGTTTCGCCTCCGCTTTGCACCCACCGATTCCAAGCGACCATCTGCATAGACATGCCTTGCAACGTCGTGCACACGGGTTTGTAGCCCAGGCCCCCGTCTTCCACTCGCTTTCGCGCATCGGAGTCGTTGACGATGGAAGTTATGGCGCCGGATACGCTTGGTGGCTGCATCATATACAATGGCATCGGCGGCTCCGACAAGAGCTTCTGCAACGCCGGAACGCGCCAGAGCAACATGCAGTAGGCTTCGATGCAGTGCGCGAGGAGGAGGAGCAACACGGGCGGAGGATACTGCACGTGGAAAGGCGTCACGCTGACTGACTGCACGAGGGTGTAGAAGTCCTTGAACACCAGAGGAGGGCCTCCGTCGGTGATCGCGAACGGTCTCGCCGCTACCTTGTGCGCGTGTGGGCCCAGGAGAGCATCCTCGTACTGCAAGTGCGCCAACGCCACGTTGGCCGCATGTATCCAGTTCTGCATAAAGGGCGCGGTGAAGGTTGGGAAGCTCGCCATTCTCACAGTCGCTCCGATGAGGAAGTCGTCGTTGTGTCCGTAAATAACGTTGCCAGGTCGGAGCGAACCGGTGCGGAAGCCACCTTCCTGCAGCGGATCGTCCGGTATGCTGTTTGCGCCGCAGACCAGACGCTCCGCCACGGCCTTGCTTTTGGCATAGTTGGCGAAGAAGTCGTCGTCGCGAACCAGGGGCTTCTGGAAGTCGGACTCGTCCAGAACCTGGAAGAAATGATCGGGCCGCTTCTTCCACGGTGCGTTGAAAAACTTGACAGGTCGCAGGGCGACGCTGCACGAAGACGTGAAGACGAAGACGCTGGCGCCGGCTGTTTTGGCTGCGGACAGGACGTGGGCGGTGCCAGTGGTGTTGACGCGAGAGCAGCGGTCGTATACCAACGGGTTGCGTTCCGAGGGTCGAATCACAGCGGCGGTGTGAAAGACGGTCAGTGGAAGGTGGGCAACCGACGAGGGCCACGGCTTCGCAAAGGCAACGGACGTTGATGGCTCGGAAGATATGTCGGCTTTGACAAAGTCGACTTGCGAGATGGGACCCTCCATCATGTCATCTCGGCCGGGCTTGCGGAAGTCGACAATGCGAATCGCCTCGGGAGGGTGTCCGCGTGCGATGAGTTGGATCACAATCTGCCCTCCAACCAAACCTAAGCAGCAAGTTTGTCAGGAAGGATGCGCCGAAAACCGCAATGGCTGACGTACCAGAACCGCCCACAACGACATATCGTCTGTCCAGTTTCGGCGGCAAATGAGGGGTCCAGTCGATGGGGTTCTTCTCTAGTCGCTGGTATTGATACTTGGTCTGTTCCGGCATCCACCGGTAGGGTGATAGCCTCAGAGCCTCAGGTGGTGTTGTTGTCATGCTCCTGTTGATCTTCCACAAGTATACCACCAGCGCCGTGACCAAACCGAGAACGGCCCTGACGACCCATGATTCCAGCATCGTATCTTTCGGCGGCAGTTCGCGAGTTCAGGTTATCCGCGTGGCTAAGCCAACGAAGTTGTCCAAAGTATCGGGGTTCGACGTCGACTAAGAAAACGGTATTTAGGGACGTAGACGTGGGAGAAGCTTATTTTCCATGACGCAACACTAAGGAGGGGGAAACATGAGCGTTTTAATGGCCGACATCTCACGGCACCTCGGCACCTCAACCGGTCAATGCGCTAATACTCCATACGCAGCACGGAGTAGAGGATTTGGGTTGGCGAGCACGGAAGTCCGCTCGGCTTCGCTCGTGAAGAGTGCGAAACAGAATGAAGCACGGCTGCGAACACGAATGATCAGACGTCAATAGGTGATGGTTCATGGTGTATAAGAAGTGTCTACGCCTCCCCAGGCCTGTCAACACCATCAGTGCCGATTGCGTTACGACACGACACCACATTGCCTCTCGGGAGGTTGCAACTGGGTGTTGAGTCCCGCCTTGTCGGAAACAGACGTTCGGTCTCATCTGAACAAGTTCACGTACATGCCACCTGGCCGAGTGCGAATCTGTGCATGTTCGGTCCACACGTCGTCTTCTGTGCACCGCGACCGCGAACTATCCGGCAACCCTGGAGCCCCGTCTCCTCCACCTTGGGCTTGAGACATGCAGCGACCGCCGACCTTGTGTCAGAACCTTAAGATGACCGGGCCGCCGCGCAGCCGAAGTTGGGAGGATGCGGACGATCGCTTGCGCAGGTCTGTGTAGTCAGATCGCAGACTGTCTCGGCCGCATCCAGCGTCTGTGGCTGACAGGACGAACCATGTGGCACGCGTTGCTCTGCAGACTTCCGTCCGTTCGAGCCGACCTCTGCCTTGGAAGGGGAAGCATGCGCGCTATTACAAACTCGGCGTGCCTCCGCGCTCTGGCTTGTGTTCTAGAAACTTCCTGCCTCCGAGCCATGACTCTCGGCGTAGCCGTGCCCTTTTTTGCTGAGCGGGGGTTGCGTGTGACTCTGGGCTGTGCCTGATGGAAGCTTCCAATTCTAAGGCTCCAGTTTCCTCGAGTTCTTGTGAGCTTCGTAGTCACAGCCCTGGTACTGTCACCGACGCCGCACGCGTCTCGACAGAAGTGTGCTTGAATAGACAGCTACCGCCCCGCCCCCTCCCTCTTCTGCCATCATGGCGGCACCGTAACTGCGAATCGTACATTCTGCGCACGAAGGTAACAGTTCACTGGAATCGTTGCTGGAAAGGGCGTCTCAGTCGCCAGGCGGTCGATGTTCAAAGCTACTAAGCTACTTGGTGTGCCGGGATATTCTACCAATTCAACGGGCCATATTACATGTCTCTAGGCACCACGTGGCGATGGCAGACATTCATCGGTTGAACTACTCTGCGGATCATTATAACCATGCTTCCTATACCATCCTTCCACATGGATGTTAAGGGACAGGGGTCGGGAGCCTCATGGTGCGGTCTTCACCTGTGTCCTGTACAAGCGCCGCTGACGAAAAAGCACTCGCTTCAGTATCTCGCAATATCTCTTCCGCCCAGCCAAATGAAGGCCCAACTGATGGCGATCGAAATCTTTCTCCTCCAGCTTCTCGTCCACCCAAGACTGCCGGACCGCCACGCCACCCACGCGCTGACACCCGTCCAATCCTGACGGCCGCCAATGACACCATCGTGACGCCCCAAGTACGCCAGCAGAGATCTCTGCTTGTAGCGGAAGTGCTGCACGTCCTCGCCGTCCGAGTTCAGCACGTCGGTGAGATACTCCCCCTTTTGAAGAGCCACCTCGGCCAGCGTCGGCAGCGACTCGCCGTCGATATCGGCCGCGTCACCCAGCGCGTACACACCCTCCATCGGACTCCCGTCGGGCCTCAGCACCCTCAGGTACTGGTCCGTCAGGATCCTCGGCAATCCCTTTTCGGGCTTCTTGACGTCCAACCGCTCCACCAGGGGGCTCGCCTTGTTCCCGGTGGCCCAGATCAGCAACCCGTACGGCAGCCGCCCGTCCTCCTTGGTGTGGATCGCATCCGCCTCGACGCGCTGGATGTGCGAACCGGTTTTGAGCTGCACGTCCTTTCCCTTGAGCGAACTCGTCGCGTACTCGCTCAGCCGCTCGTCAAACGTCGACAGGATCGTCGGCGCCACGTCGTGGATCGTAATGGTCATTTTCCCGTCGAGGTGCGGCACCAGGAACCGCAGGTCCTCGTACCACAGATCCCACAGCTCGGCCGCGGCCTCGATGCCAATGGCCCCGCCGCCCACGATGCGGATGTTGAGCACGTCGCGCTGCTCCGCCTCGGTCGCCGTCGGCAGCGACGCGCGGTCCAGCATCTCGAGCACGCGCTGCTGGATCCGCCGCGCGTCGTCCGTCGTGCGCAGGAACAGCGCGTGCTGCTTGGCGCCGGGCGTGCCGAAATCCTGGACCGCGCAGCCCGGCGCGATGCACAGTTTGTCGTACGCCACGTCGAACGTTTCCGGGTGGTGCTTCTTCTCGGCGGCGGCGGCGGCGGCAGCGGCAAAAGTGGCGCCGTCGGCGGTGGTGTCGGCGGCCGCGCGGCACCGAATCACGCGCGCGTCAAAGTCGATGGATTCCGCCGCGGCCTTGAAGTACTGCAGGTCGGCGCGGTGTTTGCGGCGGACGGGTTCCTCGGCGAGGCGGAAGTTGAAGAGGCCGCAGGCCGCGCTGGCGAGGAGCGGCGTGTACTGGATGGTGCGCACGGGGGAGATCACCTTGATGTCGTACTTGGAGAGGGAGGCTTTCTGGGTGAGGGTGAAGCCGCCCCAGCCGGAACCGATGACGGCGAGGACCGGTTTCTTCGATGACATGCTTGCGGCGTGAGACTGTCGCGGCTTTTCTGCTTGCTTTGCCGGTGTTTTTTCTTTCTTCTTCGCGTGACTGATGCCAAGCGCGGGTTCTTATACTCACGGTCTGTTATCCCGATCGTCAGGGTCCGTCCGGTTTACACGGCACATGTTTGACGTCACGGGGTGTCGGCAGTTTGGTGATGGTAGGCTGTCAACATGCTCATGTAAGTCTTCCGGGGTCGGGACGTCATCGATGTTCGGTATATGGAGTAGTCGCGTTTTGGGCAGGTTGGGAGCTGTTTTGGGCATCGCGATTGGTTGCTGGGCTCGGAGGTGTGATGTGGTGACTAGATGCCGAGAGATCTCCATACTCCACAGGCATCAGTACATGCATGCCCGTAATCATGGCTTCGCTACCAGACGAGACTGGTACTAGTTTTTGTGTCGTGCAGTGTGTTATTGCGTCTTAGCTGCCAAGTCGACATCTCCAAGACTGTCAACAGAGAGTTCAAAACAGAGCTTGAGTCTTTGTTAAGAGGCCTAGGCCCAACTACGAACTGGCAGTCTTTCTTACGCAGCTATTTAAAGTATTATCGGCCAAGAGCAGCGGGCATTCAGTAAATGAATCAATTAATCTTCGGCTATACTAGTACAGTTTTCTACACTTGGATCAAGTTCGCGAACGGCAGCAGCTTTCATCCGACACGGCAGCTCATTTCTCGCAGTAACCAATGTCGGCGCCGTTGGGCTTGCATCTGCCGATGAAGATGGGCTCGTTGATGTCAATGGTAACCAGACACCTGGTCGGGCCGTTGACTAACACCGTGGAGGTGCGGGACCCCAGAAGTCAGCCTGATCCGACACCGTGGGGAGGAGGAGTCCAACATACCAAGTGTGCCGAGGTCACCGCAGGCGTCCTTGGTGACGACGGGGTCGCTCATCCGCGATCCGGCAGTGTCGTAGCCGCAGTAGCAGTTCTTGGTGTCGTCGCGCCCGGGCGGGGCGGCGGCGACGATGGAGGCGAGGCCCCTGTGTGTGTGTTAGTCGGATAGGCCAGGAGGTAGTCTATGAGTGACGAACATGAGGGCGATGACGGTCTTGAGGCTGAACATTGTCACTTTGGAAAGGTGAGTAAGGAAGGCGAGTAGGTGGTTGGAGTGTCTAAGAGAATGGAGGGGAACTTGACTTGCAGCACCAAGGGACTATATATACTGTTGAGACTCGGGTTGACTGACTGACCGCATACCCTATGGCTTGATCTGGCGTTGCTGCCGCAAAGCCATATTGGCAGTTGTTTCCAGAAATCAGAATCGTCGATCATTTGACTTGAGTCGACTACCACTCTTTTGTGCCATCACCTCAACGGATTTTCTGGCTTGGCAGATAGAGTCCGTTGACAACAATCTGTCGCCCCTTTTCCTTCGTCTTTTACATTTTCTTCTCCTATATTACTGGGCTGTTCCGTCGGCATTTCCGACAGCCAAGTCTGGCAGATAAAACCCCATGGACAATGAGGAAGCGGGATTCGGACGTGTTTGATGATTTGATCTCAAATCACCCCGTCTTTGATTACTTCTCATATGCTGTTTTCCGCAATAATAATCTCACCCAAAAAAGCCTGACTCAAGCAATTCGTTGCGGAAACGAAATGGCAGCTCAGTTGCCTTGCAAGTTGAATCAAGGCAAGTTCAGCAGTCGCTCTCCACAAAAGTGACATTGTTCTTAGCTGAAAACCAGCATCATAGTTACTGTCAAAGAGAGGGAAAACTACATAATACTCTCCTATCTGTGTAGTCATCCAAGGCTCGTTATAATGCAGTCGCGTGTTCAATTCTTCGAACCGATACTAGTAGCCCACGAAGCAGACATCGCGCAACGCTGAATGAGCGCTATGATGGCATGTTTGATGTTAATGTACGAAGAAACGCCGCAATTTCCCTTGAAGAGTACGGCGTTAGCCGGCCTGTGATGCCCCCGTTTTGAGAGCGGTCGGTGCCTCGGGGGAGAGGTAGGCGACGTGGCCGTGGTGGATGGACAATGACGGGTTCTTCGGGACGCCATGAAACGTTGATCAAGAGCATGTTCAGCAGCAGCTTCCGGTGCCCGCTCCTCGTCGAGACCACGGCAGCAGTTGATGGCGGGGCCGAGAGCAGAGGCGGGAAAGCCGTGGGCCTTGAGCTCCGACAAGCTGAGGGTTAATTTGTCGTTTCTGGAGTCTTTGGCACAGATGTCCTCGATCTCGTCCCTGTTGGGAGCTGCACAAGGCCAGATTGTGTAAAGCTGTCGACGGACAAGGCCTTCGTAGCTGGCGATGGGAGCGCGGTTCCTCATCGCCTTGTAGTCTTTCTTCGGGAGGGTGTTATGATGGGCTGTGCCAGACTCTTCGGTCAGCTCCAAGTGGTAGATGCCGCGAGCTCATCCCTCTACACAACCTGGTCAACGGGAAGTAGAGGAGTTGCCAAGTCTAGCTGAGTTTACATGGGTGAAGTGCCCAAGGCGTTTTCCTGCGTATCGTTCGTAAGCTCGGTAATTACCAATGGTGGGCCGTGGCTGACGAAATATCTTCCTTGAGAGAGTCTAAAGATTGTCTATCAGGTTATCTGTGGTTGGGAACGCCATGTCTAAGTTTTCAACGAGAGATTTGGTACAGTGAGTAGATGGCTGAATGCAGACTTGCCTTGATGCACGTTTCAGGGAGGCATAACCTTCACGATAATAACGATAAACAGGAGGCATCATACGTACAGTAATACGTATAGTAATGTATGGAGTATAGGGATATGTATGATATAGTGATATATATGGTATAGCGATATATATAGTATGACGATGCCAGTAAGATGAAGCTATTCAGAGATTTCTCATTATCAGCTGTAGTTATTTATACCTTTCAATTATGGTACATTATACTTTAGTGGGGCTTCCACTCTGTGGCTGTGGTGCTCGTTTGTGTCACCAAATGGGGCTTAGGGCGGCGCTCTAACAAAAGACCTCCATCGAAATAACAGGATTCGGCATTTTCGCCATGGATTGTTGAGGACTACGGTTTAACTTGCTTTTTAAGGCACTTGCTGTTCAAGACGGCTGGTTTTACCTTGGCGCCGAATGCTCGAGTGATGCCGTGACCGTTCATGCATGTGCGTGTGGGTACAAGACGACATGTGTCTTGCTTGCTGTTGGAGCTAAGCTGATGCGATGCTTATTCCCTGATGCCAAGATGAAAGATCAAGCGTAGTCCCACGAGAATTTGGGTTGAGAGCGTGATATGACTTTTAAAAAAGAGCCGAAAGGAAGAGATTTATCTGCTGAACGTATACATGGTAGAAATTGAAGAGTCCTTTTAACCCTTGGATGATTCTTTGAGTATGCCGAGGAAGTCTGCTCAGCGAAATGTTTCCTTACGAGTACGTCACATCTTCCACGGCGTGAGCTCGCCGACTATGGTAACGTCTGCGAGAAACGAAAAGCGAGGATCCTCACGGAGGCTGCGGTCTCTGGAGGAATGCGTAAGGACTGTGTCAAATCTCAGGCATCATCTTGTCCCGACCATGGCAAAACTTCAAGCAAAGAGGAGCCCTGCCCTCCGAAGGAAAATCCGACAAGTCACAACACTGTACCATTGCGGGGTCCCCAGGGACGTTAGTTATCTCTTGTTGGTTGTTCGTTGTTTGCTTGACCGGCTATGTGGTTCGGACTCTTCGCCAGTCGGGGAACGTCAGAAGTTGTGGTGGAGACTCCGCGGAGTGCAGTCCGAATCCGAAAAGCCATTGTCTCGGCATCAAGAGTGCTTCTACCGAAGGGTGTGCCGGTTATAAAACCAGAGATACGGTTGATGGATCAAGTGCAATGTGAATAAGCGATCTTTAGATACGATACCTGACATCCCTTGACCACCGTCCATCGATGAGCCTCGTCATGGCCAACGTTTGATGTACTGAGAATTGCCTAGAGCACGCCGTTTGGCTTCGGCTCACCTTCATTACTGAGGGCACTGTGTACATACTTCATCGTCAGTATAATCAAAACCCAAGGAACTTCAAGACAAAATTCGCGAGCACGAGTATGTAATTATGGAGCAGCCGGATTGCCCGCGGCTCACCAAAAACATGGAATCCTGCAAGACCAACTCTCTCCTAGCGTGCGGCACAGCCAGTCTGACGACCAATAAAGGTTTTTCTCATCAAACTACTCGTTGGATCCTTTCCCCCGATATGCTGAACCACAGGGCTCGGATGACTGAGGAACAGGGGCACCAATTCCAACATTGAAGCAAACATTCTGATTGACAAGGGCTCGTTGGAAGTCGAGTCACAGCTAAATGAGATGCTGGGTTTATTTGAAAAGAGACTTGTCAGCAGCCGACTCATCATATGTACGCCGCACGTAATAGACCTTGTCAAAGTCTCTGCCTGACGCGTGGCGTTCCTCTTGCGGTCTTCCGGCATGCTTCCTCCGTCTGTTATTCAAATAGCAGCCAATGTTCATGTGATCGTGCAGAATATCGTGCAGAATCATGCAGGTCCGAAGTCTCAGTCTCTTCCCTCTACTCGGCGTGTGTCACTGGTCAGCGGTTGACTGCTTCCCATCTCATTTTTCTCTGTCCGCCATCTTCCAGTCGAAATGGCCCTCGATCCGAGCATCATAGCCATCTTCGGAGAGGTCCCCGCGGGCGTCGACCTGGGGGAGCAAAAGGTGATCGGGTACAGAGCCTCAGTTTGCGTGGTACTAGGTCTGGCTGCATTTTCGGTCGCCATTCGCTTCCACGTACGCAGAATCAACGGCGCGACTATCTGGCATGACGACTATGTTATATTGATTAGCGTTGTGAGCGCCATCGCCCACCTTCATCAGTCAGCATCACTGCTCACGCGACCAGTTTTTCTGTATCTTGACGACTTTCATGACGATTTTAGGTAACGACAACTTCTACCTCGACTGATTTTCATATGTCGGCGAAACTACTGACACATTATAATTAGCTGGAGCATACGGCGCCGGAGAACACGTCTGGGTGACCAGTATGCCTCGGTTCCTCATCCTATTAAAGGCAAGTTAGCTTATGGCGAGTTGTTATGACAGTTAGGGACACAGGACTGACTGTGGTATCCTCAGATTGTATTTGCCGAGCCCTTTATATACGCCGGCGCTGTTACCTCTACCAAGATCAGCATCCTTCTGCTTTATCGACGCTTGTTCGATGCCAAAACGGGACTTAGTCGTCTCTACACCGTCTTGTTCTGGACAGCGACCTTTCTGACAACGATATATCCATTCATCCTGTGGGTAGGCACGGCTTTGTCTTGCAGCCCTGTGTCGTACTTCTGGAACCAGTTCCTGGGCGCCGAAGGGAGCTGCATCAACGGCGGTCTCTTCTTCTTCATCCTCGGCATTGTCAACATGTTCAACGATATTGTTATTCTCCTCGTTCCGCTGCCGCGCATCTGGCAGCTGCAGATGAACAAGAGGACCAAGTTTTCAATATTTGGCATCATGTTACTTGGCGGCTTGTAAGTCATTATATGAGCCTTTCCACCCTTTACGCAACAAGTCTGACTTGAAACTTAGTGTATGCATTGCAAGTGTTGTGCGAATCTATCATCTGCATGGGTTTTACCGGGGCATCGACACCACCTGGTGGATGGGCCCCGTGTTTGCATGGTCAAGCCTCGAGCCTTCGATTGCCGTCATCTCCGCTTGTCTGCCGACATTTGCGCCTCTTTTCCGCATGGGACGTAAGGGTTCTTCGCGAAGAAGCACTTATCCCTATGTAGGTGACAGAAGCGGCGGCATATCCGAAGCAGGTGTCCGGACCATCGGCGTTCGTGGGAACCGCGGTGGCGGTTTCGGGGGAGCTTATAGCAACACCAGGGATTCGAGGATGGATGATGATGAGGTTGAGCTGACATGCACCATCAAAGGTGGCGATGCTTCATCAACTCACGCTACTGAAAGCAAGGGCAGCTTAGATCTCGAGCGAGGCATTATGGTCAAAACGCAAGTTTCAGTGGTCTCTCACAAATATGGGGACGATTGAAAGCTGCCCAGTACGATGAAATTATTCACAGTTTGCCCTATTGCTGGAAATATCCGAAGTCCTTCGACAAGCCGCTCCAAATTGTCGGTAAAACTCAGCTATGTGATGGGACTCTTTGACCACAAAGTTAAGAACTTCTCGAGAGGAACAACAACGTGTTCCCACAGCTCGTCGAGGAAAGCAAGACTATCCATGCTGTTTCCGAAGCCGAGGAAGCAGGCAAGACACCACTGTATTGCATTGGCAATCGAGTCGCCGAATTTCTCCTCTGTTTGTGCGTTCCACTTCATTGCCGTGCAGAAATCTGTCATCTTGTTGGGAATGCCGTTATCGTCCAGCATGGATCGTCGATCCGGATGGTCGTTCAACTTCATCCCGAACAAGAGTTCAAGCAGCATTATTCCAATCTTGAAGAAGCTCGAACGTCGTTGATGATCGGTAGGCATTGCTGAAGCCCGCCTGATCGTCTCAATGAGCGAAGGATGAAAGACGTAAGGTTGCGGTACCGACGATCCAGGGGTCTTCATCAAGCTGAACTCCGCTGGCGTCCATTCGCACGAAAGCCAGTCCGACGGGCCGATGCCATAGACGAGAAAAACTATCGAAAGTCCGACGCGAAGCCTTTTTTCACGGGAGGGTTGTTTCTGCACAAAGGATTCCAGACTCAGTAGTTCGTCGAACTGAGCCGAGAATTCAAATGATTCAATGCGTAAATGAAGCTGTTGGCTGCTGTCCACATTCAAGTAGCTGAGACGCGATCCCAAAAAGCTCTGAGATATAAAGTGGCACATGTCTATGATCGGAGAGGATCTTTTGTCGACTGGGGAAACGTCAGTGGTTGAGAAAGCCCGCGGATCGATGTGATCCCTGGACGAAGACGGAATTGGGTTCCTCAACGTCCATGTCAGCGAATACTATAATGTCGGTCATCGAGATTTCAATACTCACAACTTCTTGTTACTCAGCTCGATGCTGGCCTTGTTTTTCTGTCGCAGAGGTAGCATAGTAGTTTGAGTGTTAACTACAGGCGGGCTTTGCTCCAATTTCTTTGGCTTTTGCAAATGCCTTGATAACTCCAAGTAGTTGGTCTCTGAACTTATCACATCCATGGTTGATTGCAGAAGAGTCCACAACGCAGGCAGCCGTCTCTTCATCTTTTTTCGATCATTCATCGTCATCACTTGTTGTCTCAAACGGTCTATGTCGTCAGTATCCGGAGACTGGCTTGATTTGTTACCCAGGTCCACTTCAGCCTCTTGGGTCTTATGTATACGAAGCCTTTTCTGGGAAGACTTTGTCAGAGGATCCAAAATGACCACGATGTTCGTTTCATCATGGTCCTTCCCTGGTTCTTCCTGGATAACAATTCCAATTTAATTTCCGCATGGATGACCAGAAGAGCAGTCACACGACAGCTGCTTTCGCAGACCCTCAAAGATGTTGCGTGACTGAGCCTGCAACAGACGTAATCTTGCGCATTGGGACTGCTTATGTTGAGGCTTGTTGGGCAGTGGAAGCAGCGGTGCGCTTAACCGATCTGATTTGTCGAAATATGCATGAATGTGGTTGTTTCCAGTCTTCAGTTTTACGAGAAGCTCATCCTTTCGCACCGAAAAACTGAGCGATAGATCTCGCTCTCTTTTTCATGGGAGTTGAGAATGCGGGCCTGTAGACAAGCTGTTCAGTTCCCCCAGCTGTCAAGTCAGGATCATGAGAGGGTAGAAGGAGAGCCATCAAATTACCTGCTCGAGGGGTAGCAGCTCACGGAGTTCTTTGAGACAGCTCGCAATGCATTCAATCTGAGCAATGAACCAGTTGTAATGTTTCTGGCTAAGTTTCCGACGCAGCTCTTGCTTGATTCTAGGCGCGCGCCAAAGCTCAGGCTCGGTCGCACTCAGGAGCCTGATGCGGTCCTCGCCCGAAATATCAAAAGTGTTCAGCAGCAGCTCAACATTCAGATTATAGGATATGCTTTAAAACTCAACAGTATCGATGAAGAAATCGAAGCTATTGGTCGTTAGCACTCGCTCCCCCACGCTTGCCAGCGAACAAGTAGACGATCGACTCGAGAATACCGACTTCTGGTGAATATACTGCAAAATTTTCATGAGGAGCCAAGAGACCAAAGAGACGAAGATGTTGAGAACGGCACGTTTGTGCACGTCAATACTGGAAGAACTCTGCACCGAGCTCAATGAGTCAAAAAATGATCGAAAAGATTTCGCGGAGGACATTAGGGGCAGATTTCGGGTATGGTCGACAAACAGCGAGGCTTTTCTGTCCACAAAACCTGAAGACAATGTGAAAACTCTTGGAAGTCCAGCCAAAGGCCTGAGATCAAATATGTTTTCCGGGATGAGCAGGGTGGGGAAATCCGCCAGGGCAGATGAGTTTAATGTCGATTGACGACGACGGTAGCTCAAAGTTGTTGCGACACAAGCTGACAAGTCTAGCAATCCGTATTGTCAAAGGCGAACAGAAAGATAGGACGGAGATCCCCGCGAATCTTGATCTAGGGCCGAAGCACGATGAGCTTCAAGAACTCCTCATGAACGCCGGCTCTGCTATCGATCACCTATTTGAGACCTCGGTGCTTCTTCGGAGAATGGCGATAAAAGATCAGTTTACTAATTTTGATTTCATAGAGGGAGACAACTTGGCCGACATTGCTTACGTTGGAACCATGTTTCCTCGTGTCCAAAAAGAGCCGTGGCTATGGAATCTTTTGGGAAACGCTATTACACAGAGACGACGTACGCTATAGTAAGCAAGGACCAATCAAGCATTCCACAAAGACGAATATAGGCAGCAAGCTTTTGCGGACTTAAGACCATACCTCTGTCTCTTCGAAGACTGCAGCCAGTCAAATGTTCTATTCAGGACCCAGAACGCCTGGATACAGCATGGACAGGAAATCCACCGGTCATCTTGGTTTTGCGCATTATGTAGCCCTTCGACGAAAACATTGAGCAGCTCGGACGAGTTGAAACGACACATCACAACATCTCACCCTAGTGAGGTGACTACAAACCAACTTCCCATCATCCTCGGAGTAGGGAAGAGGTCCTTCGACAGCTTCCCCTACACAACGTGCCCTTTTTGTGATGGATGGAGGTCCGAAGACACGAAGTGGAAACATCCAGTCTCCAGATCTGGCCTCGCGCCACTTAGCGGAGCATTTGCAACAGCTCGCAGCGGGTTCCATACCGGACCATATTGAACGTCTTCACTTCAAGCGTGATTCGAGACTGAGGTCGGTCAGGATCGACGACGCCATTGCTGAGGGAGGTTTTGCGCCATCCTCGAGCAGTGAAATGCGGGAAGCGTTAGTACGAGGCGAAGTAGAGGCAGTCCTGAGCATGGTGGATCAGCTGAGAGATTTGGATCTCCAAGACAAGAATCCTAGCCCACATTTTAGAGGCGAATTGTCGGCGCTTCAAGATCAGCTCCCTACTGAGGAGTACTCAAATCCCGATTTGGGTTCAACTCTTGAGTATCCTCGGCGAAGTAATACCAGCAGACATGAGACTTCTCGCGATACTATCCCAGTCTTCCCTGAAAAGGAGAGAAAGTTTGTACGATGGGTCTGGTATTGTGTAAGTCGAGTATTCAAAGTTGCATCTTCTGGCTAACCATTCTGAAGCATGCCTGTAACGTCGGTCCATTGAGCTACAGCATTGATAATTACTGCACGAACCATCAATGCATGCATATGAGATGCTCATACTGCGTGCTGGAGAGCACCAGGACGAAAGACGATGATTGAGAACGTTTATCAATGGTCAACATGCAGCCAGATAAGGTCGGTGGAGGCAGATGGTGACATGTCTGTGGGACAATCCGACCGAGAAAAGGATCGACATGTCAGTCTCAGAACAACTGGCGTCGTTTCGAAAATTTGGAAAACACAAGTTGATGAGCAATTCTCTGCAAAAAACATACATCACAGGTTCCGAAGTCGTTGTCATACATTGTAGACCAGTCCGGGGAGTGGGGCCGTGTCCGGCTCGGGCCCTCATAAGATCGCTCCGATCCCACCAACACCGCGAGGATTTTCCTTTGGGACGATGCTACCTCAGCTATCAAATAACCAAGTCAGCTGTAGGCTAAGCTCTTCCTTGAAACTCACAGTTGTTGGTTTTTTGTTTGCAGATGTTGTCATCCATGAGAAACATGTTTCTGGGTATTCCAAGAGAGAGTGCCTTGTAGAAGAGAGGATGTCTCATAATTAGAAGACATGGCAGTTTCAGGCAAGATTGTCACTGAGACCCTTGGCTTTGGTGCACAGACCTTTATTCAGTACATATAGGGTACCTGCCAAAGAGAAAGAGGGAACATGGGGCATTAGCCAGGTGAAGTCTAGTGGCTTGGACTAGGCAGGTAAATAGGCAAGCCTGGGGAAGCAACTTCCTTCAACTGACTCCTGATATGCCAGCATCAGTCGCACCTGCCACAGCCTGAGCAGCTCTACCTATGGCAGGTGGCAGGTGAGGCAACAGCGACATCTTCATGCACCCCTGAATAAACCCAATGAATACTTGTAGAAGGCAAAAAGTGCATGGACCATATAGCGGTGAGAGGGTCGCACCTACTTGATTGGCTAGCAACAGCCTCACAAGCAGGCAGTACTGGAGTTCCAGCACACCAAGCTAACAGTGGGCAGCACTGATAGCAGGCACTAAGCCTCTTAGAGCAGGAGGGAAACTCACTGGAGCACCCTTTAGCTCAAGAAGTGTCGCGCTACTGGTTGTCTTGTTGATTCTTACCCCACCCTGCCCACAACAAGAGTCGTGGATCCTCCAAACCTCTGAAAACCATCACCACGGTTGTCAGTCTTCTCAACCCCCTAGCTCTTCTGAACCTCACCCACTTGCGCTGCGCGCGTGAAAATATTCCCTTTTCTCAATTCAACTTGCGTCACAGTATCTTTCCAGCTTCGGTGAGCTAGTATTTCATCATGAAGGGAGAGGTAAGTTCTCAGTGCTTCTGTATTATCGTCTTATTTTTGGTCGATTTGTTCTAGGGGTCTCGATCGTGGCTTCGTTGTCCACTTTGGCCGTGGTGTCGCGACCCCTGGACGACATCCCACTCTCGAGATCCTCCTACCTCACCTTGATTTGACCTCGGTGTATGGACTCCAGTACTAACAGGAATTGTCTCTAGATTCTTCACCTTCATCTCGGCCAGGCCGGTACCCAGCTGGGTAACTCTGCTTGGGAGCTGTACGTCTAGCGTCTTCGTCTGACCATCGTCCTTGTCCGAAAGACGTCTGATGGACTGACCACCCGCGCGTAGTTACCTCCTCGAGCACGGCCTCGGCCACGATGGTCGTCCTGACCCTAGCGTCAAGGACGTCGTCGACGGTGGTTCCTACGAGACGTTTTTTACCGAGACTAGCAATGGCAAATACGTCCCTCGATCCCTCTTCGTCGACCTCGACCCCTCGCCCATTGACGAGATCAGAACCGGTGGCTACCGCCAGCTGTTCCACCCCGAGCTCCTGATCAGCGGCAAAGAGGATGCCGCCAACAACTACGCTCGTGGTCACTACACCATTGGGAAGGAGATGGTTGACAACGTCATTGACCGTATCCGCCGCGTCGCCGGTTCGTCCATACTCGCCGCCTGCATATCCATCTGCGAGCGCCCGAACTGACCGACTCTACAATAGACAACTGCCACTCCCTTCAGGGTTTCCTCATCTTCCACTCCTTTGGCGGTGGTACCGGCTCCGGTTTTGGTGCTCTCCTGCTCGAGCGTCTTTCTACCGAGTATGGCAAGAAGTCGAAGCTCGAATTCGCCGTCTACCCTGCTCCCCGTGTCTCGACTGCTGTTGTTGAGCCTTACAACGCTGTCCTGTCCACCCACAGCACCATCGAGAACTCGGACTGTACCTTCCTGGTCGACAACGAGGCTGTTTACGACATCTGCCGTCGCAACCTCGACATTCCCCGCCCCTCGTACGACCACCTCAACCGTCTGATCGCCCAGGTTGTCAGCTCCATCACCTCTTCTCTCCGCTTCGATGGTGCCCTTAACGTCGACCTGAACGAGTTCCAGACGAACCTCGTTCCCTACCCTCGTATCCACTACCCTCTCATCAGTTACGCTCCCGTCATTTCTGCCTCCAAGAGCGCCCACGAGAGCTTCAAGGTCCAGGAGCTTACCTTCCAGTGTACGTGGCATGTCCTTGAATGCATCACCAACCAAGACACTGACAGTCCGCAGGCTTTGAGCCCAACAACCAAATGGTTGTGTGTGACCCCCGCAACGGAAAGTACATGGCCGTCGCCCTGCTCTACCGCGGTGACGCTGTTCCCCGCGACTGCAACGCCGCCATTGCCGCCCTCAAGGCCAAGTCCTCATTCAACCTTGTCGAGTGGTGCCCTACCGGTTTCAAGCTGGGAATCAACTACCAGAAGCCCATGGCTGTCCCTGCCGCCCCCGGCGATGGTGGTCTCGCTTCCGTCGACCGCTCCGTCTCCATGCTGTCCAACACCACTGCCATTGCCGAGGCTTGGTCGAGACTCGACCACAAGTTCGACCTCATGTACAGCAAGCGTGCCTTCGTTCACTGGTACGTCGGTGAGGGTATGGAGGAGGGCGAGTTCAGCGAGGCTCGCGAGGACCTCGCCGCGCTCGAGAAGGATTACGAAGAGGTTGCTGCCGACTCGTACGAGGGCGACGAGGGTGAGGCCGAGTACTAAGCGACTGTTGAGAGGCCGTTTGTTCGTTGAGCCGTCAGTCAGTTGCCGCCATCGAACGATGATTCCCGGGTGGCCACCATCGAAACGAATGCATGAAAAAGCTTGCTTGGCAACCGTTGCAGTGTCTGGTATGGTAGATTTCTCTGTTCTCGTCCTCGCCGGACGGACATGAACGCGAGGCACTGGATTACCCCATGACACACGATGGATATTCGGAGTCAAGCTCGAGTGATAATAGACGAGACCAAGTCTTTTTCTTCTTCACACAAGTACATACTCGTTGTCTTTCGGATTCCCACTCTCAAAGAGAATTACTGGGACCTTTTGCCGTAGTAAATTGTAACTGGATTGACTCTACGTTTACTGCCTAAATGAGTTACTCACGTCAACGCACAGTGATGACCGAATAAATCCACAGCGCAGCAAGCATGAGGGCGCAGCCGCGCAGTTTGTATGTATGGACGATTTTGGACGCCTTTTCCCGTGCCTTTTACCATCAATTATCACCACCTTGGTATTTGGAAAACTGATACATGTGAACTCTCCGCACAACCACGACTATGCAACGACTGCGCTCATGCAGACTTATTCTTCTTCCACTCCTGGGCACGTTTCGCACCTCGTCCAGTCGGCTTGGACTTTTGCACGCGACCCTTGACCTTGGTCCGCTTGCCGAACTTGAGGTCCTTGGGCCTGCCGTCCTTCGCGCTGGCACGGCGACCCTCAAAGATGAAGTCCTCGGGCGCCCTCATCTCGTCCTTGGGGACGGCGCCAGAGCCGTTGGCAGGGCGAGACGGTTCTTTGTCCTTTCCGCCCTTGCGCTCGCGGAAGGCGCCGGAGCGGCCGAGGAGACGGCTCGCGCGGCCGGCCATGGACTGCTGCTCCGGGGTGATCTTGGCCTTGTACTTTGTGCTACCACCGGGAGCACCGGGGCCGGCGGCCTTGCCCTTCTTTGCGCGCTCCATGGCGAGAGCGGTTTTGTGAGGGGCCTTGGCGCGGGTGACGCGCAGGATGCGGGGAAGCATGGGGGGGAATTTCTTTCCGTCAAGGAGAAGGGCGGCCTCGACGTGGTTGCCGTCCTACAGGTTGCCGTCAGTCATGAAAGAGCTGCAGGGTTTGGGTGGTACAGGTATGGGGGAAACTCACGTAGAATTGGACGTAGGCGAAACCCTTGCCTACTCTGGTTTTGGGGTCGCGCACGACACGCACGTTCTCAATCTTGCCGACGTTCTTGCCGAACGTCCTCCAGAGACCCTCCTCAATGTCGGCGGGAATCTTGGTGCGCTTCTTCTCCACGGTTTCGCCGTCCTCGCCGGTGGTGACGATGGTCTCGTCATCGACGAAGCCGAGGTTGCCGACGAAGACGCAGCGGCGGTGGTCCGTCGGCGCGGGGTGGGCGACGCTGTCGACGCGCAGGTGGCGGTCGAGCACAATGGTGCCGTTGAGCTCGGTGACGACCTTGCGCGCGGCGGCCGGGGTGGAGAAGACGACGTAGGCATTGGCGGACTTTGTCGTCTCCTGCATCAGGGACTTGGTGATGTAGGCGGCGCGCTTGGGCAGGGCGCCGCCGGAGAAGGCGAGGGAGCGGAAGCGGATGGACTCGATCTTCTGCGCTGGTTTCGCGTCCTTGTCCAAGACGCTGGCGAGGTGGGCCTCGAGGGTGCGGCGGGCGGATTTGCTAGACGCGGCGTTGGCGGCGACGTTGGAGAGGAAGACGGTGCGGTTGGCCTTGTCGAGTTCGGTGTCTTGAGCCTTGGTCTTGCTGTCCGCGGCGACGGACTCGTGGACAGGGATCTCGGCGTCGGACCCTTCCTCCTCTTCCTCATCGGAGGATGTTGTTGATGCGGCAGCGTCCTTGTCGTCGCCCTCAGCTTCCTGCTTGCTACGCTTGCCGACTGGCTTCTCCTTTTCGTCGGCCTCGGCGAGTTTGCTCAGGTACTTGCCCTCGATGTCGTCCTCGTCCCGCTTGCGTTTGCGCTCCTTCTTGGGTCTCACCGGTTCTGGGGCTGTTTCTGACTCTGACTTTCCTTCGTCTTCGTTATCCTCTGCGTCTTCGACGTCCTCGCCCTCGGAGTCTTGCTCCAGCTCGGATAGCTCCTCGTCGTCCTCTTCGTCGGCGTCGGGCAGTTCCTCGTCCGAGTCGGCGGCTTCAGACTCTGGCTTCGGCGGAGGGGGTTCGGTGTACCTTGACTTGGGAGGTGGCTTCACTGGACCAGCCTGTAATTTTGTTAGACTTGTCAAGATCAATTGATTGAAGCATCATTGGGGACTTGCACTGGATGCAAAGAGCGCATCGAGGGTGGGGTCGATGGCCTTGCTAGAAGGAATGATTTTATTACTAGAAGAGAAGGGTCAGCTTGATTTGATCATGCTACTTCTCAGATATAATGTCACATACCCCTTGCCCATAGTTGCGATAGTTCTTTGCCTGTTCGATTTCCAGATACGGTGTTTCTCTGCAACGAGCCTACTGAAAATGCGCCGACTCCCCAAGGTTTCCTTCGCCCATCGAAAAAATAAAATCGGATAGCAGCTCCCGTCCTCTATCAGTTGGTATCTGCGCCGGCCGATAAGCAAGATTTCGATGGCACGGAGGCTGATAAGGAATCGGAACAAATCTTCATTGGCGTAAAACGTCAGCAGGCCGCCACTTGCCGAGAACAAATGCCCCGTGCCCACCGTTATGCCACCCTTCACCGCTTTCGCTCGTACCTTAGGCTGGACTTCTTTCCCGCACTGGGTGACTGCCCGGGCAGCGCACACCTTGTAGCGTAGCATACAGGGCACCTAAGCAGGCCGGGAAAGGCACAGACAGGCACAGAACAGAGAGGAGGGATGTGAGCGCATACTCTACTCTGCTCTCATGGACTGGCAGCAGGTCACTAACGCTCATTCTCTTCCCACCTCCGAGAAACCCACCATCACAACACCACTTACCCGCGCTCTCCTCACACCTTGCTCTTAGAATTCTATAGGTTCCCGAGTCGTTCATGCTGCTCTCTGTCAGCTTTCATTTACCTCTCCGTACCGGAAAACGCTCTGTTTTCTTTCCACAATACCCAGCCCACCTTACCAACCCGCTTCTGCTGGCCGTCCCTCCGCGACCCGTCGTCGTCGCTCCCACGAAAACTCGTCCACCCGAATTGCACCTTTCCCCGACCCCTCTGGCCTCTGGCCTACCCGACTCGATATTGCACAGCTCGGTATCAACCCCTTGCTTCAATGGCAGCTACGGCGTCAGCGCCGCCTGCCCTCTCCCCAGGGCAGGCGCCGCTCGATCATGACGACAGCAACATCTCCAGTCCCCTGAGCGACGTCGAGGACAAGGACGGTGAGGGCGAGTCTCTCGACGGAATGCAGCTCGATCCTCTTCAGTCGAACCACGAAGATGCGCTCGACTCCGACAGCAACCTGTCTGAGGCGAACGATACCGAGGCGGAGACTGAGCGCCTTTACGACACCCCGCAAGCCCAGCGGCACAAGGACGTGGTCGTCAATCAGTTCAACGACGGACAGGTTTTTGAGCGTACCCCGAGCAAGCTTCAAAAGACGTTTTCTGTCGACGGCGTCGAGGACGGTGACGACGACGATAGTCTCTCCGACCGTGACGACGTGTCCATGGTCTCCAGCCACGCCGATATCGCTTCACCCAGCAAGCCCAAGAAGTCCACTGAGCTACCGTCCTCAGAAGACGCTACCGACGTCCTCGACAGCAAAAAAAGAAAGCGGTCGCCCGTCGCCGAGTCGTCTGAGCCAGGTCAGCCCTCGAGGAAGCGCACCGGCTCCGTCGTGCCCCAAGATCAGGATCAGCACAAGGCCGACGTGGAGATGCGTGACGACGAAGTCCCATCCACAAATTCTCGCAATGGCGATCTCTCTGCGACCGACGACAACATCCCCGACATCCCGCCCGTCAAGCGTGGCGTCTCGCGCGAGTCGCATAGTCCCGTCAAGGACTCCACAATAACGAAGAAGATCACCCGCAACGGCAGTAAGCGGAAAGGCAACGGCGCTGAGAACCACGATCACGATGACGAAGCCCGGGACGACGGTCGCGCCGACGAAGAACTGGGACCGCATGATGATGACCACGTCGAACACGAAGGTGACGACGACGGCGACGTGACACATGATGAAGAGCGTAAGGTACACCCTACGATTCATTGTTGCTAGGCTGACCAGACATTCCAGTTGAGAAGAAACGCGCCGCTGTGGAAGAATGGACCGACCTAGAAGAGAAATTCGTGGTCTTCCGCGAGAGGTAAGCCATCCTCGGTACTCACCTCTGTCTGTACGTGCTGACGGCGCTCCTTAGGTTGTACAAAGATCGACTGGAGCGCCTCGAACACGAAGAGCAGTCTCTGCAAGCCGAACCTCCTAGCCACACTGAATATCTCAACATGAAGCAATGTCTAGACGAAAGGCTTGAAAAGAAGCTTCATCACATGGAGAAAGAGTACGAATTATCAGTCGAGGCTCTTGAACGACTGGCAGTAGCGCGCCGCGCACAAATATGGAACCAGTTCTATCAAGGAGTGCGTGAGCAGAGATCCAAGATGCTCGAAAGCTTGAACAGAGAGTGGTACGAGACCCAGAATGCAAGGCGCAGCGCCCATAGCCTGCCAGACTATGGCCTGCTCTTCCCGACAAACCCTGCGCAGCGCACGCGGAATGCTGTCGCGTACAACTCGGAGGTGTCTTTCCTAGCAGGACTAGCCAAGCACGAGGGCTTCCCTGCTGTGCCAGCTATGCGCGGTGCGAATATTTCAGAAATCGAAGATGACCTGGAGGCCATGAAGGTAAGCCGATGACTCGCCCCTTTTACCGGGCTTCCATTGACCGTCTTCAAGCGCAACACAAAACCTCGTCAGCGATCGATCATGCAGCCCCTCGATGACTATCAAGCAGTCGCATTCGGGGTAAGCCTCGGCCCTGCGGGCGAACAATTCATCAAGGAAACACCGTGGGCGAACCCGAACCACATTTCACACAAGATGAATACCGCGTCTGCTGTACCCGGAGCTCGGGTCAATAGCCCCATGCAGGGAGCCAAAGCTTCAGGACTGCACGTTGCACAACCCCCACCCGCCTTGTCAAACGGCCACCCTCCTCCACCGGCGCCGCACGCCAACGCATTTGCTTCGGCATCGCCAGACATGGTACGGACAGCCAATGTTCTCACCCAAAGCGCCCAAATGAAGCGTGCAGGAAGCCGTGCATCAAAAGCAGCAAAGGACACAGCCCCTAAACAAGAACCTGTTTCGGCAATGGCAGGTTAAACGCGGCAAAGGCATCGCATGGCGGCTGATGGCGTTTTTCGAAGCTTACTCTACTGTTATGATACCCCACGACGGCACGGGCGTATGCCCCTTTTTTTTCCTTTCAACGTTTATACCGGCGGTACGCATGATCCTTACGGGTAAAATAGGATGGCTTTAACCGATAGGCCGTTTGCTCATGTAACTTATGAGTCATGTACAAAGTAGTTGAAAGAGGATTGGTATTCTACAGTGTACCTCGGGTAGGAAGCGAATTGACTCGCTGGTATATATTATACAAACTTGACAGCGTCACCAGCACCACCTAGCACCGCTGTCACGGTGAAGAAATAGTCAGGGCGGGCTATGCCAAAGCGGTTCGCCTTCGGGGTCTTCTTCCTTTCAACAATACTTCAATTTTACATCGTATCACCTCGCATTAATGACGTTGCTTAATTGGACTTCGCGGGTTGCCTGGGCGTATCAGGGACCTTGACATCCTCAAACTCGTCCTGACCAACGGCGCGAAGAGTGTACCAGTCTATTGAGTCGGTAGTCAGCTACACAGCTGCGAATAACCCGGACGATGAGGCTACCACGTACAGACTGCACCAGCGAAGCACCAGAGTCCAGCACCAACGGCAAGGTTCTTGACGAGGTAGGGCTTGCGGGCTCGAATCAGGGCGGGGCCCTGGCGGAGGTTGCGATCATAGTAGGAGGACTTCTTGGGGCTGTTGTGCTCGTCAGACCACTCTCCCGGGGCGGGCGGGATCTCCAACGACATACATGGCCATTGCGACTGTCTATGCCTCTGGAGAGAACTTCTGAGAGGTTGTGTACTCGGGAGTGTCGAGGAGATGGGTATCGTGCTCTCGGCCCAGGGGGCGATCGATGAGTTGCGCCGTTGGGAGGGTTCGATATATCGGTTGTCGCAAATGCTGAACTACACAGTAAATTCACGAGCCGAGCATGGCCTCGCCGCTGGACGCTATCGATTAGATGGCTCAACGTCGGCTAAACCGATAGTGACGTCGCTGGGTGTGATAAGCAGGGGGTCCCTGCGTTGTTGTTTTTTCCTTGGACCAAAGTCACGGCGTCGTCCGTCGTAGCTTCGGCAAAGACACACTACAGACTGTTGAGGTAAAGAGAGCTGCCACGGTGTGCTCCAATCTCCAATAAGTCCATTACGATACAGACTCGGCAAGAAGTTTGGTCTTCGATCGTCGCAACGGAGGTAGCTCTTCCTCACCCGCTGTTCTCCAACACCCCGATGCTCCCACGCATTCAACTACCCGACACAGGCTTCTTTCCTCCGTCTCATTTCCCAGTACCTTCCGTGCAGGCACCTGAACTCTAGTGGAGAAGCTGAGGCTCCTTGCACTAAACCAGAACAGGAAGCATCGGGCGACACGCCCCGTCATAATAACCCGCGTCGCTTGTCACGCCTACAGACAGCCTTTCGACCTTCAACAGCACTGACTGTCACCCTGCTGGGCAGCCATCAAATTCTTTAGTGCCGGGAAGACAAGCAATCGCATTCAGCATTCCATATTGGTTTTCAGAGAGTCGTCAATCGTCTATCCGACTCAAATCGCCCCTCTATCCCAGACCAGAGGAGGGCGACTTCATCCAATTGCGATTACGTATTGGTCGGCGCGTTGGAGGATGGTTCTGTGGAAAAGCTTGAGCTCTCCGTATTTCGACAATCCGCGACAGCTCCTGCCCTCGTGATTTCTGACCGTCTGTCGCTTTGCCGTCTGCCGTCACGCCAACATCCACATCCGCTCTTCTTTTGGCTTGAGCCATTTCTTCTCGACTCGTAGCGTCTGTCACCGTATTTGACGATCTCGCAACCATGGCGTCTGCCGCCCCGCAGGCGTCTGTGAGCGACCAGCTGCGCCAGCTCAACGACGCCCGCAAGCTCGTTCTTGGCGAGGTGAAATACTACCCGAATGTTATCAAGAGCATTCTCCCGATTGTCGACCCATCCGCGCGCGTCGAGTTACGGAGATGGGGTGCCGATTTTCTCGCCGAGGCTTTTTCGACACCAGCGCTTCCAGGCGGCGACAAAGAGACGATGCTGCTCTTCGTCTTGGATACCCTCCAGACCATGGTCGAGAACCCGAACGAGGACCCTCACGTCTTGCGAAGCGCGATACAGACAGCCGCCAGTGTTTACCCGTTCGCTCTGAAATGGACGTACGTACGGCCCAGGCCAGAGGATGCTGGATGCGAGAGGTGAAGGCTGACCTTGTCGGTAGCATTAACAACGGGTACGACACCTTTACGTGGGAGCGAATGGTCGCCATTAAGACTAGGATTCTGAGGATTTGGGAGGACGCGCCGCCCACGGTGCGGATATGCTGCATCAAGTTTGCGCAGCGGGTTGTTCTGGCACAATCGGCAGCTAACCCCCAGGAACCAAGGGTAGGCTCCGCTCGATGCTTTAATATTTGGATGATGTTGACAGACCCTTAGCGTGGTGACTCGCTTGACGTATCGCTTGACAAGATTCCTCCAAGCCATCAGATGCTCGATGCTAGGACCCTCGATGCTGAAGGAGCTGGCCTTTTGGACAGAATGTTGAGCGTGCTCCAGGAGAACAGCAGGTAAGAACGACACCGACATAGGGGCGCGATCAAACTGACAGCAGGTCTCTCCTGACAGTGATGTTCTGATTGTTGATGCCACTCTCAACTGCCTTTCCATCTTGATTCGCGCACGGCCAGCCACGGCCAACAGGATCTTGAACGCTGTGCTCAACTTCAACCCACTGAAGCTTGCCAACTCACCAATGACTCCCAAAACCCGTGTGATGGTCAAGTCCATGGAGAAGACCACTCGTATGTTCTTGATCCATCTGTGCAAACGGTATTGCTTTCCGCCCTCGACAATGACCCTGCTACCTACTGACACGACATGCAGCGATCCTCACAACCCCATCGTGCCCCGTATCCAACAGCACGTTGAGAGGCTGATGCGCATGCGAAATGAGATATTTGACGAGGCCGGAAGGAAACGAGCCCTCGAGGCTGCTCAGCACGAAGCTATGGAACACAAGCGCCAGAGACTAGCGCCTCAAGTATCGACAACACCACAGATCCAGATTACGCCCCTGCCACCGGGCCCACATAGCCTGAGTGACGTTTTTACTCTTACAGGTAGCGAAGGCCTCAAGGCTTTTGACGTTGGTACACTCCCTGCTTCGGTTGCTGCCAAGATTAGCATCACCACGCTCGTGCGTACTGATGCACAATTGCTGGCTAAAGCCATTGACGTAAGTCGAGCTTTGGTTTCTTGTAACGACCGCTTCTAACAAGCAAAGGGTATTCGGGCACGACTGAGTGCCTTGGCTGCGCAACCGCCACCGGCCATCGACCCTGAAACCGCTCCCCTCGATGTTGAAGAGGAGGATGACGACTACGAGCCGGATTTCTTTGCCGCAGAAGACAACGAGCAGATCCTCAACAAGCTGGACAGCGATTCCGCTCCTAGGCCTGAGGGTGGTGAGCTTGGACTGAGAACGTTCAAGTTACCTCCCCCGCCGGCGTTGACCCCTGAAACAGCGCTCAGCGCCGGTCAAGGTTCGGTCATATCTCTCTTCCAGTTCGTGAAGACATTGGAGGACCCCGCCAAGAAGTCCAAGTCCGGTATCAACCGACTAGCGGCCAGCAGCAACGACCGGGAATCCTGGATCGCCATCATCACCCGTCTAGCGAGCCGGTCTGGAGCTGGCCTGGAAGAGGTTAGCATCAAGGATGAGGGCAGCAGTTCCACGCCTGGCTTGGGTCTCGGCGACAGTATCAGAGACTCGCTGTACACATATGTGCTCGAGGACTTCAGGAGACGGATCGACGTGGCGATCAAATGGCTGACGGAGGAGTGGTATAACGATCAGCTACAGAAGAGGCAAGAGGGGGATCACCCTCAACACTACGAGAAGTGGGCGCTCAAGCTCATCGACGGCTTCTCGCAATACTTGAACGCCCAGGACAAGGTGCTGACGCGGTTCTTGGGTGAAATACCCGAGCTGACGCCTGCCATCCTGTCTCGCGTCAAGCGCATGTGCCGCGACCCGTTGGTGGTGCCGCTCGCGTTGACGAGTCTGTTGTACCTGGTCATGATGCGGCCGCCGGCCAAAGAGCTCGCTCTGGATACGGTCCAGGACATCTGGACAGAGTGTAAGTCAAACTGCACGTTGCGCTGCTGGGTGGATACTAATAGTCTTTCAGTCGAGGATGCGAGGTCAATGGCGGCCAAGTACCTGGTCAAGTTCCGGCCGGCCTTTTTGGAGGCGGCCAAGAACGACGCGGAGAATGGCGCTGTCACGGCGACGAGTAACGCGGCCGCGATTGCTACGTGATGTCGGTTACTTGCATGAGATGGATGATACCCAGCCATAGGCACTTCAAACAAGCTGGGAGCATGAGGAATAGTTTATTCAAACAGGAAATATGGCGATGGCAAGGCACAGTGGTTGGAACAGGGAACTCGAACTTGAACGGGTTCCTCAATATACCCTTGAAGAAAACTTTGGACGGTGGAGGAAGAAGATGGCACACATGGGCCTGGCGTTTAATGGCGTCTAAGTGATGAGTTGTACTAATCACACCAACATCATGCATTGTCTGAGAGATAAACTAGGTCTTCAGATCTGAGGAAAAGCGAACTCACATGGTCTTTGACTCGTGCAGCCCGAGTTTGCTTTTCCTTAGTACCCAGTCATAATGAACCACAGAATCCACCCTATCACGCATAATCTCACATGAAAAGCTCTTCATGACTGTTTCGATAAGACCTTGAGGCACTAGCAATCATATAGCCTGTACTATCTCCCCCACGATATTCCGACGGCGGAGGGAGAGAAATGCCGTTTCAAGGGACGCGGCAGTTGCTTGGATGAGTTTTGCAAAGCAAGGAACAACTTTGAATTGCTGCTATCATGTTGGACATTCTACACTCGCGGGAACTAGTGAAAGTGGATGGCACGTTTCGTCCATCGATGGAGATCAGGGCTACACGCCCTGCAAAGTCGTTGCCGGCCGTTTTTCTTCTCATAACGGCCGCCTAGGCCCAAAGATAAGCGCGATGTGATGCTTGGGCGGTCAGAGTAGGTTCGAGCATGGGCAGCGTAGGGACGTCGACCGGAGATCGGACTGACGCGATAACGGCATCATGCGTGCGATGAGAAGCCGCAGAGCGAAAGTCGAAGGAGCCGAACATCCGAAAGGGGGCAAGTTGAGTGCTGGCAGGGCACGGTAGACAGCAACGGTGTGACACGCTTTACGAGTTGAGCTTGAGACGAATTTAGGCTTTGTGGTGGTGTCGCGGTCCATCTGAGTAGGGTTCAGCCTCGGCGAAGCCAAGCCTGTCGTTGTCGGGAGATTGCCACGCGACGGAGGAAAACCATGCTTGAATGCCTGGTCAGGGAATGATATATGCAGTTAAGGACTCAAAGCAGCTAAGGGATTCAAAGGAAATTTGTTTCGCGAGCGAGCTTGAAGAAAAAAAGGGGTGGTCTGATGTAGATTGTGGAATAGCAGACGGATCATATGTGGAAGAAGGGCCAGGACCGGGTAGCAGGATTGGACCGAGTGGGTTGGCTTTCGAGCGGGAGTGCCCCGACATCTGCGACGGACCGAGGATGGGAGGAACATGGGATTGGATCGCGGGACATGGCAAGAGTCAATCGCTTTACTAGGGGATGGGAGTGAGCAAATGTCGGATGGCACGGGATAGTCAATGACGAAGGGCGAGTTCACTTTTCTTTCTCAAGGTATCGGTCTCAAACTGGGGAGGGAGGGAGAGAGGCAGAGGAGTTCATGCAAGGAGTAGGGGTTTTGTCTACTGTTCGTGTGTTGCTTGAAATACATATACTTTGGGTGTTGAATCAGTCGTGGTTCACCCTCTTGCTGTGGGTGTGCTGGTATTGGATGTGAAAAATCAGGGGCTTGGGGGATTTGAGGTTAGCGCCATGTCAGGCTACGGATGTCTACTTGCATACCTAGGAGGAAACGCGATGTGAAGCATCAATTCTTAGAGATGTGTAGCATCGCCAGTCCATGGTCATTTACAAGCAGGTCGTTGCTCCTTATGTCAGCAAAACATTAGGCGTGACCTACGGAAGGCACCTCCGGAGTGACATGAGCTATCAGGAAGAGGGCTGGCACCGTGGGTGAGGTTTACACAGTACGTAGACAGGGCCAGCTAGTGACGCAGCAGCGATGTTCGTTGCTGGGGAACAGGGAGTCAGTCTCTGGTGGGACGCAAGTACCGAATCACAGCGGGCGTGGTCAAGTGTCAAGTGTGCCGCGTCCGGTCGTGGCTCGCGATGATTCGTCTGCCCAGCGCGTTGAAAGGTCCGGCAATGCAGGAAGCCGGATGCATCGTCCGCTGTCCGTTGTGTTGATGTTGTTGTTTGATAGTGGAATGGTTGGCTACAACATGTTGCTTTGTGTCCCTCCCTCATGGTGTGTACCTGACTTGACGACACTCTGTGCGGTTTCCAGCGTACTTTGTGGTAAACAAATTTATCGAACAACAGCTAAGAAAAGCAATGGAAATGGGCCCACAGCCACACCAACAACCTGGGGCCGAGATGAAAGACACAGCCTTCTCTCATCTCGCTCGGTTAGCCGTGTGCCTGTCTCGCTAAACAGAACAAGGCAAAAAAGCGAATGATGCTGCTCAGATACCTTGTTCTCCTCTGTTGGACCGTCTACTAATTAGGTACCTCACTTGCGGTATGTACCTTAGGTAGTGTACTAGATAATTATACATGCTCATGCTCGTGCTTCTGCTCGTCTCGGCCATCGGTTTTTATCTGGGCTATTCCCTTCTCGCTCGACCCTCTTCCTTCGGCCTCCTGTCAGAAGAATATGACTTGACCTGACTGACGTAGCTCACTCGCCTCACCATACATGCCTATTGCCGACAGCACTGCATTGACTCGACAAACGCTTGGGAACATCCATCATCGCCGACCGAGCCACCCAACTTTCTCCCAGCACTATCAATCCTTTCTCCTGGTCACTCTCGCTCCGTTCGCATTGCGGGTACTGGTTGCACTGTATCCGCACTTCACGGACATATTACTTGTAACTTTCATACTCGATCCGACCGACGCAACCGAGATTCCCGCCGTTCTCGTCCCATTTGCGCGTCGGACATGCGCCCCCAAAACGATTAACTCATCTCCATTCCAGTCCAACAATCCCGAATTCAATTCCCCATCGTCGTCCTCGTCCCAAAAGTCCTGGCGTGAAGCAAACTCCATCCAACCTCAGCCACACCTTGGCCGAGATCAGACGTACTTGCAGTACCTACTGCGTAGGTACTCTACTCTGTTCGGATACGGATATACGGAGTACCCATACCGATAGCCCTGTCCACCTCGACCCAGTAAAACGTCAAGCGTCAAGCAACCACGACCCAGCCCAGCCCAGCCCAGCCCAGCGTCGCTTTCAACCACGAGGAACAAGCCCCATCCCGAGACGAACACGCGCCCCCCGGTTTGTCTCTTGACTGTCAGAACCTCTATCCATCCACTCGCCTACACGCTACTTTACCAACACCACCACCAACAACCTCATACAGACGAGCCGCCCCGACTGACCGACCAAGACTAGGCAACCTTATCACGACCTAGGCATTCGTTCCAAGGTTGCGCGCTGCAGACCGTAAAATTCACACAAAGCCAACGATAATCCACCCGTTTCCCTCTAGCGCACCACGAGGACCTGACTTCGACCTTCACCAAGACTCTGCTGTCGGTAAGGGTCCCCGATCAAGCTGCTTTCTGCTTGAAACCAAGCGTCCACCGCCCACCCATTTCTTCTAGCCTCGAGATCGACGTCTTCCCCGTCTGTGAACTGCGCCCCTGCTTTCGACGGCCCGGGGTTGATCTTGCCAAATTCTCCTTCTTTGCTGACCCCTCGCAACAAGACTTTCGCCAGCATATCGCCGACGACGACCCCCACACCGCATGGTACAGACGCCGACGACGACCCCGTACCAACCAACCGCCCAAGACCCCGACCCCAGCAGCACAAGCACTCGACTCGACCGGAACACCACGCTCCAGTCGACGACGAGCCCCTCCCCGTCTTCCCGAGCCGCACAAAATATGGTGCAGACCATCCGCACAGTACCCAGTTTCGAAGCCGAGAGCGACTCGAGCTCCGATACCAACTCGCAAAACTCTGCCTTTTCCAGCTCCGGCCACAGCAACGCGAGCGGCGACAGCATGGCCTCGAACCATCAGGACAGATCGGCCAGCGTCAAGCTAAAATCAGAAAGGGCCAATGGCAACACAAACGGCGCCTCGGATGCCAAGACAAAAGCACGGGAAGCCACGCCACCAGTCGACGACGAGAATGCCGTGGCCGTCCCCGGGGCCCAGAATCCCGGCTGGGATTCCACAATCGGCAAAGCAGGACTCGGAAAGACGGGACGGGTCATCAACAAGCTCGTCAGCGATAACGAAGCCCTCAAGCGCGACATCCAGATCGAGCGATTAAAGGCCGAAGAGGCCAAACAGGCCGCGAAGTTGGTCGAGGACAAGATGGAGCGCATCATCAGCGACTACGAGAGCCGCCTGCTCGAGGCCAACGTCACAAAAACTCTCCTTAGCCGTAAGGAACGACAGGTAGAGACCCTCAACGCGACCGTCGAACTCGAGAAGAAGCGCACCGCCGATGCGCAACAACGAGAGCGATCCTGGAGAGACGAGATGGAGAAGATGCGCCAGAGCACCACCAAGCAGGTCGAAGACGCAAACACCCAGGCCGCCATGATGGAGGGCCGATACAACGCCATCAGCTCGCACTGGAAGGATCAGGGTGACGAGGTCAAGCGCGCGCACCTGAAGCTGCGCGCCGAGATCGCCGGCCTCGTAGAGGAGCGGAGGCGGGACGACGACAGGATCACGGCGCTGCGGGACTTGTGCGACCAGCAGGACGGCAACATCAAGGAGTTGCGGCGCCAAAAGGACGACATTGAGAACAAGTTTTCCGACTACAAGACACAGCAAGAAGAGGCCCTCAAGGACATTAAGACCAATGCGGCAGCGAGGGAAGCGGAGCACGAGAGGCTCCTTGTAGAGACGAGGTCAACGTTGGCGAGGTTGAAGTGGGCGCTCAATGTCAAGGAAAACGTCAAGGACCTGCTGCAATGATCGCACGGCCACCGCCTGCCCTCTCGCTTGGCTTGCAGAGAGTTGGACAGCCTCGGCCACCCCTCAACGCCTGTGCCGCACCACGCCACGCCGTCATTTCACGGTACCCATCGTCTGCTCGCCATTCCCCAATGATCATCTCATTCCGGTGGGGAACTGGGAGCGTTTTCAAGCCACGCAACACCATCGGCAAGTTGTATGCGCAAACCATCACAACGGCCGCCAATAGACAGAGGCCTCGGACCAAAAATCTCGTTTTGTCACTCTATTTTAGCCTCTCGGACGGACACGGCAAAGGAAATTTCGAGCATTCCATTAGAAGAAAACCCAAGGACAGGCATACGGATGGGAACTGGTTTTCTGGATAAACCGGGCGTTGGGTCTATGCAACATCATTCTCCTTGTTTAACATCCATCTTATGGAGGTATGGCAACGGGGACTGCAGGGTCTTTAACCCTCCGCTCAGGGGTGACTAGGGACAGGAGTTGAGGCGTTTTTCAGGAGACCAGCTGATGCGGGGATACCGGTTGCATGTTCCTTTGTTTTCTATCATGTTGATATTTGCTGTCGCGTCTGTAGGATACCTCTGCATGAGTACCTGACGGATGCAAAGTGGACCCTTTTCGCTGTTCAAGGGTGCCATACCGGGCTTCAACCAGCTGCGGCGACAGCGTGAATAGGGTATCGGTATTTAGACCCGGGTCAATAAACAGCAAGCTCGGCATGTCAGTATCCACTGAGGACGATCTTGGGTTTCGAATAATTGAATCTACATGCAATTGAAGAAATTGCCCAAGCTTAACGTCATCAGCAAGATGTGCTACAGAACTTTGAAGCAGAGTCCCTTAGATAACGGAAGATATCCATAGGTACTGCATGCCATATCATTATCCATCATGTCTCTTTATTGAATTCATCCAAGTACGACTGAACTAGCAGTGTTACCAGGTTGGTTTATTACAAGCAGCAAGATATGCTACAGAAATCGTAATGTAATGCAAGAGGTTATAGGTCCTGCGCAACTTGTCATCGTCCGTCACGCTCCGTCGTCGGGTTGCTCTGAATGCGGCACAGGCACCACGCGTACGACAAAGGCAAGCATGCTTACGATATTTTTACAACAATCCAAGCATCTAAGAGCCTGTAATTGAAATTCTTAGCCTGATGAGAGCGTGGCTTTCTTAGTTTTGTGGGTTTACTCTTAACTAGTGCTGCATGATCTTAAGATGTATATGTGTGTATAGATACCCCTGTTATTGTACTCAACGTCAGATCCGGTCATTCCTATAGAATTGCATGAGATGCTTACTTACGATTGTGTTGCAACCGCTCGACAATATCAACTTCCAAGAATCAAGAAGCGAGTATATATACCCTAGTAGTTTCACTTACCGTTAGACATGCTGTTTACAGAATGCAGAGTGAAGTAGAATTTGATACTATCACGAAGAAAACTTATATGTAAAATGTCGTATTCCCTTGACCTCCAGAACTTCAACCTGTAGATCACATAAGATCGTGCATCTTGATATTCGTCACGCTTGCTGCGTGTGGTTTTGGGTGTATTCTGCAGAATATTTTATAGGCGGAGTTAGCAGCCAACATCTTGTTTTCCCCGGTTGATCCTAGGAGGGTTCAGACAGAAACCTTGTTAGCGCGGATTAGTGCAGTCAACTGAGCTCTACAACGAAGTATTTTGAAGTCTTGAGAATCTAGACTGCACGTCTTTCATACTTTGATAATGGTTTATCGTCATTTCTGTAGAGTCATACATTTGTGAACAGATATATACAAGTAAGTGGTCCTTGGAACTTCGATACTATCTTCAGCGTGTCATGTTTAACTCTATCTCTCTGCTTCTGCTTGACATACATGGCGTATAGAGCGTCACTATTCTTTGCCGTCATGCCGCTTTCTCTGTGCAGTTCAAGCCAGAAACTCGCGCAAGAGTTGTCTGCAATTCGGTGTAAGAAAAGACTCCTCACCTGCGCTGAATCTCGCAATGTCCCACTCTTTGCTTCATTATCTATTTATCCCCGATCCAGTGCAACGTGCTCGAGACTGCCATGTAGAGCGAAATTTGGTCGGATGCTGAACGAGCGTCAACCCGGACGGCGATTAGGGTCACTGAGCTGGCTCCAACTCGCAGATGGTCGTAGAAATCAAGTTGACTACGGTGATGGTCATTGGCAAAAGCACAAAAATAAGACACAATTGCACCCGCTTACTCGCTGAGGTTAATATACACAAGCAGCATCCCCACGGTAGTGTTAGTTGGCCAACTCGTAGAGTTGACTGACGAGACCGAGCCCCTCTCTGTTATACAAGGCCAGGAAGTGCGTAGGGTCGCGGTTGAAAACGCCAGGCCAATGCGCCTCGGCATCGCCGGTGACGACGCTGCCGCTCCACGACTTGCCGCCGTCCACGCTGGTGATGACCTTCATCTGCCCAAAGTTGTAGCCGTCGCCCCTGCCGGCGTCCTCGTTGGTCATGAAGCTGGTCACGAGCGTGCCCCAGACGTTGTAGACCTGAGGAGCGCCAGACATCTTGCCGTTCCTTGCCGTGTAGAGGCTGCCGCGCTCGCCCCAGCTGTAGCCGTCGTCGTGAGAGAGGACGTAGTCGACGTTGAATTTGCCTTCTCTCGTGTGCTCGAATACGGCGCTGTTATGAAGGTCAGCTATTCTGAACCATGCGTTTAGAAAGGTAGAATACTCACATCAAGTTGCCGTTGTTATCGATGGGAGCAACACCAACCATTCCATCTCTAGAAAGGCGGTCGCCGCCAGAGACGGGAACCCAGCTGGACCATGTCTGCCCACCATCCTTGGAGTACTTCATGAAGTTATCCTGATCATCGATCGAGTTCTCGGCAGAGTAGTAGCACTGCAGGGTTCCGTCGTTCGCAACACGGAGGAAGGGTTCCCACAACCCGTTGAGCCCCTTGGGCACGTGCTCCTCGACAGTCGAGAGGTACTTGAACTCCTTGCCCCCGTCGTCCGAGTACGACACGGAGATGCGGTAGTGCGTGTACTGCTGGTCGGCGCCGCGCTCGTGGTTGCGCCAGGCGTACAGGATGCGTCCGCTGGGGAGCTGCAGCGGGAACGCGTTGTCGACGTCCACCCTGGCGACGTCCCCGCGGAACACCTCGCCGACGCGCTGCCAGGACCGCGCGCCGTCGGTGGAGCGTATGAAGCGGAGGATCCTGGTCGAGCCCTCCTTGGCCGCGTAGCCGCCGATGAGGCTGCCGTCCTTCATGAAGCTGACGCGGGCGTAGTTGCCGCTGGGGTCGATGACCACCGGCTCGCCGGCCTTGACGACGCGTCCGGGGGCGCGCTTGGCGAGGGAGACTGGTGTGCTTGCGCCGAGGCCGGCGAGGGCGAGCGTCGCGACGAGGGCTCTGGCCAGGTTGAACATGGTTGCTGCTTGGAGGTGCGGAAACCCCGGGGTGGAGAGGGATGGAGGAAGCAAGAGCTGGGTCTGGTGAAGCCTTGTGGAACTTGTCTTTTGAAGATGTCTGAATTCCCGGCAATCTTCAGCTTATACATGTTCCGGCTGTCCTGACATTCAACGGTCCAGAACAGGGCCACGGTCCCACGATGCTGAAGCCTGAGGAACCCGGTCCGGTGAGACGAAGGATTGTAGCCGCAGTGCCATGCCCAGCGCATCCAACGTGGCCGCCTTGCCCGTCTTGATAATTATTGATTATAAGTCTCTGTTCTGGGAAACCCCAAGTAAGGGAGGATCAGGCCCCAGTTTTGATCCGGGGTTTCGCGCTGGGCTGAAAGGAACTTTGGACGTCAAAATCCTTCGCCCACAGTATCCTTGTTACTTCTGCGCTGCGAGCTGTGGAGTGCCCCATTGTCGTCCTCCATCTACATCATCGCGTATGAGTGCAGAGAGAACTCGACATGTCGGCAGGCTTCCAAACCGTCGCGTTCAGTGGAAGAGGCTGAGATACCATCACATTGCCCCAGTTAAACCTTGCGGTAGACTGGCCGGCCAGGGCATTTGAACAATACCAGATGACTGAATACATTATACCGCAGGTATATTTGGACTCTATGACGGGAATCTGTTATCACGTTGTGTGCAGCATCTATTCTTGACCATCGTAATGATCATACATACACACTAATTGCTCCGGCTTATAATCTACTGTTAACCTTTTTTGCTTTGATCCCTTTTTCATACTCAGCCAAAACCCGGGGGGAGAATCGAGGTATTCACTATTCGTGACTGGGCGGAATACTTGGAAAGTTGGAATCAGGTCTCTTTGGAACTTTGGTAAACGCCAGGGAGCGGTGTGCAGGATCCAGGCAGCAGCACAGCACCGCAAGATAGGCCTGGCATTGATGGCCCCTGTTCAATTCCTAGGCTCCAGCTTCAAGTCCTCGCGGGCTCGGAGTTGAACTCCGTTTGGAGTGTGCGATATTTCTTAGTGGTTCTTGGTTCAGGATGAACTACTTTAAACAAAATGTCATTTTTACCGAGATCACAAGGTGGAAGGAATATCAACACCTGACAAACGTTTGACATACTGGCTGAAGTAAACCTTCCCATGCTAAGCTCTAATTTATATGTACGTCTGGCGCTGAACGCGTCGAAAGTTCTCACGGCGATGGCGTTTGCTCTATATCGCATACCCCCTGAACATTGCTTATGTTGAATTTACTCTTCGTAGTCCATCTGCCTCCTCTTTACAAACGTGTACCGGCATATCTCCAAAATCTGCGTCTGGGAGTTCAAACTTGCTTTCTCTGTCAATCCTAGGTGTTGAGCAAGACCGACTGCTATGATTTTTCCCAGCGCACTTAACCGATCAATCAGGCACGATATGGGGTCTCTGATTGACTGTTTAGTATAAAATAGGGCCTCTGATTGACTGATTGATCAGATATCTGATTGATCTGATATAAAATACCTATTTAAGAGGTTAATAAAGCTATTATAAAGTGGTTTTATAGTTATACTTACTTATTTATAATGTTAAAAGGCTAGGGATACTTTGTCGTTACCCCCTTGTTACCCCCTCGTCGCCTCCAGTCACTATATTTACTTCCGAACGAAATAATAGCCTCTAATACTTACTATACTACTTTAAAGCTAGTTCTAGAGGTACTATATATACTTTAATATTATAAGCTTTATTAAGAGCCTCTATAATATTAATATAAGCTTAGTGAGGCTAAAAATTTTCTTATAGTTAGTTACTATTATAAGTATTATTAGAATATTAAGAGTAAGGTAGCTGAGGATCAGGTAGATCTATTAGTGTGAAATCTACTACTAAATAGAATTAGTAACTAGTTACCTAGTTACCTAGCGATAATATTAATCTAGCTTATCTACCTTATTAGTAAGAACCTTATAGGTTTAACTATTAAGCTATTAATAGTATTTAGAGTTTTTAGAGGTTAGTTTTAAAGTAAGGGAAGTAAATATACTGTAAATAAGTAATAATATTAAGTGAGAAGTAGCTTTATAGGTATACTACTATCTCTAGTATTCCTCCAGTCTAATTTTTACTTTATAAAGTTATTCTTATTAATATAAATTACTTTACTACCTTTTAAGCTATTATAATCCTCATCTAGAGTGGAGGATTATAATAGTAGCGTAAAGATAAGACTTACTAAGTTTTATATAGTATTTATTTAATATTTACTATCTATTAAATATTAATAGTTAAAAATAACTAGTAAAGTTAAAATAACTATTATAAACCCTCTAGAGATAAATTATTTATTAATAAGGTATATATTTACTATAGGTGTAGTTAGAAATATTAGTAATAGATACTACTTACGATTATAATACTTAACTTTACTAAGATAACCTTATTAACCTTAGAGGTACTGTTAATATTAATAACTAAGTATTAATAATCTGTAAGTGTTGGTTTACCCGTCAGGGTAATCGCACGCCGTACGTGATCTCGTCGTACGGGTGCAAACTGGTGTTCTGGTTTTCGGTTGTTGTTATTATTACGTTACGTAGCGTGCGGCGCCACGTAAGGCTCTAGATCTACAGCGTGGCAATTGCTTACTAATTGCCACGCCGCTAGGCTANNACGCCGCTAGGCTACGGCTGGCGCCGGGTGCCAGGCACCCGTGGCCAGTAGGCTATGGAGGGTATGCCGCCACGTACGTGGCAGTGCGTACGGTTACCGCATGCCCTACGGCATAGCGTAACCGACACTGGCAACTTTTCTTTTTGTCGCATGCCCTGGTGCCCATCTATTTACACGAAAAATAATACCTTTTACAATCTATACTCTTTACCTAAATAACGTCCGAATGCCCATTTATCTACTCCACCCGAGTTACTTATCCCTCTATTTAAATAGTTATATAGTTTAAATTGATAAATCTCTCGAGGATGCAATTCAGAATACCCTTCGTGAAGGTATCGGCAATATTATTATCTCTATTAATTCACTATACCTTATAGAGCTTATAGCGTTTATATAACTATCTTAACGCTATAATATTAATTATCAGACGTTTCTCTTTAGTAGTATTAAACTTTATAAGGTATTTATAAAGTAAGTATAAGTTAGTATATATAATAGTTAGGATCTAAGGAAGCTTTTAGTGGTTAAGGATTTTCTTAAGCGATATAGTTATAATATAAGTGAAATCTATACTAGCTACTATAGTGTAAATCTCTAAGGTAAGTATACTCCTAGTAACTTTCTTACTTTTAGTAGATAAGTAGTATATAAGGTTACTATAGAAGTTAAACTAACTATTACTAGTTATAGTTTCTTAACTTAGAATTATTATAAATTCTAGTTGAGATAAGAAGTTAGTATTATTAGTAAAAAAGCTATTAATAAAAGTATAAAAATATACCTTAGAGAGGTTAAGTAGTATAAAGTTGAGACCTCAGTTGAGATACTCTATTTGCTACTTAAGCTATTTATTAAGTATAGCGATATTATCACTTAAGGGTTGTTACTTTTATACTGCATGCGAGAGGTTAAATAGAGCCTCCAGTTAGTATATAGAGGTAAGGTATATATTACATGCATGTTGTTCGATATACACCCTCTTGAGTGCCTCGGGTGCGGTATATGTGTTAATAAGGGCCAGCTTTTACCCTTAGTGCTTTTGGCGTAAGTGGAGGTAATCGCTATAGAGCGACAGGATGCCTCTATTAAACGTGAGGGGCATGGTCTCCAAGAGTATGATTTTAGGCTTTGCCTTAAATGAGGCTTTTTCAAGCTCCTCATCCTCTCAGCGAGAGAATACCGTATTAGAGAGGCTGAGGGTGTCGTCAGTTTGCATGCAGGGTGGGCATAAGGCTATTCAGGCTAGCAGTATTATTAATTACCTTATATGCTGCTTAAAGGGATACTTCTTAAGTAGCAGTAGGGAGCTCTATATAGTAAATCTTATATATGCAGCAGAGGAGTATATAGTAACACTCTACTTTGCCGACACTGTTATACATCTTAATAGGTATAATATAAACTATTAATTCTATAGTTTTTACTTCTAATCTGAAGTTTTCAGATTGAAAGGTTATACTTACATTAGTAGTGATAAAATCAAGAGGGCTTTAATATATATTAATCTAACATACCTTAAAAGCCTCCTATATTACTTTTACTAATAGGTTAAGTAAAAATTAAGCGGCATTAAATACTATAGTAGTGTCAATAATATGAAGCATATTATGGTTGTTAATATGGATAATATTAATAATAATCTCAAAGTTAAAGTTAATATCACCTTAGATAGTAAAATAAAATTACGAGGGAGCTACACTATATATTTAGTAGTAGTAATAATACCTCTTAAGAGTCTTAAAAGTATACTGTTTAACTGGATGTCCCACCTTAGTGAGGATATTATAGAGGCGTACTACAGCTGGATGTCTAAAGTAGCAGTAGAATCTCTATATCTCTATCTCTATGAGGTATATAGAAGTAATTATTCTCTCCTTATTAAGAAGTATCCACAGATACTCCCATTTTCAAATAATAAGTATAATCTTTTTATCCTAATGGAGCTTATTATAGATATTATTAAATATAATACTGAGGTGATCTATATCTGTAAGGTAGAGTAGGAAGGGTATGTTATATAAGACTACATAAAATATAATAATACTGAGTAATATAGGTATATTAACTATTCTAAATATTATGATAGGGGTAGCTCCTCTGAAGTATATTATAACTAGTTTACCTTATAGAGGTATAAAGGTAATAGAGGGAATAACTAACCGCTTCAATATAGTAAACTGGGAGTACCTAGTAGTTAAGAATCCAGCAGTATCTAAGTTAGGTAGAATACCTTAAAATATGGTATTTAAGTAGCAGCCCTTAAGTATAAAGATATATATAGAGGTATTAGAGGTAGTAATACTATCTGTAAGTTTACTACTAATAGTGACACTTTTAGTGAGAATATAGATTATTACCTAATCTTAAAGGATTCTAGTGATTTTACCTCTATCTAGAGTAATAAGCTTCTTGCTGTAAAATAATGTGAAAAACATCTCTGGGGCAGATTCTATATAGTAATCTTCCTTAAGGTTAATATTTATTTAGTATTATGTAATGATATCTCTATTAGTATTAACCTCTAGCGGGACCTTGAGGCTGTTATCGTTGAGGCTATTAATATCTTTATAACTTATAAGGAAAGCTTAGTATACTACTGTAGAGTATACTTTAGGGTTAGTAGTTAACTTATACCTATTAAATGAGGTATATCTCTCCTTAAGAATATACTTTATAGACTAATAACTAGGTTTACTATATATATAATATTTTTAATTAGTATAGCTACGTATAGATATTAGAGGTAAGTAATAACTATCTAGAGTGTGAGGCTGTATATATATAAAGGTATAACTATAATCTTAAAGATTACTTTAAGGTAAGTTATATATATAGTTAGTTTAAAATTAATCTCTAGCTGCTTTCTAGTGGTTATCTCTATTATCTTATATATATTATATTTTTTAGATTGATAAGATGTTACTTATGGCAGATCTTAACTAGTTATAGAGACTTTAGGAGGTTACTGTAAGGCTGAAGAAGGCTAATTAGTATTCTGATATACTGTAGTATATACTTATAAGCTAGAGGTAGAGGGTATTATCTATTTAGATCTTTATAGAGAAAGTTTTTTAGATATATATAAGCTTCAAGATTAGAAGCTTAAAGGCCTCCTTTTTGCTCTTATCAGGATTTTCAGTAATAATACTTTAAAAAGTAGTATTCTATTAGTTAGAAAGGTAGAGCTATTAATTCTTATTATTTTCGAAGTAGTTCTTAACTTACTAGATTATTTAGTTAAATGTGAGGTTAACGTTTAAGTTACTTAAGTGGTTAAAATAAAATTTAAGAGTATTATTCTTAAGTATAATTGAAAATAACCTTACTTATATATATTATAGGATATTAAGCTTAAAGTAGTAATTATGGAAGATATAGATTTTTAACTTAAGGATATTATAGAAGCTTCCACTATATTTTATACTCTTATTATATAATTTTGTAAAATCTATAGTATATTTAGTAGATATATTATCAAATAGGGTAGTAGTAGTAGTATATAGGGGGTATTCTTAATATTTAGGTTAGTTTCAGCTGGAATTTTAGTGGTCTTCTTGCTATTAGAGAGGTTTTAAGATAGTTAAATAGGAAGCTGGCGAGACTGTTAGTTATAATAGAGGTTTCTCGCCTGAAGCTATATATATATAAACTAGCTAGTTTAGTGAGAGGTATCTCTCTTTAACTGCTTATAGTGGGAGCGTCACTAATATAGTATTCTTAACTTTTAGTTAGATATTATAGAGAAGTAAAGTAAAGTTTAATTTCTCTATAAGGAGGTTATTAACCTACTTGGGATATTTCTTAAAGTTACTTATAAGGATAATATAATATTTTAGTATATTATTAATCTTATTAAGAATCTATAAGGTAAACCCCTCTTACTGAATTAACTAGTATATTACTATAAAGATTTAATTACTATCTTTATTAATTTTAATATTATAAGCTATAAAGTAATCTCTAAAGTATTAGATTATAGGAATATTAGTAAACTACTAAGTTACTATAAGCTAATCCTTAAAATTACTTTTAAATGTCTGAAAAAATTCTAAGCTATAGAATTTTATATAGATATAGAGGGCTATTTAGTATACTAAATAGGTAGAAACTTTTATAGAATCCTCCTCTATAATAATCTTATAGTTAATATTAAGAATTTAGCTGAAGAATACTAAGTTAAGATATTAGTAGAGCCTTATAGGTATAGAGATACCTAATAATACTATTATTATAGGTGTAAGACTACTTAAAGTAGGTATCTTATCTATAGGGGTTGATTTAGATATTATTATAAAGGTGAGGGAGGTGTAGAGTAAGGAAGGATTATTAATATTACTAGATCTATATAGAGAGAAGTAGGGGAAGAGTTTTTAAGAGGTTATATAAATCTCTCGAGAGGTTGAGGCTAGAGATACTATAAATCTCTAATACTAAAAAGTCTGGCGATAGCTTAAAGAGGGTTATTATATTAGTTAAATATATTCCTATAAGTAATAAAAGTAATTATAGTTATTAGCTTCTTAGTAGTTATTATTAGGAAGTTACCTTATTTTAATACTAAGGTTAAATATAGTTATTAGTATCTTAATAGTAGCGATCTATAAGGAGTTAGTATGTAGTTTAGAGGGCTCCTAGCGAGGTCCTAGAGTGGGGAGGGTCTGAGGCGTCTAAGTAATAATCTTACGATCTTTCGCCTTATATAGACTTTAGGTATAGAGTTTCGCGATTACTTCTTCTAGTATAGTAAGTCTTACTAATCTGCAGTATAGTAGTATGATAGTTATATTAACTACTAATTAGTGTTAGTTTACCTATCAGGGTAATTGCATGCTATACGTGATCTCGTCGTACGGGTGTAAACTGGTGTTCTGGTTTTCAGTTGTTGTTATTGTTATGTTATGTGGCGTGCGGCGCCATGTAAGGCTCTAGATCTACAGTGTGGCAATTGCTTACTAATTGCTACGCTGCTAGGCTATGGCTGGCGCCGGGTGCTAGGCACTCGTGGCTAGTAGGCTATGGAGGGTATACCGCTACGTACGTGGCAGTGCGTACGGTTACTGCATGCCCTATGGTATGGCGTAACTGACAGTAAGATTATAAAATTAATCTCTTTATCTATAGGTTTATTAAATAGTTTCTTCTAGTTTTTAAGATAATCTATAAAATACTCTATATCTGTTATAACCTCTTAGAGTTAACTGTAACTATCATTTTTACTTTACTCCTAGTATCTTATAGTGTAAAAGTAAAGAGGTTTAAGGATATCTCTAATTTTAATAAATAAATACTAGTTTTTATTAGTGAGGATATTAGTATTATTAAGATAGTTCTGAGCTTAAGGTATTATCCTATTATTAAGGATGAAGCTATTAATCTGTTTCTTTTTAGTAAGAACTTACTATATTATTAAGTATATAAAGTGGAACTTTATATTATTATTTAGTATTAGTTATAACTCTTAGGGAGATTCTTCCTATAGTGTAAAATTATTATTAGTATTATTAGTTTCAGAATTATTAGGGATCACTAAAAACCTCTCAGTATATTATAGGGATAACTTAATATATTTAATAATATTTTATAGTTTACTAACTAGTTCTTAAATATACTAAAGCTTAAGGTTTACTTATAGATATTAAGTATTAAGATAATTATTAGATTCTTACTTAAAGGTATTCTTATTAGTATTATATAGGAATACTTAGCTAATAAGGTTAAGAATATACCTATAGTATCTTATCTTCTAATCTTAAGTATTATTATTAGTATATTTATCTGAGAGGAGGGAGAAAAGATATTATATATAAATATTATTATTACTAACATTATCTGAGATTAGTATACCTATATAATTAATAATATCCTAATTTCTAGTAATATTATATATTATATTAGTAATATTCTCACTGTTATAGATATTAGGTTAATATTAGAAAGCTAGAAGGTATTAAGTTTACTTTCCTAACTTATTAAGAAAGTAACTAAAAATTATAATAATTATATACCTATTAGGTAAGATCTAGAGATTAAAAGAAAGGTAGATGTTTATAAGAGCTTTATAAAATTAAACTTTAATCTAAGTTTTCTTAGTTATATATAATATAGATAACTGGTCCTTTAGAGTCTTATAAGATAATAAGAATTAATAGAGAAAATTAAAATAGAATTAGTATAAGAGAGATTATAAATATTAATTTTAGAAAGTTATAAAAAAGTTACTAATATTAATAAAGAAGCTAATAGTAAGCTTAAGAGATTTTATAACTTAGGATTTTAATATAGTAACTAAAATAAAGTAGTATTATTTTACTAGTAGTAATATTTCTACTTTATTATTATTATTATTAGAAGTAATAAGTTTCAGAGTAGTTATTTTAATAATATAATATTTCAGTTTAAGATAAATACTTACAGAGAATATAGACTAAGTTTCAAAGAGGATATTAAGATAGTTCTTCTTATTATAATAATAGTATACCTAGAAGATCTTACTTATATAATTAGTTAGAATCTATATACTATTAATATTTTAGGAAGCTTACCTTAGATATTTCCAGTTAGAATCTTATAAATAAAGAGACCCTCACTCTTAATTTAGCTCCTCTAACCTTAAAAATCCTTCTTTAAAATAAAATTATTATTAATAAAATATCTACTTCTCTATATTACCTAGGGGAGACTTTTAATAGTATTATAACTATTAAGATCTCAAGATAATACCTTACTGGTATTTAATATATTCCCAATTTAGAAAATAATAAATTAAAATAGAGGGAAGCTAAATACAATCTGAAATATTATCAGATTTAATTAATAGTATAAAGGAGGGTTAATTAGTAATATTAATATAAATATAATATATAGCAAATATAGATTATTAGTTATTATAAGTAGAGTATACACTAAGCTACAGCTATATAATTTTTTTTGTATTAGGTATACCCTCAACCTGAATCTCCCTCAGACTAACCTTTATACCTCCCAAAAGTAGTAAACTTAGCAACAAAAACCGCTCTTATAGTGTAACTAGTAATAGAGTTTAGTCTGTATTTATAATATTAAATACTATAAGTTTAAATCCCGTTAAGAGCATATAGTAGCTATATCCTCTTTTTTTGCCGACCTCTTATTAGTCTGGAGGCTGGATTATAGTTATTCTGTGTCTCTACTAATATCAAATCAATCAGGCACAATATAGGGTGTAAGATTGACTGTTTGAAATAGAAAATTAGCCATATCTGATTGGTTGATTGATAAAAGTGGGTCAGATATCTGATCGGCTAAGTGCGCTGATTTTTCCCGTGCCGTCCCTCTGTGCTACGCATCGCTTGCTGACATCTGCAGACGAGCACAAAACCCTCGGTCGAGTATACAGCTGTCTGTTCTCATTGGCGTACATCTGCCCCAACTTCGAGAAATATCTCGGTGATTTGCTCATCCCTAAAAGGAAGGAAGCGTGGTGGCGGTTATTGATTGAAATGGAACGGACCGGAGAATGAGAGTAACATACCTAAATTGAAAGAAGCTCCAAAGACAAGAGAGGTTCTTCCTATCGGTCGATAGACCTCAACGTTGAAGTGAAATAGACCCATCATACTGTAAGCTTACATAAGACCAACGACTGAAAAGTAATCTATCCCGGCCCATATGGTTGTCGTGAAACAATTGGGGCAACAATCTCACTGAGAGGAGAGGACAGTTGTTTTTATTGGGACTCTAATTTATACATCAAGCGTAAGTAGTCCGCGTTGGTAACCTTGTATCCTGTGTCGTCTATCAGCTCATATTGACGAATCACGATACACTTGGAAGCCCGAAGTTTTCAAGCAGGTCGAAGATACTTCTCGTGCTCCGGAGTCCGAACCAACGCCGGGTGTGTAACTCGCCATGGCCTGTGATCGTTGTCAAGGTGTCGACGTTGTCGTTACCATGCCCTTGCTAGCTGGGAGACAATTCGCAGGTTACCTGGTCAATGGATATACCACTAACAGTATCATTCCGTATTCATGGCGTTCATCTTGTCGATCAAGCGACATAGAAAAGGACTGGGAGTGATGAGAAATCATGCCCTGCTGTACACTCCACAAACCCAAGGTTCTCACTGCCGATACGCATCCTAGCTTTGCCAATACTTTTGGCGGTATTCAATGAAGTCACAATTTCACTGAGATACGAGCCACAGGCTATGTTGAACCAAACATCATCAGTCTGGGAGCCATGAAGGAAGGTCGTGGATTTGAGCGTGACCCGCATCGACGATGAGGTTTACAGTGTCGATCTACGGCTACAGGGGTGCAAAGTCTTGCAATTTCACGAGATTGGCTGCACACCAACACTACCGCGTTTTCCGACCGGGCGGGAATTTGGTGACTAGATGGACAGACCAAGTCGTTTTCAAGAGACACAAAGTCGTTGAAAATTTGCTGGATACAGATAGGATGCACGGATACGTACTTTGTACGTACAACTCCAGATAAGGGATACTATGTAATCAACTAGTTAGAGGTGGCCGTCGCGGGGCACGATAAGATTAGATAAGTCTTTACGTCGACATCCGATAAGCAATTTTTTTGATAGCCATCTTCGACTGCAATCCTGCTCGCATCCCAGCCGCAAGCTTCACACACTCGACGGACGACCAATCGACCAACGGCACAATGCTTCGTCAAATGTTTGTCGCATAGAACCAAGTCGCAAATCTCTGCAGAACAGAAAACTGACACTCAATCAACAGAAAACCCCGTAATGCCCGCTCAAAGCGCGCCCTCGAGAAGCGCGAGCCCAAGGCCCAGTACGCAGCCCCCATCCTCCGCGACAACTCAGGCTAATCATCCGCTTTCTCCAACAGAGAAAACCCCAAGACAGCCCTCTTCCTCCGAGGAAGCTCCTGCTCGCAGGTGACACAAGATGCGCTCAACGAGCTCTACCAGCTGCGCCAGCCGTTGGCCAAGCGCTTCGTGAAGAAGAACGACATCCACCCATTTGACAACGCCGACTCGATCGAGTTCTTCTCGGAAAAGAACGACACCTCCATCGTCGTCTTCGGCCACACCTCCAAGAAGCGGCCCCACGCCCTCACGCTCATCCGCACCTTCGGCCACAAGGTCCTCGACATGCTCGAGCTCTACCTCGACCCGGACACCCTCCGCACCCTCGCCCAGTTCAAGGGCAAAAAGGTGCCCATCGGCCTCAAGCCCATGCTCGTCTTCTCCGGCACCGCATGGGACAGCCCCATCGCCAACGAGTACACCCACGCCCGCAGCTTCTTCATCGACTTCTTCCGCGGCGAGAACACGGACAAGATCGACGTCGAGGGCCTGCAGTGGATCGTCTCCATCACCGCCGACGAGCCCGCCGGCACCGACGTCCTCGACGCCAAGCCCCAGATCCGCCTGCGCGCCTACACCATCAGCACGAAGCGCAGCGGCCAAAAGGTGCCCCGCGTCGAGGTGACGGAGATCGGCCCCCGCATGGACTTCCGCGTCGGCCGCTCGCGCGAGCCCGACGAGGCCATGCTCAAGGAGGCCATGAAGAAGGCCCGCGGCACCGAGGAGCGCACCAAGAAGAACATCTCCACCGACGCCATGGGCGACAAGGTCGGTCGCGTACACGCCGGCCGCCAGAACCTCGGCGACCTCCAGACGCGCAAGATGAAGGGTTTGAAGCGCAGCAGGGACGTTGCGAGCGAGGACGAGGGCGAAAAGGACGCGGACGAGGAGACCAAGAAGAGTCGCAAGGCATAATGTTGGCAGCGGCGGACTTGCGTATTGGGAGGTTTTTTCCTTCCAGAAAAGTATCTTCAGAGTGGGATGGCGGGGGACCACTCGAACGGCGTTTTTTTGTTTTTTTGGTCAGGAGGCATCCCACGGTCGGAGTTTTGAGCTTCTTTCAGCAGATGGTCGGCAGATTACAAAAAGCATGAACAAAGTAGAAAGCATTTCCATCCTCATTTGGGCAGACGTGAGTATCATCTGTTGGATCAGCAAATTCAATACGACCGCTGTTCTTCTACAACTACACGTTTTACTGGCTGCCCGTCTCAGAGAGTGAGATCCGACACCTTCCAGACAAGACGTTCGCCACTGGGATCTTTTCTCCTCAATAACTCGACGGCCTTTTGCGCGCGTTCCAACATGGTGGCACCCTCGACAATCTTCTGCTTGTTCGGCTTGATGATGCCGTCCTCGAGAAGCTTGGGGACAATCTCCCTCTGCATCTTTTCCTTGTAGAACTCGTTCTGTTCCCGTTAGTATTCTCGTCGCCGATCGATTTTTGGAGGCAGACTCTCACCTCCAGATAGAAATGCGTCCTCACGCCCCTGAGCTCAACGCCTTCCGCCCACTTCCCGACAAGAACCTGACTGACGTCCATCTCATACTCTGGGGCTTCGTCGTCCGTCGCATCCTTGACAATAATTGGCAGCATGATGGCAACCTTGGTCCCTCTCCCGGCGATTTTCGTCAAAGGCCGCAAGGTGCCCTCGACTGATCCGATGCAGTCCAGCACGAACGGCACGCCCCGCTCCCCGAAAAACTTGAGAAGCTGGTCCGTCACATCCGCGTCACGGTAGCTGAACGTCTCGCGTGCTCCGAGTTCCTTCAAGTAGGGGTGATGCTTCTCGCTCGCCACGGCCAGCACATTCCCGTAACCCCAGTGCCGAAAAACCTGCACCGCGTACACGCCAACACTGCTCGCGGCGCCCCAAACAAGAATAGGCGTGTCCTTCTGCGTCGGTGCCCAGCCCTCGGGTCTCGGCCAGGGAAACTCCAGCCCCAAATCAACCGTCGCGGCGTGGAAAACCGTAATGAGGTTCGTCGGCACCGTCACCGCCTCTTGCGGCGTGACGTTGCTCGGCAGCTTCGACACGAGATACTCGGGCACCGTCGACAGTTCCTGGTGCGCGCGCTCGCGGGAGTGGTGGAACGCAAAGGTGAAGACGCCGTCACCGGGCTTCAGCCGGGTCACGTCCGGTCCGACGGCGAGGACGGTGCCGGCGGCGCCGCCGCCGCCCATGACCTCTGGGTGGCTGCAGAGGAGACCGCCGTCCGCGCGGTGGAGGTCGACCGGGGATGAGGCGGTCCATTCGTTGTGCAGCAGGACCTCGCCCGGACCCGGGAGCTCGGTTTCTCTGTCGAGGAGGATCAGGGGTTCGCGGGGCGCGGGGGTTGCGACGGCCTTGTGGGTTTGGGGCATGGCCATGATGGACGTGAAGAGTCGTTCCAGTTGTAGGGCAAGTGTGGGTATGTTTTGTTACGATGTAAGGGGTAGAAGAATTCAAGGCTGGTTCAAGAGGGAGGGAGGTGATGGCTCGTACTCTTGCTGCGTGACGTACATATCATGGTCGCGTCGACGGCCGGGACGTACACCGTATTATATATTCGAGACCAACCGCCGGTCAGCTTTGCGGGGAAAGTCCCTTGGAATAACATAATTGGTGCCATAACCACTGCAGGGTGCGTTGTGCTGAGTAATTCTGTCGCGACGTCTTCGGCGCCGAGGAGATGTCGTGATTTCTAAGCCGTGCAGCCGTTCGGCTTGCTGCCGTGGGGTCGTGCGGGCATCTACAGCGACGACCAGCAGTAGCTATTAGTTCAGTTTGAACGGATACTTCTTCACTGGGTCTTGGGAAGCATCGAGACATGACAATGTCAAGGAGATTTTCGTTGGCTGAATTTGCTTGCCTGACGACAACAGAGTCTGTCGCGGGAGCGATACATTGCCACAGGCGAATGGCACGTTGAGGTGTCGTTTACCACACTCGTAGCCATTGTGCAACTTCAATTAGATCCTGCTGAGCGACTTTTCCTTGCAACAAACCTCTGCTCGGGCCATGCTCTCTCCTGGGTTCTCTATGATTGAAATTGTTGAAGAAATTCTTGTCATCAGCCTGGAATATCTTCTGCTGAATTGTCAAGGGTTGCGATATCTGCCGCATTCGGAGCCGAGAGCCCCGCTAGTTCCGGTGATCAAAGCGTTGTCTGCACTAGTGGATCTGCCGGTATTCCGCCTTCCTCGGCCGGTCGTTCCGGCAGCGAAGGAAGAATGGATCCGCTTTGTCGGTGTTTGCCGTATACGGACGGCGTTGGCGGAATACCTTGAATCACTTGCGAAGCAGATGGCTCAGGCTTCAGTCCAAACAACGAATTGTATTCGATTGGGGCATCTAACAAGAATCCATTGTGAGATTTGCCGCGGAACGGCGTATCGACTCGTTCTCCAGAATACCTCAAGTCCGGTAGAGTGCATCAGTCTTTCAATCCCTTCACATTGCCGAAGTCTTCCCTGCCGATACCGATACCCTGACCGAGAGCGTGAAGAATGACGAACCCCAATAATAGGAAATAAGCACCGAAAAAAGGGGAAAAAATCCAACCCGAGGAAATTACAGCAAGGGCCCCGTGGGGCTGCCCTCCAACTCCATCAGACGCCATACCCCATACCGCTCCTAATTCTTCATGTTTCCGACTGCACACAGCACGATCTACATACGCGACGGCTGGTTCAGCACGTCGAATCCCATAGGCCCAAACGGCACGGCCCGCTGTGTGTCGATGCCATGCTCGAGGTCGTAGCGGTAGGTGGGCGGATTCCCGACATCGCGTAGGACCCTCTTGACTCTCTGCCTCATGGAGCGCTTCGTCTTGATGTGCTGATCGACCTGGGGTTCGGGTGACGTCTCCTTGTCAAAGGAGCAGACAGTCGAGGTCTCGGAGAAGGTGGAAGCGGCGTCGGAGTTTCTGCCCATCGTGGTTGTGTATTGCGTTTGTTTATTCGTATATGCTATTGAGAGTGGTATTTTTGCGGTGGTGTTGAGTCGTTGCGACACGGGTGATGTGGGCGATGAGTGGTTTTTGAAAGGATTGTGTTATGTGTGGTGGATGAGTGCCGGTGGTGAAGAAAGGCTGATAGATTGCTGACGCAGGCTAAGATGGACCACTACGAAGGAATGAATCAGGTCGACGGCGTCTTTATATATCATCCCGCCCTCTGATGAGAAAAAAAACCACCCAAGCCAAGCAGCCATGCACCGCCCCAAGCCCAATGTCACTCACCAGACCGAAAGCAAGCAACCAGGCAATCCTGTATCGACACACACTCTCTCTCTCTGTGTGTGTCTCGAGCCAAGGGCGAACAAGTGGGAATGGCGCGTTCTCCAAACGGGCGTAGAAGCTGCATGGTCCCTCCATGAACCCGTCCAAACCATCACACACACACACACCCATTCATTCCCCCTTCCCCCTTCTTCCCCCAACTCCCATCCCATCCTTTTCTGGCTCAGGCCCTCCCCACCTTCCTATCACTTTCCGTCCAATTGCATCGTCGGACTCAATAACAAGGAAACGCCCCGCACCATTGCGTAGCTCAGCCCAGCAAACTGGTGCTAATCAGTCTACTGAACATACTTGTAATAGGTCGTGTACGGAGTACTCCGTAGCCAACATGAGAACGTGGAGCCTGCCCAAAGCTTGTGAGCTTATCCACCTCCCTGTTCCTCTCTGCCTCATCATCTCATGACACCGGCAGCCCAGCAGAGCGGGGATGAGCCGAGAAAGGATCGACGCCGGTTCGTCAATTCCTGCGTCGGCGATGCGTCAGGCAGCCAGTTACTCGTCCTCGACGGGCCAGAGAAGATGCAGACCCAATTCGGCCGTGAGTCACTTTCCATCACTGCAGATAGACACAAGACAAGGTCTATCGTTTCTGGGAGGATGGCCTAGGCACTTAGTCTCTGCTTCCACTATGGTTGCATCCAACCATCCCCTTATCGTGGCGGTAGTGGTCGCCAATGTTAGCTCGAGATGACTGAACTTTAAAGAAAAAAAATGAAAAAAGTGAAAAAAATTGTAAGAGTGAGGTCGACGATGCGTCGCTAGCTGAGGCATAAACCGCGTAGCAAACCATCGTCCAGCACGCCGTCGATTTTCTTCAGTCACGGCAAGTGCACCATGTTCCCAAACCACCACCAAACGACTGTGATATTCTCACGCATCTGCCTTGCACCTCGACCCCAAAACGCGCAAACATTCACAAGCGTATGACGGAATTCGCGACGCGGCAGCCGTGTCCCCTCTTTCGGCTCCCGGCACCCACCCCTGGGAGAAGAATCGAGAACTCACAGATTTAAGCTCTTCCTTCCCCTGGCGTGCGTAAACCCACGTTGGGAGTACGCAATAACCCTGTTCTTGGTGCGGCTTTCGTCACCTACTCTCTAGGCAGTTCTGACCATCGTCGGTCCAGGGGAACTGCGCGGCGAAGCCGCGAATTCGGTTCGGGATTCTACAGTCCAACACCCCAAGATGCATAATTTCGCAGCCTAGCCCGTGAGCCGCGCAACATCGTCGACGCAACACATGCAGTCATCCTTTCCTTCCCCTCACCCTCCTCGACAAGGTCCTACATCTCTAGCCCTGTCATAGGCAGCAATGGTTTACCAAGTCCCACAACCCGTCCAGCAACTTGCTTGCCAGGTTCCTCCTCGGTTCTCATGACCAAGTCCACGACTCCCACGGTTTCGCGAACCTTGACTCCGTCCCTGACGGACTGGACTTCCTATGCAAGGTGGCTTCACTCAGGCCTCGGCTTTAGGGATAGCACATCGCTCCGTCCTTCTTTGTTGTCTTTTTTTCTTGAGCCCATTTCTTGTTCGCAACGCCGTGCCCTTCCTCAAAGGATGTGAGAGGTGGTCAGCGTAGACGTCTCTGCCATGAGCATGTCCAATGTCATGTCATACGCCGTAGCAAAGAGTGGAAGCGTATGCCAATTGGTACTTCTTCTGTAGTTACTCATAACGCATCAAACCACCGTGTCTCTATCCTGAGTTCCCCAACACCACCTTGTAAATATCAGTCTCGCTAGGATCTTCATGCTCATCATACGGTTCCCCGGACAGGCCCAACCCATTGCTGCCTGGCTTCAACTTCTAGTTGGCCTCGACCACAACTGCGTCGCCAATGAGATCCTCAGTTCCAACCTGAGGACCTTGATTCCGAGCAGACTTTGCCTTGTCCTTGTCTGACTTCCACTTCCCACCTTTCAGCAGTGTACATGCAGCTCTCAAAAGGTCGGGGCGATCGCATCCGACCTTGTCGCAGAGTGTTGACGCGATTGTCATCATCAAGCCGGGTAGCACTTGGGGATCCCCGGCTTCGTACCGCTGCAACTCTTCATACGTGTCGTCTAAAAGCAGGTTGGCATGGTGGTACGCGTCCTCGCAGTGCCGAGAGAACATCTCAATGTGGTTGAGGAGCTGAGGACGGCTGCTGTCGTAACGCTGGCCGAATCCACTGTCGCTACCAGACGCGTCGTGGTGATACTGGTCCTCGATGTGCTGGTGACCGATACTACGATCTGTTGGGTTGCCAACGTCAACCTCGTCGTAATCATTCCGGTTGCGGTTCAACTTCGCGTGCAGGAAGAAGGCGCCGTGACGGATGGTGTTCTCTGCCATACAGACGCCCATCTCGATGACTTCGGGCCTCATGTTCCCGCTCGGCGATCGCTGGCGCATGTATCCCTGGCTCGCCAGGTGTGCGAGGACCACTATGCCTGCCAGCTCTTGGGCAGGGAGTCTACGTATGTAGGCGATCTGGCGCAGGCGGACATCCCGGCGATGGGTCTCGTGGACCTCTTGGAGGGCCAGGTGCCATCCGTCAGGAGGCGGAGCGTCACGGAGGATAATGTCTTGGTGAATCAAAGACTTGACGCAGCGATCCCGACGAGGAACTATGCCGTCCCTGTACCGCATCGAGTGCGTCTCCAAGTCACCGATTGCGGAGCATTGCCAGAGGGCGAGCTTGAGGTTGGAGCGGATGGTTGCGGCCTTGGATGCGTTTTGGAGGTCGTACTCTTCCCAGAAGGCCAAGTAGGCGCCGTGTACAAGCTCTTCAATGTTGTGTTGGCGAATCTCGAACTCACGGATAACGTCGAAAGTATCTTTGGGCAAAACCTCCCGCTCGCGCGTGTCGGATGCGAGGATGTGGTTGCATGCCGGGCAGGGGTACCGGGCGGCATTCACCTTGGTTACGGAGTGTTCGTAGTCGTCCAAGATTTTGCGGTTCGTCTTGGATGTGGCCCGAAGGGCCTGGATCTCTGCAAAGCCTGCATGCTCGGCGACGAGGAGAAGGAGGTGTTCAGGGAGCAGCGACATGGTCGGCGGTTGGATATCCAAGACGGAGAGGTTAGGGGCCAAGCAAAGGTAAGTTTTTGGTGATTCAGTGTAACGCAGTATAGTACTAAGAATCGACAGAGAGTATTTTAGGCGATGTGAATCGTTGTTGATGTTGTTGAGGAAGGAGATTTGCTGCGATTCAGCGTCAACTCTCTGGCGTTTTATACGTGTAAGTGAATGGAGGAGTGAATCACTCTTCGTTGACACGGAGCTTGCGACAACGGATGAAAGGTCAGGCGCTGGTCAAAAGCCGTTCTTTGATCAGCAGCTGAGTGATTCACCTGACTGTTCAGAGAGTTGCGATGGAAAGAAGAGTAGAGAGGTCGTGATGTCCAGGTAGGCACAGTCGCGATCGAGGGTGAGAACCCGGCTGCCTTTGAATGCCGGAACTAGCCATCCGGGTCCTCAATTGACGATGAGCTCCTGCGCACCGCCCCAGAATTATCCAGGAGAAATCCAAAGAAACGGCGAATCATTTGCTGGCCAGAGACCCGTGACGTTGAGGGTTCGTGTCTGTAGAATTGGATCTGGTGCTGATAATTAGATGAATGTGCTTCATGTTCAGAACCCTCTGGCGGGAGGGGTCGAAGTTGTCATGGCGGGGTAGATTGACGACTCTTGCCCGCTTTCTCCCATTGGCATCCCAGGAGAACACCACAGGCCTGGCGAGACAGACTCTTCCCCCAGGTAATGTCGCTTCTGTGATCTCCGCGTGGCATCCAAGAAATCGACGACAGCGAGGCCTTCATCAACGGCGATTGTGGGTAAGACAGGACGCGGCAGGGAGGCGAGGAGCTCACAATGTCACTCCTACTACACCACTCGCGTGATCCTTTCTGGGCTACCATGATCCCGACCCGCCCCAAAAGTCACCACATCTCGTAACAAGGTGCCTGTCGCTGGTTGTATCTTGCTGCAGCTATTGGCCTCGGTCAATTGCCAAGACTGCAGCCAATCCCGGTTTTTCGATTCTTACCAATCAGTGGTCAGTGCTTCTTCCGTTCAAGGAAGCAAACTGTCGGGTATGGATGTCAAGAAATAACGCCAGCAACAGATGAACGTATGGCCTTGAGGCCTTGACCATTGGACACTAACAGTACAAGGCTCTGATTTCCTTGAAAACACTTGCTCAGGATTGAGCTGCAGTTTCCATGACGATCCGCGATGGGATCATTGAAGAAATCCACGCCCATATGCGAGGTCTGCAGCATTAGCGCGAGAACGAGGCACTCCCAAACGCCGAGTATGCAATAACCATTACTGGGAATCCGCCGCCAGATTCCCACCGCGCCTCGTGAGCTCCGCCTCAAAGAAAAAAGGGGAGGGCCAGGACAGATCCGTTATATAGAAAAGACAGGCAAGAAAAGCGTCGTGCAACCCAAGCGACCTAATTCTTCTTGGAGCCCTCAGCGCTTCGCAGCTTCATTTCCACCTTCTTCTGACCCAGGTCCACAATCTTGGGTACCAGCTTGTTCTGTCCGTCGAGCTCGACGATGTCGTCGCCGCCGCCGATGCTGACGCTGTTGATCAGGATATTGGGAACAGTCTTACGGCCCGTCTTCTCGCCCAGGAAAGCTTGCAGTTGAGGCCCGAGATCGTGCTTATCGAGCTCGACGACGAATGGAGCTGGTGTAATGGAGTATTTTTCGAGCAAGAGCTCCTTGGCCTTCTTGGAGTAGGGGCAATACGATTTGGAAAAGATGATGACTTGATTACGGTTAGCGCGCGTCCACCAGCATCTACAGCATGCCAATGTGACTCACCTGGCGATTTCTTCAGAATGGAGTTGAGCTCAACTTCGACGGCATGATCCTCATCAGTCTCTTTCTTCTTTTCGTCCTTGTTGGAGCTGTCGGCGGCGACCTCCTTGCCTGTGCCAGTCTTTTCCTTCTTCTTTTCCTGCCCAGCGGCCGAGTTTCCCTTTCCGACCACATCGCTCGGCGCATCGGGCTTCAAAGGAGACTTCTTGTTCGCAGACTCTTTGGCCTTGTCCTCGGCGGCCTTCAATCTCCACTGCATGTCCTTGGCCAATCGCGCGTCGTCCTCGTCGACATCGCCGTCGGCGTCCTTGTCGACGGGCACATGGCCTGCGGCCTTGGTCTTGTCCGAGTCGAGCACTGCCTGGCCTGGTGGTGGCTTTTTGCTCAGCCCGTTGACGGTCTTGTGGTAAAAATCCTGAATGGTCCTCTCGTCTTTGGCTTCGCTAGATCGCAGCGAGGATGTGTAGAAGAGGACGAAGATGACGCCGATGAGGACGCCAATCAGGAGAGTGCGCAGTTGCCTTGGCGAAGGCATCGCGTCGGACTCGGAGGATGGGGCGGCGTGCGGATTCGAAGGGGTGCGTCGGTATCGTTTGGGCTATCGTAAGTCGGCAAGATTGGGTGTTTCAGAGTCGCGATTGCTTCCAGCTGCTTGTTGGCGATTGAAGTTGTGCGACAGTGCAGAGGGATTGAGGAGATGTGTTGACAAATGGACTGGTAGCAAGCTGGCAATGGCCGAGGCGAACACAGGGATCGGCCAGGAGGTGGTTCCCTGCGGATTTGGGGTACAACACTTGTAGTGAGCGCCCAAGCGTCCCGGAGCTTCCCCAGCAATCGAGGCCTCTGAGAGACACGCCGCGGATGAACAGAGCAAAGCGAAATGTAGCAGGCACCGTGCGTTGTTGTTGGCAGTGCCGGCCCAAATGGACAAGATTGAAAGTCGAGATTGTAATCTTCAAGCAGAGGGCGACGGTCGAAAAGCAAACAGTCGGACTACTTCGCTCGGTGTCATTGAGAGATCACAAGGAGATTGAAGTAAGAAGTTGTGGCGGCCGGCAAGACACGCGAGCTGGCGTTGGGCGACGAGCTTCGGCAAAGTAACGTCAGGAATCAAACTTGGGCGGGAAATCGACAGTTGGTTCCCGTGACTGGACTTTCACAGGTGTGGTGCGGTGACGGTGAGTGGAAATATCCATTCAGCTGACGATGCACCAGGCCCAAACGGGCATCGGTCGACGCTGATTACTGTGTACCTAAGGGGGATTTGCTGCTGCCGGCGCCAAATTAAAGTACCTCTACCCCATACCGCTGCAGTTTGGCTTTGGGAGGGAAGTAGCAGCTGCGATGGATCTCCACTGGGTTCCTGCCCCAATCACGCGGTGCAGGCGACGTTGGGCGTGCGTACAGTATCAGCCTCAACTGGAAACGGAGGATCTAAAGTCGAACGTCACCGTTCGGGACAGTGCAGCTCTTTCTAGCCAAAACACGGTCCAACCCAACGCTGCGACACCTTTCCACAAGAAACACTCATTCTGAGGACGGCCAGCTTGACTCGAAACGAAACAGACGCCGTATTCCTCCCTGCAAATTCAGCCAGCTTAACAATCGCTTTTTTTCGACGCAGGTGAAATTTCTTCATGACCCAGAGTGTGACGAAACACCGACGATCAACCCGCCTCATCCGCAAAACAGGGAGACGATTGACCCGCTCGTGTTTCTTCAGCTGCTTCAGCCCGAAGGTTCAGAAATGCGGCTGCGATTCCTCGAGACAGACACCGTCTCCAGAAACTGGGCAGCTACCTTCCACTCCGATTCGTGCAGGGATACGGTTAGACGACTGACGCAGCTGGCTCCGTCAACCACACTGCTTCCCGTCGTACCCTCGACAAGGAAGCTTCCTCAGTGACGTCTGTCACAGGCCGCAAGCACCTGTTGTCGACATTCGGGGTTCACCTTGATCAAAGTTAGCCTCCAAACGCCAAAGTCTTGTCACACAACCCAACTTCTGAAAGGCACTCTAAAGAGGGGGAAATGTCATTCTTGAACCTAAAAGTATTACCGCCAGCCCTACAAGCCGTCGCTGATCCCGCTACCTTTTCGTCAAGGCGTTGTCCCATTCCTCATCATCCAATACCGCTTAGTCAATCAAGTCGCCATGACGGTCATTACAACGAATAATCCTATCAAATCGCACCCAGAGGGCCAGCCCCTAAACTCCCCTGCGGAAGCCATCGTGTTTGCCAGCAGCGTGAGCCCGCAATAACTTCGTTGCCGCATCCAAGTATCGGCCGTCAATATCGTGTGGGCCTCGCCCCAGCTTTATCGCCCAGCTCACGTCTCTTTGGGAACGTTGACCAATCGGTACTGCCTGCTCGTCTTGAGCTGGTTCTTCCTTGGGACTCGCCGCGGCCGCCTCCTGCTCTGGCCGTAATAGGACCTTTTCGGCTACGCTTGAGGATTCTTTCGCTGTCTTGTCCATGGACAAATTGTCGGTCGTTTGATAGTTGTGCACAACGGCCTCCGCCGGCGTTGACTCAGGTCGATTCGCCACCACAAAGTTTTCGTGGCTGATGTGGGCATGTGTTGCAACCCGATCTCGGTGTCGTTGAAGATGATTGTGGAGGGATGGAGCCGCAAAAGCTTGCGTCGAGAGGACCAGGAGTACACCCCAATATGCAACGGTCTGCATCGTCACTGGTTTTCGAATGGATGATTTGTTTTCGAGCCTTCGTCTTCCCGGCAGGCTTGGTGTTGATGCTCTCAGCGCTCCCCTTGTTGGAATCTTTGTGTGTCTGGGAGCTTGAGCTTGAAGCGTATCGTACCGTCTTACGGAGATTAAAACCAAAGGGCGACTGGGTGGTTTATATTCCGAAGCACACGTTTTCTATCCACAAAGCCACAACATCAGATAATATGACGAAAGACACGACGACGTCATTTTCTAACGGCGCCTAACATGAAAAAAGTCACGCCTGCGTCAAACGACAACCCGCCATTCATCGGAATGCTGCCTCTTGGCAGCGGACGATACCGACTCGGACCCTGCGACGTCGCCCAAGCAGAAGGGTCTGCTGTCTAAGTCGACCATCCAACCCCTTCACTCTCAACACCTCATTGTCGCCCAATCGCCTGTTCAAAATGGTCGCCTCCCCCGAAGCCAAGGAAATTTCACGTCAACCAACGCTTCATGTGGTCTCAGAGTGCAACTGCCAGGAAGTCAGGCTCAGAGTCAACCATCCTGCCTGATGCGCTAGAGGGACATTGAGGCCTACATGGAACTCCCACTTCGCGCCAGCATTCAGCATGCCGATTGAGGAAACACAGAGGAAAGAACTGCATCCAAGGATGCCACAGCCCGGTCGTAAGAAGCTGCCAACCTACCTTTTACCGACTTGTCAGTTTCCTCGGCCCCTTAGGCAGAAGAAGAGGGGTTTCCGTCGTGCGGTAGTGATTAGATAAGAAACTTGCCTATTCAGGCCATGAAGCCGCCTATGACTGGTACGCCTGAATTCCCTCATCTTGCTGACGCGACAAGCCCTCGTGTCATCTGTCCCCTTCTGTTTTCCTCGTCCTTCTCTGCCCTCTTCGTCTTCTCCTGTTCCCTTTCCTGTGTTGCTCTTCTTGGCAGGATCTCGTACAAGGAATCGCTTCTTCACCTCGGCCAAGAATCAGGGTCTTTCCGAGACACATCTCCTCTTGGTGAGGAAGTTTCCCCTCCCCAGCCCCCCGCAGACATTCACTTACACGCCTCACACGTCCAGATCACGGCCCCTTACGCAGCCCAGGCTACGCCAGCAAACCTCCCTCCCGCCATCCCCCGGAATTCTCCAGCAAGGCACTCACTGCAGACTTTGACAAGAGGATTGGCCAAGGTCTGGAACCCGTTGACTGACCGTCTTGCCGGGACAAAACCAACCCGGTCTCTCCACACCCGAACGTACCCAGGAGCTCCATCGCATCACGACCGCACAACATGTCTCACCAAACCACGGTCCAGACCGCGCCGTTTCCCCTCCAGGGCGGCTGCGCCTGCGGCAACATCCGCTACATGCTCGCCGTGGCGCCGCTAGTCATCCACTGCTGCCATTGCACCTCCTGCCAGCGCGAGACAGGCACCGGCTTCGCCCTCAACGCCCTCGTCGAGGGCGACGGCGTGACCCTGCTTCCCCCAAGCAGCAGCGCGGCAACTTCCTCACCGCCGGCGGTCCAGGCGCAGCCGCAGCTTAGCTTTCCGGCCTCCCTACGCGACACCTACACGCCGAAGCAGTCTAGGCCGGTCGACGACAACGACGGCAGCGCCCACGAGACCTCACAGGCCACGATCCCCTCGCCGATTCTCGTGCCTGTGCCCACCGAGTCGGGTGCGCCGCAGCACATTGCTCGATGCCCAGCGTGCCTCACCCCGGTCTGGAGCACGTACGACGGCATGCCCCTGCTCAAGTTTCTTCGCGTCGGGAGCCTGGACTCGCCTGCCCTGCTTGGCGGGCCCGATGTGTACATTTTCCTGCGTAGCAAGCTGCCGTACATCGAGATCCCCGACGACGGTAAGCCGCGGTTCGATGCGTTCTATCCGCAGAAGGAGGGCATCTGGGGACCTGAGGCGATGGTGAGAAGGGAGAAGCTGCTCGAGAGAATCAAGGCTTGGAGCAAGGAGATGGGGGTGGAGTAATACGAGTGGCTGGCTGAGCCCAGATGTCGTCGCTTTCTCGAGTAATTCCGTGCTTTGTCTTTTCTCATGTAAGACTGCAAACATTATGAAATAGGGAGTACTGAGCATATATTTAGACCTACTAGATACTACATTCTGTAGGCTGGTACATACATGACACTACATACATGATACTTTTGACTGTTGGCAGACAGGATGGTTGCACAAATAATATGGGTTGCCTTGTGAAAGTTCAGGCTGACATCTTCAGAGATGAGAAGCAAAGCAATATGACTTAAAACCTAGCACAGTGCAAATTGCAACTGTCATATACATCCAGGCAGAACCAAATCTATCTTTTTTGTAATTAGAATGCTCCTCTCATAGTGTAAACCAAGGTGGAACACAACACTGGGAGAGTCGAGGACGGATCCGGATATTTTACCAACTACATGTCTTTTCAACACGGAATTCCGATCATCCAAGAGAAATAGGTAAACTAGCCTCTATCTGTTTATCTTATATTGTTCCTAAGATTAGTAGGGAAAGGATAACTCATGCTATATGAGATAGCTAATCTTCAGGCGCCAAGGGTCTATTTCACAACTAGTCGGGTATTTCATATCCTCATAATGGCTACTGTTAATAAGTTTCAGGAATTCTTTGATGTGAAATCTCATTGATTCTCATTGATTTGTCAGGGATATATCCATCACCATCCACTTACAGTCCCCAACATCTCCTATGTGAAAAGCAAAGCCCGTCATGTATTCCCCAGATGATGAAACCAAAACACAGGAGCATTTATTGCTTTCCTTTGTGCAAGCCAGACCCTCCTCACCGATCAAAACAAGTGGTTACACTCCGCTCTTTATCCCAGGTCTGTAAAAAGATAAAGAAAACGCCTTCGAAGCAGGTTCCACCCGACTGCAGCAGATAAAGAAAATGGAAAAATATCATTACTTTGATGATGTGATGAACAATACTGACAGGGAAGAAGATGTAATATCCTCTGAGCAATACCTGTTGATGCTTCAAAGGGGGCTATGAGTACCCTGGAACTGAAATTGATGTCGGTTTCTCGTCTAGGTGGGTCCGATATCGAGAAGTGCTTCCTCGAGCACAGAAATGCTATGCAGGCGTCACGAGGACGCATCTAGAACGAAACCGACCTTCTTATCGTCAGGTGCGGCACTCGCCAATACCTCTACTTCTGTCGCATTCGCTTGCTTGCTGTATTCTTCATACGTTCGGGAGGGTTGATCGTATCCAGCCTCGGTCGTAAAACTCTTGGGGGTATGTTTCGTCAAAAATGGGGGCGTCCATGGAGAAAAGTCCAATCAGCCAACTACAATAAATGCAAATGGTGCTGAGAAAAACACGCCTAGCCAGTCTTCCTAAAGCCCTCCACGGTCAAGAGCGGCACTTCGACCTCGCTGAGGCCGAGAACACCCTCGTCCCGTCTCCGGTCGACGAACCCGTTGCACTCGGCCACCACGATGCTCCACTCCGCCAGAGCGCGACCCGTGTAGACAGCGCGCTTGGTGTACATGCCAGTCGGACGGATGGGTTGGGTGAGGGATTCGGGTCCGGATCTGCGGCTGACAGCCTTGGGCCGTTGGGAAATCTGCTGCTGCTGCTGCTGCTGAGGAGGGGGCGACAGCGGCTGCTGGTCCTCTTCTTCGTCCGCCTTTGTATCCACAGGTGATGAGGCTGTCGACGAAGTCGAAGACATGGAAGAGGCCGAAGACTTCTCAGCATTCTCGAAGTCAAACGTCATGAGCTCAGCTTTGGGGTTCTCCTCGAAGTCGAACTTGTTGGTAAGACTCAGTCTGCGCACCAGAGAGGTGGATGACACGGCTGTAACGGAAGATTTGCGCTCGAGAGTGGTTGAGCTGAAGGGACTGGCATTCTTGGCCTCGTCGACCAAACCCTTCTTCTTGGAACCGGAGACGCGACGTGTCGGATCGGGAAGGCCTGCTAGTGGTAGCGGCGGAGCGCTGTCGCTGCGAGAACGGGCGCTGGCCCACGCCTGCGCCGGAGCCGGAAGGCGCGGGCGAGTCAGGAGACGGTCACGAGGGTGCGAAACTGCAGGCGGCTGCCAAGTGAGGGTGAATTTGAAGACAAACTTCTGCTCCATGAAGATGGGCGAACCACCTGGGGAGCTTCCATCCGAAGAGGTCGTCACAGCGGAAGCAGCAGAAGTCGAGATCTTGGGCGGCAGCGGTGGACCTCCTTGGCGGGCCTTTGCTCGTGAAGTCAGAGACTTGGACTCCTTGCGCGACTCGTCCTCACTATCCGAGCCAGATCCGGCGCCGCCCAGAGAAAGGACCTTGCCAAAGAGTGACCAGCGTTTCTTGCTGTTGTCGAGCTTCGGGGCGAGTGGCTCGGGCGTTTCGGCTGGTGACGGCGCTACCACAGAACCTTCACCATTGAGGATCTTCGAGAAGGAATCGAATGGCTGGTTGAAGTAGCCTGGTTGCGGAAGGTTGACCTCTGTGCGGATGATCATGAACTTCTTGCCAGGGGTGGGGAGGCAAGGCGCTGTCGAAGGAGGGAATTTTCCGGCTGCTTCGGCAGTGTTGCGAAGCCACAGGTAATGGGCCCAGACGGTCTTCAGACGGGAAGCGGCAAGGAGGAAGATTTGTCTAGGGCGGGTTAGCAATGATGGGACAAAACAAGGAGAGAAACACAAGGGGAGACTCACGCATCAACCTCGTTGGCGCTACCAGCGTCCCGACACACTCTCCAGCAGAGCAGGCGCATGTAGTAGCCGCGCACCATAGGGCACCAGTGGTTGAAGTACGTGTCAAAAGTCTCCTCAGAAAGCAGCCAATCCAGACAGAGCGCTTTCTTCCTCTCAGCATCCGCAGCGATGGTATCCCAGGTCGCGTAGATGAAGGACAGGAGCCGGACTTCTGTCATGGCATTGTCAGACACCAGCATCTTCTTGCATACCTCGAGCCAGAACGGCCATTGGATGGCTCTGACAATGCTCGGGTTATCGATGTCGCCGAGCTCGTCGTAAGCCACCAGTGCCTCTTCCAGGAAGTCGCAGAGGGTGAAGACGGCGCTGTGGTCGAAGACGGAGACTCTGCGGGTAGCGGCGCGAGTAACGGACAGGAAGGCTTCTGCAAAAGTACGTCTCGCCGCACTAATGAACGCGCCCGCCTCGCCCATGATGTCTTTCAACAGGACGATGACTCGGTTCTCGGCCATGTTCTTCAACAAGTTGCCCGGCACCGTCATCGACGTCGCTGCAGCATCAGCGCCGTAAAAGGAGTCGGCTCCCGCCATCGGGTTCATCATCGCGTCAACCTCGGCTTGTCTGTGAATGGTAGACTCGATGCACGAGAGAATCTGGGCCTGGACCAAGACGAAGCCTGGCGACCGTGCCTTTTCGAGCAGTGGAAGGCCTTCGGGCATGAATTCCTCGCACAGGATGTGGTAGTACTTGCAGAAAATGAAGAAGAGGTCGGTATCGCCGCCTCGCCACCTAGTCACCCAAGGACTGAACCATGGAATCCTCGCAGCCATGACAGACAGCTTCACCCGCTCCTTGAAGCGACTGCTAATATATTTTTGCGACTGCCAACCCAAGACACTCAGGTTGGGCGGGAACAGAGCCATGATGTCCTCGCTTTCGCCGCTGTTCTTCTTGGGCAAGCCGAACTCATCAGCGGTTCGTCTGATGATTTCCGGTCGTAAATCCCACAGACGACAGAGGATCTCTGCGACAGATGGGCAGAAGAAGAAGCCAAAAGCGCACGCTTTGCCACACCAGTTGACCAAGCTCAAGGGCGCGTGACGAAGCGACATCTTGTCCACCACGATTTGCATCTGCTTCATGAGGTTACCCACAAATATGGTGCGAACGTTGTGCTCGGCCGACTCGTTGAGAAATGCCTGACTCGAGCCTACCGACGAATCCGCCGTAGACTGAGTCCCGGACCGGGGTCGGACGCGTTCGTTTGGCGAGCGATCCACCAGCGGGAGAAAATACGTCGTCGACTGTCGCCACTCAGGTCGCATCATGAGCATCGTCAACGCCTCAAGCAAGATTGGTCTGTCGACGCCAGGCAGCGATTGGCCGCCTTGTCCTTCGAGCATGTCCAACAGTCCTCCCCACCACTTGTTCAGAACGGTCGCTCTTCGCTCGACATCCTCAAGGTTGATGGTTTTATTCGTCATGTGGTTCATGTAGGTTCGCAAGAACGGCAGTAAAGTGACCCGAACGATGTTCATCCGCTGGGGCATGGCCCTGCTTGGGAACCCGCTGTACTCGGAATCGAGTGTCCTGAAAGCAGACCAGATGGTGTCCTTGTTAGCCGACATTTCACTCCAGGACTCATCCGTCATTGTTGTCTGAGACTCGGCAAAAGAAGATGGCTTTGAAGAGACTGTTTTGGAAGTGGCCTTCGAGGGTGCCTTTGAGGAAGCCTTCGAAGGAGCCTTTGATTGGGGTTTCGTCGCGGGCTTCGATATCGATTTCGGGGCGGGTTTCGTCAAAAGTTTGGGCTCAGCTGTCTTGTTTGCATTGTTCTTGTTTTCGCTGCTGCTCGTGGTACCCTGCTGATCAATCCCGGGGCTGGCGACGAGCGGGGGTGGATTGCTGGCTGCAGGCGTCGACAAATTGAGCTCGGGGTCGCTGCCAGACCCAAGCTTCATGAGCATACTCGTCGGGCGCTGCTTAATCTTGGTAAAATATGTACTCGCGCGGTTGAGGCGGGACGGGGGCTTCAGGTTCTCGGTGCTGCGTGAAGCGGGAGATTCTGATGAAGCAACGAGCAGGGAGACGGGCCTCTTTTGAGCAGCTTCGTCGGAGTTGTTACTCGGGGGTTCGCCGCGAGGTAACTGCGGCTGTTGTTGCCGAGCGGGTGTCACGGTCACGGGTACAGGCACGGGAGCCGATTCTGGGTTCCTTCTCGGAGATGGCGAGCGCGAGGTGGACATCCAGGACTTTCGTGCGAAAGTCGCGAAACTCTCCGAAACTGTCCTGGTGCGATCGGGCTGTGTCGGGCGCGTCAGTGGTACGTGTAAGCTGGACGAAGCAGCTGAAGCAGAAGCAGAGGTGGCTGTAGCTGTAGCTGTAGCTGTAGCTGCAGCAGTGGCAGAGGTTGACGCCGTCGCGGCGGAGCCCACGTGGTCGCCGGCATGTGTACTGGGTCGTTCGGGCAGCGGAGGTTCTTTGGATTTGGATGGCGATTTGGAAGCCGGCAGCCATGACTTGCGGCGCTCGATCAATGACGTCCTCCTGCCTCTGAGTTTCTGCTTCTCCTTCTCCTTGTCTTTTTCCTTCTGCTTTCCATCCTTTGCATTTTCCTTTTCGTCGTCCTTTGGGGCTTTGGAGAGCTTGACCGGATCTGACCGCACTTTGGTCGGCGGCCTCGTCTCTTCCGAGCTCTTCGATATCGGGGCTGATGCTGGGGATGGTATTTGCGACGGTGATGGTAACAGTGCTGGTGTTGCTTTAGCTTCTTCTTTCTTGGAGGAACCTCCACCGTCGAGGTAGAGCGTCGTATCGAAGTCGGGACTGGTATCGAAGGACGGAAGTTCGAATGCAGCTCGGTCCTGTGTGCTCGGCCCTTTCTCACGGGACATCGTACCTGCTGCTGCTTCGCCTGTTGTTCCTCCTGTCGTGGGCGCACCGCTAGCGTGATTGCTGGACGAGTGCGTTCGGTGGAAATAAGAACCATTGGATGGTTCGACAACGGCCGGGGCCATCGTCAACGTCGGTCCATTCATTTCATGGCCAGTTCCCACCATGAACCGTGTAATTGTCCCTTTTTTTTTTTTTTCGTGGCCTGGTCACGCCAGCTGCAACCCGATCAACAACTTCAGCTTGACTTGGTGCTGAGGGCCTAGGTAGCAATTTTGACGGCAACGCCTGCGGATGAAAACAAGCGAGTGAGACTGCCAATAGGTCCGGGAACTCTGTGAAGGGGAATAAGGGAGGATGGCCGTAATGCTCGGTCTCGGTGTAACTGTGGCACGACGTCCGTTGGCAGCCAGACGAGGTATGCGAGGTGAAGGATGTCAAAGGTAGGCCAAAAACGGTGAGGAGAGTGGGTAAAGGGAGGTAAGGTTGCGTGGTATTTCGATTCCCCCTCTCTTCGACCAGGCCGCAGAAAAAAGCTGGTGATGTTGTACCGGCAAGGTCGAGAAACGTACGCGAATGCGTCGAGATGTGAGGTAAAGGTGGGCAAAGCAAGGTAAGGTATCCGTAGGCAGGTAGGGAAGGTGTGCTGTGGATATGTACAGTAGTATGGGTTTTGGTACTTGGAATACGGCGCGGTGTGCTGCGGTGATGCTGGTACCTATCTCTGTGCCAGCAGAGGGAAAAGGACAGTCGGATGGCAAAGGCGGGAAAGACAAGCTGAACTGGTGTTGGGTGTGGGTGTGGGTGTGGGTGTGGTGGGTATGGATTGGGTGATATGAATAGTAGCAGTAGCAACAGCTGTACTATGTGGTTATGTACGAATACAAGAGAGGGTATGCTGCTGGACAGCGTGCTGCGCAATGTAGCAGTGGAATAACGAACAAACGACTTTTGTCGAGGCGAACAACAGCTTTCGTCCAGTGTTGCGACTTGGTCAGTGTCTTGCCGTTTGTCTAAGCTGGGCTGTCCTTGCTACGCCTCAGGGCTGTTTCTCCTCAGAGCGTGGACTTTGAGGATGGCTTCTGGCTTCTGGTCGGGGATGGCGTGTCGAAGCAAGGACATGGAAGAAGGACGTACTGGAAGAAGCAGCGGGAGAGAGCCGGGGAGATGGAAGGGTTCCCTGTCCAAGATTGGAGCTGGAGCGTTTCAAAGAGCGATAGAATAGCGGAGCTGGGATATTATGATGACCTCCACCTTTATTTTTTCTCTTCCCACTGTTAACGCGTATCCAGTGTTGTACCTGGCTATGCACTGCGCTGCTTTGTACGTTGTGGTGCAGCTGGTGCCTTGCTTTGCTGTGTCCTGTGATGTTCAACTCCTGGGGACCGTGTCTGTACGTTGTATGCACTTCTGCTCTGGAACGCGCGCCGGATTTCGATAAGACGAGATATGATGCAAATTGAACGCCTCGAGCTCGCCAGTCGAGACAGAAGCGTGCCGAGGAAGAATGGCAAGGTCTGAGACTCGATCGAGGCTGTCTCAACGAGGAGAGACAGGGGAGGGCGTTGCGTTGCGTTGCGGCCGTGTATGAGAGTGAGGAAAGAAAACAGGTTCTTTGAGCCACTGTCACTGGCGAGTCACTGGCCGTGCTTTGCTATTGCGGAGGTCGAGATGTCAAGGGATCTCTCGGGCGAATTGAACATTAGCTAAACGAGGACAATATCAGGTCAGAGCCAGTGACGGCGAGGCCAATGGACGAGTGGCAGATCGAGCATTCGGGAGACCAGGACCAGGACCCAAGACTGGGGGCGACGGAGACGCAATGGCCTGTAATAATAGAAATCAGGAGCGCGCGAATATTAATGCCTACGTCAGTCGGCTGCAGCAGGTATCGGTAAGGTACCTGGAGAAGGTAGCAAGTAAGATTACTCCTCTGCTAAGGCAGACGGGGTAAGGTACGGACGGTACGGTGATGGATAGCGTGAGATGAGGTTGTATTCATGCCTACCTCGCCCTTTAAATCGCCCAGAACTCACTTACCTGAGGAAGGTAAGATACGTGGATACCAAGTGCTCTCAATACCCTTGTCCATACCTAGTTGGTACTCTACCTAGTATACGGCGCAGCAAAAGTACTTTGTTCTTCATCCTCATTCAGTCACTCACTCAATCTTTCACTCTCATCTCACCACTTACTGACCGGACATTAATCGTAAACATCGTTGCCTCACCTCGCCTTTTCGTTCGCTACCTCCCTCCCCTTAGCCGCGCGAGGTTCTACGCAATTTAGCCCGCTCGAGTCACACCATAGCGTTACTTGTACACTAGAAACCACGGAGCCGGGCGACATTTACGGTCAGCGCGAACACACAGACGCGGTTCTTTTCCAAGGCCTTTCCCGGACAAGGGTAGCTCAAGCCCATGGGTGAGCATAACACCGTATCCCTCCGTTTGACATCAACTCTCGATGCGCCGCGGCGCTGCGACACCAGGCCAGCCGGGTCAAAGAAGCAATTTGCCCTCTCAAGTAGCCGATACAACTTAGTTTTATCCGTACTTGTATACGATATACTGATGTTGCTGCCAGTAATGTGCTGCTGCTGCCTCTACGTCTTTCCCATACCCTCACCTCCACGTCAGAGCACCGTATCGTATCGGACAGAGCTAAATCACTGCCGCTTAGCACCCTCAGGTAAAACCCTCCTTTTCGGCATCGCACAACAGCGGCAGACGAACAAGGGGGGCCGGCCTCACGGCTGATGGGCTGTAATTCGATCGCCCAGCACCAACAGGGTTGAATACGAACGAGGGTCCCGCTCAGAAAACCTGCCTTGGCTCTTGGTCACGGCGGCCCTGCTGGTATGCCAACGACAATGATGCCTGCAGGGACGAAGAGGAGCCGCCCCCCTCCCTCTCATTGTTGGATTTAGTCCATGCGCATGTGTAACATGGGAAAACGGCCATGGATGAAAATATGCTGAGAATGCCCATGTCCATCGGAGCATTCCAACTCGCCTTGCGAATAATACACTCGTTGTAACCGAGGAGACCTCGACCGGGACCCTGAATTACCGCCGCAAAAAAAAGTACTTGTACAGAATATTCTGCGGGCATCCGCAAGCTCGAGGGACCCGAGACTAAAGTAAGCGCTCTTTGTAGGTCTGCTGTGTGTCTGTCGTATCCCTCCCCATCCGACGTCAGTCATGTATGAGCTGCCAGAGGTGGTGGGCGAGGTTGATCTACACTACCCGCGGCCGTTCGAACGGCTGACCATGTCTCCAACCGACATGTTCCTTCCCACCAACACCACCACTACCACCGCCACCACAGCCAGAGAATACAAAGCCCCTGACTAAGACCGAAGGGCGTTGCAGGTGGTGTCTCGCCGATCGCAGAAGGCGTCACCATCTACTTCCTCTATTTTATTATCGCGCCAAGCGAAGATCTGCTAGCGCTGCGTTTGGCAGACGGTTGCGCCGTCCATCCTCTAGTTCCATTAAGCTAACGACATTGGTGTCCGACGCTTGTTCTTCTTCTCCTTCTTCTTCTCTCTCTCTCTCTCTCTCTCTCTTCATCTCGCTCTCGCCTCAGGGAGCGCACAGAACATTCCCAGCAAATCGCACCGTCTCCGACCTGCCGGGTCGCCGTTGCTCTATTCCCAAAGATTCAAAGTCTGACTGACACCTGCAAACGCTGGTCCATTCGTCCGCCGGCCTCAACCCATCTCGGAGTACGGGACGGTTCGGTCGAAGTTACCATCATCCAGCCATGTTCCCTGGCGGCATGCGCCGACAAGGCAGAAGAGCTGAACGGGGGAAGATCAAACCAACATCCTCCTCCTGTTCCTCCTCCTCCCCACTCAAAGTCAACCGCCGTCCGAACTCCTGAATGGAACGTGAAGGGCACGCCTTTCTGTCCGTTCGACCCGCTTCGCAGTTATACTACATCAGGGGAGGAAGGAGGTACTTAAGGTTGTTGGGTTCGAGTCCTAACGGTACCATAGGTAATAGCCGGTGGTGGCCTTCTTTTTCTTTCGCTTCATCGGTTCCCGGCAGGGGACCGCGGCCAACAACTGCCATCGCCTTGTCCGTCACTGGACGGTATCGTGACTCATGCGTCATAAGTCGTCTGATTGCAGTAATTCTGTTTGACTCGTTTATACTGCCCATAGGGACCTTTTGAAGCACACATACCATAGTACAACACTGCCTCTCTGCCTGCAGTCATTGTGGTTGGGGGGCTGAACGACAACATCAAGCTTGACGCTGCAGGTTCCCAGCGAAGTACGGCCAAGCCAACATTCGCAGTAGTTCTGCGCATCCTCTTGCCGCCGTATCTGCAGGTCAACGCGGCCCTTCATGCGAGATGTTCGGACGCGATGTGCTGCTGATGCGGCCACTGCCTGCGAACACGCGCGAGACCTTTGAGACACCCGGCCGAAGATCCATCTGTCATCCATGTTTTCGACCGCGTGAACAGAAACAAACTTGCCGCGTCCGAGCATCCGAACTACTGCTGTCTCATGTTGAACAACATTGACAAGGCGTTCTTACTATTTGACCTCTTGTTTTCGGTTACGTTGTCGTCGTTTGTGAGAACCAAAGTAGCAATAGTTGTGTTGCGCAAACGCGCCACGCGCGCCTCCGCCGGTTGAATTCTGTCTAGGGCGTGGCTTGAAAGGCGTCGTGAATGATGGCCAGTAGTTTCCTCAAGCGCGTTCGCATTGGTGCGCAAAGGGCCGGTCGATGAACCAACGTACGAATACTCAAGTAGGTATCTCCCCCTCCTTTGTTCCTCGTCCTCCTCTCTCAGAGGGACCAGAGGATCCCGAGATCGACGGGGAGCAGCCCCAAACTCTCCCCCCCCCCCCCCCCCCCCCCCTCCTTTTTTTTNNCCCGAGATCGACGGGGGGCAGCCCCAAACCCCCCCCCCCCCCCCCTCCCCTCAACTTTGTTTTCGATTTCGGCGCCGGGTGTTGCACCGCGTCTCCTGTGTACTTGGTAAGGAGCACCAAAGCATCCAGAATGTCCCAAACCTTGTTAAACCTTCGCTGTCCCCCGCGTACCGTACCACGACGGACAATGGGAACAAGAATGTCTCGGGTTTCAATGCGGTGACTCGAATGTCTTGTGCAATGTCCGAAACTCGTCATATCCTCCCGCGCGCCCCCCCCAAAACCTGAGTAAAAGGCAGTGCAACAACACAAGTAAGTCACTTGCCTCAATCGCGGGTGTACTCCGTACTGTTCGACTTTTCACTTCCGAGCAATCGTACCGTGATAACATAATAAAAAATACAAGTAGACCCGGCCCGGGCCAAAGAGTCATGGCGTTGCCGTCAACCTGTCAAAGGTGTTCATCGCAAGTAATCCCGAAGAAAACCACCACCCCCTACCTCTTCCACATGCCAGGGGTTACCCCTGGCTCGGGAGTACACAGGCGCGTTAGCTGCAGCCTCGTTCGATAACATCCTCTCCACTCTTTTGTCATTGTGTTCCATTGTGCCACCCCCCCCCGAGACGGCGGGCGCGGGTTATGCCTTCACGGATTTTGCCCACACGGGGTCCCTTCCTTGCCAGAACTCCAGCCTCTGCCTGTCCTCATGATCTCGAAGCTGCGGGAGAAGCACTGTATTGTAGTATAATAGAGGGGCATCCTGGATACTCGAGCGCAGGGTACTTGGCTGGAGATGTACGCCATGAATAGCACTCTCTCCAGCGTCTTACGTGAAGACATCGTCATACACAGTAGGGCAGTGGGGCCAGGCATACTACCTGCATTACACCAGGGGACGTTTACCAACGCCATCCGTAAAGGTAGCCAAGGGGAGGAGCAGAAGAAGCAAGTGGAAAAAAGAAAAAGAAAACGTCCGTCTTTTCGAAGAAGTTGGACCGTCCGGGAGCTAGGTTCCGCGTGCTGCCTTTCTGATTCCACATGTAAGGAGTCCTGCGAGAGCCTTCAAGGAAACGCCAAACCCCTTTAGCGAAGGTACTGTTGCTCCGCGGACTGCCGTCCCACCCACTCTCAACGGGCTGCTATCGTCAGATCATCGAGCACAAGTCAGCTGAAATCTCTGACCTCGCCGTTGGTCGTCGCCAGCGCCCTGGCCTGGCGGAGTCCTCAGAATCCCATTCCCACGGGGGCGGCTATGAGGTCCCGCACCAGGCGGTGAGCCGGACACTCCGGGCGCAAAAGGGACACGCTGAGCTGGGCAGATTGCCGGTGGGGTTGCGGGTTTGGGGGCCTGGTCTGAACCTCGGCTTCATTTGAGCCTCCTACCACGTACTAGTGTGTAAGGCAGCACGAGGCTGTGACCGGAACGAGAAATGGGTACTGGTTGCCTTGGAAAATAGTGACGTTCCGGCGTCGGGGAGAGTCACGTCATTTCGAATTAAACCAGAGCTCGTCTCTGTTGGGAGATGTTGCCATTTCTTCATGCACCAGAGCTATTGAGATAAAGAGCAACGTAGGTGTTTGGTAATGAAGGGGCAGAATTTGATCTTGGCACGTTGAAAGTTTCCTTCAGCAAGAATGGCACAGAGAGAGCCCATTGCTGTACACACAAATGCCGTTGTGTCCGCATCCTAAGATGACGGACGTCATGTCAAGCGAAAAGCGGTAGCTGATTGATTAGCAAATGCCCGAGTGGCCAGTGTCCGTCGCGTCGAAGACGAAGGATTCGACAGATTGCGCGTCCTTTCATACCCAATCCCAGCTGCGACCATGGATGTGTGCAGCAGAGGCGATCAGCAGCGTAGCCTCGTGGCAGTGTCCAGGGAAATCCGAAACGACACCAATGCACCATAGACGGCACGAACGGCCACATGGCCGTAGGGAACATGAAGATTGCCCATCATCATTTGAGGAGGAATGATGACAGCTTGCTCTTTGTCACCCTCTCAAGTCGTTGTGCTGCGAATGCACCGATGCGAATGACGAACGTTGTATGGCGCACGGAAACACGATCCACAAACCCACGTCATGATCGAACAGTATGATCAGAGATGACAGAACGAGGCCTGTTTGCAGAGGATTGCATCTTCGGTTGGACTCGCAGGTTGGTACTGAGTTGTAAGAAAGATGGTTCCTGACGCAGACCGACGATTGCAGAGATTTTTTGAGGGAAAGACGACGAGTGGGGCTTCTGAGGGCCTGCCCGACGGGACCTCCAGCTGCCGGTGCCCGCGGAGCACTGCCCGGAACCTATCTCGGCCCGGTACGATGTAGTGGACCTCCTATGGAACCTAGGTACTGGACTGGACCCGACCAAGGTGCAGGTCCAGTGCCTCCCGTCCGCAAGGCACCTACACCCGCCTGGGACAGTACCTAGGTACCTAGGTACTCTGGTCTCCTCACCACCTGTAATCGGCGTTGGCCGGCGTCGACTCTGTTCCAATAATGGTCTCCCAAGCTGGTATTCCTCGTTGGGCTTGTGAGTAACGGGAAGATGAAATACTCTGAATATCAGACGAAATCTACAGCCACGGTTTGCGGGCAAACTACTCAAAATGACTTGCCAACAAACTCTAGCAAGTGCACTTCGCTTCACTGAGTAGACGTTTGCGGGGGAGAGAACTCTTGCTGCGTGAGCTATTCTTCCATTTTCCCCCAGAAGTAAAGGGCCTCCCTGTTGCTTTTCTTTCGTGCACTATGTAGGGTATGTACAGTTTCATGTCGACCTTGGATCGTTGTCTTCGGCTACTCTGGCTTAGCCTGTTTCTTTCCCGAGGGAGCATGAATAAGGCTCGAGCTAGAAGCGACTCGTCATTTGGATGGCTCCAGTAACTGAACATGGCAATCTTTTATAACACCGAATTCCACCCTACGTACGTTGAAGTGTCGTCTTCTGCTTGCCAAAAGTTCCTAGCCATCCGAGGGGCGCGCTAGTCAGAAAAGCAGTTTCTAGGTAAGCAACAGATATTCCGCCCAGGCGGGAAGTCAAGCAACCCACTTGCAATTTTCGTAGAGGGAGACCTGCTACAGCAAATGCCCAGGGAAAACAAGAATTTTTTCCACTCGTGATTGAGACGCTAGATAATCAACAGTTTCATGAGTTGAGTTGACTTCGCTTGCTCTGGCCAGACTCGTCAGAGCGATCGGTCCTGATACGCTGGGAGAGAGTGTAAAGGCCGAAGACGAACGTCTTGAAATGAATTGTCACTGCTTGACTCTGATTGGTCAACTCTGAAAAATGATCGGGTTTCCTCCCGCCGTCCCCCTTCTAAACGTTCCCACGTCGCTCCCCAACTTCTCTTGCACAACTGGATTGCTCTCAGACGCATTCACGACTCGCTCAAACTCTTAAAATTTAATCCCTTTTAATCTGCTTGAACATGGTCATGTACCATTCCCCATCTGGCCCATCGCCAGCGCCAGCACGGAATCAAGGCGGAGATGTCGCCGAAAAAGCAGACGACGGTGTTAGTCGCGATGTCGAGCAGCAACCACGCCTCGATGCTGATAGCGACAAAGTAACATCTGTCTTCAAGTCTCTCAGTCTTTTGGATCGTTTTCTTGTCGTTTGGATCTTTCTGGCCATGCTCATTGGTATCTTACTCGGCAACTTTGTCTCCAGCGCCGGTCCTGCCTTGCAGCAGGGCAAGTTTGTGGGAGTTTCAGTTCCCATAGGTGAGTTCTTACAGTCTCGTCTCGAATTTCGACAGCGTTCTGACATGTTTAGCCGTCGGTCTTTTGGTAATGATGTATCCCATTCTCTGCAAGGTGCAGTACGAGAAACTCCACGACATCTTTCGCGCGAGAGAGATTTGGATCCAGCTGGGCTTCAGTGTCGTCATCAACTGGATAATTGCACCTCTTTTTATGGTACTGAATCGCTTCCTTCGACACTCAACCATTATCTGTGACTAACACAGGCACAGCTCGCGTTGTCTTGGGCCTTTCTACCCGATAAGGAAGGCCTGCGGAACGGCCTCATTCTCGTTGGGATTGCAAGATGCATTGCCATGGTGTTGATCTGGACAAGTCTGGTGCGTAGACTATTTCATCGTGACTCAAGCGACGTACTGACAAAATATGAGGCCCGAGGGGACGGCGATTACTGCGCGATTCTGGTAGCAGTCAATTCGTTCCTCCAAATCGTTCTCTTCGCCCCCGTCGCACTTCTCTTCATCCGCGTCATCGGTCGAGACGATAGCATCTCCTCCATCTCCTACTCGACCGTCGCCTCTGCTGTGGGAGTATTCCTAGGAATACCTCTGGGTGCTGCAATCATCACCCGCTTCTCCTTGGTCTACTCTGTTGGGGCAAAGACCTACAACAACAGGGTCATTCCCTTCCTGGTGCCGTGGTCTCTCGTCGGCCTGCTCTACACCATCATCGTCCTCTTCGCTTCACAAGGCTCCCAGGTCGTACATCAGATCGTTTCTGTTGTACGAGTCGCAGCTCCGCTCGTGGTATACTTCTCTGTCATCTTCTCCACAACGCTTCTCGTGGCTCGCCGGCTTGGTTTCCGCTACGGCCTCGCGTGCACCCAGGCGTTCACGGCTGCCAGCAACAACTTTGAGCTGGCAATCGCCATTGCTGTGGCGGCCTATGGGCCCGAATCGGACGAGGCGCTGGCCACAACGGTAGGGCCGCTGATCGAGGTGCCGGTGCTTCTTGGCTTGGTCTACTTTGTCCAGTGGTTTTCCCGACGGCACGGATGGGAGGATTAATCAGAAGGTCTAACAACATGGCGTAAGGGATTGAACCACATGTCAGTGTCATGGGTCCAAGAGTCTGCAGGAGCTAGCAAGCTTCGCTGGTGAGACCGAGCCGATAAGCTCAGACTTGGGGGTTTGCTGAGAGTTGTCGAGTGCAAAAGCCTAGCGCCGTCGTGAGCTACGGTTGACCGTACCGGACAGGTCAGACACCAAATCTAAGATCTTATGCCGATTATGGTTGTGCCTCTCGTGAAGATGTTGCAAATCGCCGGAGAGTTGAAGCCATCGCCATGGGTACAGGTAGGTACCTGTTCGGGGCGATTGGACGTGGATGCCAAGGTACCTAATAGCTGGACGACAGGCACTTTAACCCCAGTCAGTCAGTGCCTTTGGCGGCTGGAGTACCTCGCATTTCAGGGTCCTCGAGAACTGCGGGGACCTGGCACAGGTTAGCCCCTGCTGCATCTCAGCGCACATTGCTCTCTGAAGCTTCCATCGCTTGGAAATGACTCTGGAGCCCCAAGCTCCATGCTGGACTTGACTGTACAGCCCTGTCCGAAACAGCCTGTACCTAGAGGTATGGGCAATCTTACGGGGCGCTGCCGTTCAGGTCAGTCCCTTCTCCGACCGCTATCTAGGAAACTCCATTCCGCAACTCAACGTCCCACCTACAACGTCGTCAGGTCGGAGCTCAAAACATACGGTCCGTTCAGCCATACGACATCGCCACTTTTTCGAGTGGTGGTTGCGCCGCCAACTGAGCTCCGGCTGCTCGTGCGGCAACTACCTCGCCGTTGAAACCTCACACGATCTCTCAGTAGCTCTCTCGCCGGTCGCCGGAGCCCTCCTACCAACTTGTCATGGAGTCGCTCCCCCGTGAGCTGATCGACGCCGTCCTTCGGCAATGCGTTTCGTTGGGCCCTCGAAACAATGTGTTGGAGCTGCGGCTCGTTTGCAGAGCTTTCGACCGCTTCTTGAAGCCCTACGCGTGTCGGACCGTCGCCCTCGAGTTCACCCGTCTTAGCAAGACCAGCCGCCGCCGTCGGCCTGACATCGATGCCTTGCAGACAATTGGATACCACTGCAAGTCCATGTATATTGATCTGATGGTCCTCCGTGACGAATGTGAGACGCAATTCACCCCTCTTTTTACACACTTGGCTGATGTTTTGCTAGTGGAAGTCGAGTTCCTCTCCACTATTTTCGATCGAATACCGTCCATGAAGGATTTCGTCCGGACCCTCCAACGCGACTATTGCATGTCGCCTACCTCTTTCACGACCTTGGAATACCTCAATATACTCGAAAGTATCCTATTTAACTGCTATTCCGTCTCCTCCCTCCGCCTAAACCTACCATTCCAATTGGTAGGTCACCGCTGCAATGCCGCAACCATGATACTGGCCAACACCTTCTCCGCCTTTTCTCGCCGCACTGAGGACTCTGTTCCACTGCGCGCTCTCGTCCTTGAGAATGTGTCGGACCAATCCATCATCGATCTGTGGACAAACCCATCCGACGTCCGTGCCATCATGCGCGCAATAGTCGAGCTGGAGCACCTGGTTCTATCCTTCCGCCGCCACGAGGTCGAACCACCTCGTGTGGCCTTCTACGGCACGTGCTTATGGGACCTTATCCGCAAAGCCGGGGCCCTTCAATCTCTCTGTCTATCTGGCGCCGATGACGACCGCCCCCCGCGTCGTTTGAAACACACAAAAGCCTGGAACATGACTCTCGACGAGTGGCGGGCTAGGGCTGTGCCACCGCCGCAGGTCGCTTTGCCTTACCTCACAGCCCTTGAACTCAAGCGTGTCGAGGTCACACCCGAACTTCTCAGTGGCGCCCTACGGCATTTCGGTACCAACCTCCGCGAGCTATACGTGAACGAAATCTATCTCAAAGTCGAGCGTGGCCTCAGCCTCAACGAGGATGGCACCGATATCCTCTGGGTCGGTCTTCCCAACAAGCGCCCCGGCCTCGAGGATACATGGATCGCAATGATGGTTCGCGAATCTTGTCCCAATCTACAAGTCTGCCGCGCCTCATTCCTAGGTTACGACATGTACACGCATGACAATCTGCCTAATTCAGCTCCTGATGAACCGGACTTTGACTTTGACGACCCCACCAAAATTGGCCGCACTCTCGCCATGCGCTTCGTCGAAGTTGCCATGGGTTTCGTCCAGAGGAACCAACCCAACGGCTCCCCAGTGTGCTACCTTCCCGCTCTCGAATCCAACGATCATCTCCTGCATCAGACCAAGCCACGTATTCGCTCGTTTAGAGTGACAGAGTACGACGTCAACGCGTATCAGCTCGCTGTGCGCAACACAACAAGCCGCTGGCAGCGAAGCATCGACGGTGTGTTTCCCAACTGTAACAACGGTACGCTCGAAGAGCTGCACTACATTGCCGAGACAGCCTGCCAGGGTATGAACGAGATTCAAAGGCAGCGTGACGAGCAGTTGGGTCAAGGTGAAGGGGGTGTTGACGGTGCGGGGGATGGAGGCAACGGCAACGGCAACGGGCACGCGGGAGGAGGAGTTGGTGGTGGTGGTGGTGGTGGTGGTGGTGGTGGTACCCTGGCCGAAAACCTCCTGAATTACAACTTCAATGAAGACTAGCACCTTCTTGCAAATGAAGCGAAGGACAGGTTAGGCGTCAAACCAAGATGTCATCAACGCACGTTAATAGATACCCTCACGTTCAGATTCAAGAGACATAGCTTGCATCTGACAAAGTCTTGGACGACGAAATTCTCTCTTTTTGTGTATTTCTTGGTGGCAGCCATGGCCAGGATATCATGGGTCTCATTCGGGGTGTTTTGGTGGAGGATTTTCGCAAATACCCACCACTCCGGTTCTAGAATTTCAATTGCTCATGCCTTATGCCCAAGTCCTTCCCCCTTCTTTTTGTTGCCCTATGAATGAAATCATAATGTAGAAAGACTTCCTGTCTTTTCTCAAACCATCGGTAGTAAACAGGTAAAATATGAAGGAAGCTCGCATGCAGTCTGCCAGCCAGCCACCCACTCGAAGCCCGTACCCAGCGGCGGCATCAAATGGCACGCTCGCTATGATGTGGGAAAAGCTTCCCCATGAATGGCAGTCGTATGTATTCCCTTGACGTCGAAAGTGCGCGCCTCACTCCACATTACTTCCGTCCCGTGTATGTATGTATGTATGTGTGTGTGTGTGCGTGTGTGTGTGTGTGTGTGTGTGTGTGTGCGTGTGCGTGGAAAAAGACGAGGCTTAGTGTCCGTTGACACCATTGGTGCCGTTGCCGTTCTGCTCTTTGACGGCCTGGTCGAGGGCCTGAAGGACGTCGCGGCGGAGGTCCTCGGCGTCCTCGACACCGCAGCTGATGCGGACGAGGTCGTCAAACACGCCAACAGCCTCGCGCTGGTCCTTGGGGATGCCGGCGTGGGTCATGCTGCTGGGGACCTCAACGAGAGACTCGACGCCGCCAAGGGACTCGGCGAGCGTGAAGATTTTGGTGAGCTGGCAGAAGCGCTCGGCGGCAGCGTGGCCGCCGCGGATGCGGAAGGACAGCATGCCGCCGCCCATGCCGTCGCGGTGCTGTTTCTTGGCGATGGCGCGGTGGGGGTGAGAGTCAAGGCCGGGGTAGTTCACGGCGAGGACGTTGTCTGAGGCTTCGAGGGTAGTAGCGACGGCAGTCGCGTTGCGGCTGGCCTCGCGGGCGCGCAAGTGCAGGGTTTTCAGGCCGCGGTGGGCGAGCCAGCAATCAAAGGCGGAGGGGACGGCGCCGATGGCGTTCTGGAGGAAGCCGAGGCGGTCCTTGAGGTCGTCCGAGTTGAAGGCGGCGACGCCCATTACTACGTCGGAGTGGCCATTGATGTACTTGGTGACGGAGTGTACGACGATGTCGGCGCCGAAATCGAGGGGGTTTTGGACGTAGGGGGAGAGGAACGTGTTGTCGACGACGACCTGGATGCCGTGCTGGTGGGCCTGGGTGACGACGGCGCGGACGTCGACGAGGCGCAGGGTCGGGTTGGAAGGGCTCTCGATCCAGACGAGCTTGGTGGCCGGGGTGATGTGGGCGGAGATGTCGACCTCGATCTCGGGGGTGAAAGTGACCTTGACGCCGTGAGCCTTTGCGACCTGGGTGAAGTAGCGGTGGGTGCCGCCGTAGACGTCGGAGACGGAGATGACGTGGGAGCCGGCAGCGAGGGACTGCAGGACGACGGCGGTGGTGGCAGAGCCGGAAGAGAAGGCGAGGGCGTACTTTGCGTGCTCGAGGGCGGCGACAGCCTGCTCAAAGTTGTCGCGGTTGGGGTTGCTGGAGCGCGAGTACTCGTACACGCCGACGGGCTTGCCAACGCTGGTCTGGGCGAAGGTGGTAGACAGAGAGATGGGCTCAATGACTGCGCCGGTCACAGGGTCGTGAGGAGAGCCGGCATGAACGGCGAGAGTGCCGAAGTTGTGTACGGGCGAGGGCGCCCTCGGAGGGGTCTCGATGGGGTGTTCGGCTGGGACGGTCATGGTTGTGGTTTTGGGAGAAGAGGGAGAAAGGCGGTGAGTTGTCGAAGAACGAGGGGCAGATTTTGGAGGGGTGGTATGAGATGTTGAATCCTTGTTGGCTGGCCTGACGGTAGCTTGATGAAGGTAAAGAAAGGGTTTCAACGACAAGAAAACGAGACGAAAATATAAGTAGCGAGAAAATATTGGCCTCGGTGTTTGTGCGAATAAAGTCGACGGTAACCGAGTCGAGTCGCGGGGTCTCGTTGAATTTCTTGTATTTTATGAAAAAAAGAAGCCGTTCGACAGAGTGGAAATTGCCCCGCTTCACTTTTAGTGGTGACCAAGGAGTTAGTGGGCAGCGCCGTGTAGGCTTGCTTGGGTTTAAGAGATGAAAAAGACGACGGTGCTTTGTGTCGGGAGCGCCCCAAGCTCCGATGATGAATCAATCACGCAATCGAGTTCCTGCTGACGAAATAGACCGTGGTGGTCTGTTTGATGAGTCAACGGAATGAAATAGCTTGGTTTTGCTTCGTTCGATTTGTTGAGCGCAGGAATGCCTGGAGCGGCTGTGTTCTGGTTTTTCGAGACGGCCGAGGTTAAAGGTATCGTCAACTCGATAGCCGTACCACTGGTGGGATGAGGTCAACCGTCGGTCAGAGCGTGGTTGCGAAGTGGATGTTGAGGATGGCGCAATTCGGAGCTATGCAAGGCACTGGGCTGTAGTAGGCAGGTGAGGCAGGATCAGAGTGATGGATGATTCCCACGGGAACGGGGCTGCATGTGTGGTAGATCGGGTTGATCGGGAAGGTGTGGGAAAGTCTGGAGACGCTGGCTAAATCACATTTTATATCTTCGCGCCCTGGATGACGCCTTCTGTTCCATTCCGGCAACACGCCGCTTCGCTACTCCTCTGCTATGGTGATGCTAGAAAGCGATGCTGAGAATAGCAGCGCAACGTAATACCGATAATTAAACATGGTTCGATGTGCTTCTGCTGTCATCACAAATCCTGGTGGTGTACCAACGTATGAAGGGCCTGAATGAGTTGGCGGCTTGGCCGTCAGCTTTTCTTTACTTGTACTCCGTACCCAGTGTGGTCGGCGATAAGACGTCACCGTCGTGCCTGGTTTCCCCCTCTGCTAACATCTAAATCCTTACAGATGCACGGGGTACCCTCTGAGCTGCAGAAGCGCGGTGCGCCGCAAATCATGGGACTTTTCGGGGTCTTGGTTCCGCGTGCTGACATATCCAGCTTTTGTCTGCCATGTGCTGTTGATGGAACTTCTAGACTAGGTAAGGTAGGTACCGGGCACCCATGACGATGGCAGGAAAATGTCCTTCTCCGTGCCCCGACGGAAAATAGCGGCCGTATTTAATGGGGAAAGGGAGGCACCAGCCGGCCAGCCTCGGCCCTTCTCATATCTGGAACCTCTAGTGTTGACTAATGGCGTCGCTTGTATCATCTTTAGGGTATTACCTAAGGTACTGTTACTCTGTGATTACAATTCATCTCGTTATTTGCCCGAAAGGCTATGCGTGTCTGGCATCCCCCCCCACCACGCATTGCACTCACCACACCTGCCCCAAGCTCTTGTCTTGACTGTCAACCTTGTTTTCCTTCAAACACAGAAAGTGTTGCATGCGACTACGGCTGAAGCTGACTTTTATCACGGCCTGTTGTCAACTTCATTCAAGTGACAATACACATCAGCACGTACCACATTACCTTTCAATCTAGGTAGCTTAGCTTACCCATGCCCTTGCATACGTCCAGGCGTAGCCATAGCGCATTCGATACGCCATCTTTCACGTGCAAGCCGCAGCAGCGTCGTCGTCGTCGTCGCCGTCTTCTGCGGCCAAACGAATCCCGTTGACCACGAGACCTGTCTTCTTTCCCAATGAGGAAGGCACTTCGTGCGGAAATTTACACTGACAGACTGCATTCTGTCTGATGTTGTGCGGGAGCCGCGGAGAGGCCACGGCACGGTATGATCTCCCCGTAAGGCTGTTTTCAAACTAAGTCCGTCCGGGCGAAGCCAGGAAACGGATGGGCGCTGCCGTCGTCCCGCCGTCTTCAGTCTCATTCATGTCGTCCATTGCTTTCGTCTCGACGTGAATCCTGCTCAGACTACCTTACGTAGACTTTGCGTGCCTGCGTGCCTGCTGTACACGAACAGACATTCTAAAGACGCTCGATCCTTGGGTCCATCAACAGCACGTATAAGCTCCAGACTATGCCATCTTGGGAATTGCTGCTTTTTTTAAATCAACCATCTCGTGGCTTGGACATCCTCGCGTGTCAAAAGTCAGCGATTATGAAGATGCCGTGAGTCAGTTGTGAGGCCACCGATATAGGTTAAAGCTTTCACCAAAGAACGCTCGCTCTGGGGCTTCATCGCCGATTGCAACGGAATTCGTGCCCGACAATTCGGGTCGTCGGCCGAGACGGACGTCGGCCGCGAGCCATTGATGGGTTACGTTGAACGTCTTGGTCACAACGTCGCTTTCTGGGTTCTTTTGCCCGACCCTCGCACTCTGCGACGATCAGAGCCCTGACCAGCAAAGCAAGCCTAGAGCTGATTGAGACGTGAGCACCAGCAGCGAAGGACGTGCAACGCTTTGGTGCAATGCGGCGTATGGCTTTTCGCTGCGTTGCCGTCATGATTGCAGTCATCTAAGCAACGACAGCATGGACCGCACCCCCGACCTCATCCCCATCCGGGCGTGTTAATGGTCAATGGTTGGGCCAGACTCTTTGCCTGATGATTGCTGTGTACGCCACTCACGGCAAAGGTGGTTCCGTAATGCTATCACTCACGTCAAGCCTTGTCAACGTTCCAACCTGCTGAACCAGCTGTGGCGGGGCACAAAGTCGGGGAGTCGCCGGCGACATTCCCCAGGATGTTCCCAAACATCATCTGGCGGTTGTCGACAGCGCAAGTCACCGGCTCGATGCCAGTCACGCCTCCTATGTAGAACCCCAGCATCAGCCAACCAAGGGTACTCTGAGCTTTTTACTGGCCGAGACGGCTCCTGGCATCATCCCCACGCAGGCACTCCAGATGTCATATGGTACATATGCGGTCTATCTTCGCAGATCTTCGTAGCCCAAGCCTCCCAAGATCTATTGCTGCGATACGTCAGCCCCGTTCCGCCACACCACTCGGATGGGCTGCCCTCCGACCCAATGGCAAGATCCAAGTTCCTGCATGCACAACCCCCGTTACCTCCCCCAACTTGATGTGATTTGTCCATGGCAGCTCGCCTTCCGAGCCTGTTTGTGGCATTCACAGGCCCGCGCTGGCAGATCGCAGACCATACTAGCTGATGTATTGACGACATGCTGACAGCAAGCTGTCAACAACGGCGTAGCTGGGAGTTTAAGATTCCCCCCAGCAAGCAAAAGCAGACGCCAACACTTGATTTCCTGGCAAGATCAGTCTTCATCTCGACGAAATTCTGCAACTGGCCAGCGAGTAAAAGACGGGATTCGGCACGTCTCTGAGCTAAGCAATCGGAGTCGGGTGTATGAGTTTCGTTCGTCTGACGTCCGCTGCCTACCTTGCTTCGAGGTTGCAAATGTCTGTGTTTCTCAGCCGCTCGGACCGTCCTGGCTCGTCATTCTCCTTGACTCGTGTCCTCGACTTCAGACTTCCGGCAATCGAGCCGGCGTGAGAAGTTTTGAAAGTATAGGGCGTCTGTAGAGACCAAGTGGTTGGAATAGTTAGCAATACGCGCCGCGACAGGGCTGAAGGTAACGCACGGGTGAATTGCGAGGGCAGGGAGCCCACGAGTTGGGAGCGTACCCCCAGGCCTGGGACTCGATATGCACTCCAACTTGTGGTGGAGGGTGGCAGACATTTTGCTAGGAGAACGACAGCGAGCAGATCTTGTTTAGCAGGGCGACTCCTGTCATGGCCGGCCGACGTAGACTGTTCCGCCCGCCCATCCGCCCGGGAGGGGAAGCATGTGGCCACACCCGGGCTCCGCCGTTGTTGTTGTCATATCTGTAGTGTGTTGTGTCGTCTGGCTGTGTCATGAGCACCCCTCCACGACGAAGCGAAACGCACTGCGGGGGCCCTGGTGGGAAGCCATTGACATGAGCGTCTCGTCTTCTCCCATTTTTGGAGACGCGGGAACGATTCCCGTTGCAGCAGGCCGCATGGTTGACCGCAAATCATTGGCTGTGATTGCTGGTCTGGTCTGGGTTGGAACAGCAGAGAAGTCAAGTCGAAGGTGTGGAGGCGGCCTTCAAGCCCTAAGCATTACCATGAGCAATCCCTGTCAGCGATCTCGCCTCCCGCCGACCATGTTTGGCTGGTGCCTGTCTGCCAAAGTGCGTTTGAATGCTGTGCTGGTCTGGCGGACGGGGTCCAGGGGCTTTGCGCAGAAGACTTGACGTGCCGGGTCGGGTCGGGTTCGTAACTCGTACCTTATTCCTAGGGAGCCACACTTTTTGACGAAATGTTAACCAAAGCGTTTTCAATCGATGTGCTTGTCAGCAGCGCTTGACATTTTGGTGGAGGTCGGCAGGCTCAGATGTCAAAGTCTGCTACGCTATTGATACAGTGCCATGGAACGCATTTCAAATGCAGTTGAGGCTCTCTACTGACGTGGAGCAGTCTGCTTTGCGGGTGGTGTATCCGTACGGAGTACTCCGTACGCTGCTACGTAATGATGGCTTGCAGGGAATATTGACGGACGTTTCTCTGCTGCAAGTGCCACAGAGTGCCTGGAGCCAGCCCTGAAGAGCAGCCGATTCCGCAGTTCCGTGTCCGCTTTTCTGCCCGCCGCAGAGATGTATCTTTGTCGTGGATCCTGGGCCGTGGGCTGTGGGCCGTTGCGTGGCTGAGCATAAAATTGACAGGTTGTGGACGAAATATGTCCCTTGAAGAGCTGAGCAAACCTGGTGGCTGCATGGCACTGCAGTTGGTGTCCATGAATGTGAGAATGGGGACGACAGCTGCTGTTGTAACTGCTGCAGCCGGTAGGTATCCTCAGCGAGGGTGGCGGTCATACGGCAAGTCGTTCATGTACTGGTTCGGCAGAGTTCTTGGATGCAATGCGGGGGGATGGAAGTCGGCCATGCTGATGTGCGTGTGCAGTTGCAGTCTGTATTGCATTTCTGATGTTCGTCAGTGTCCAATCACGACAAGCCAGTGTCAAGTGGCAGTGGCACACCAAGAGCGCCTTTGAATCAAGCAGGATAGGTCTTCACAAGGCACTCTGTTTGTCCGTAGCAGTCTTGCCAAGTGCTCGCACTCCAGTAAGGTACTGTAGATACCTGATGGAGGCAGGAAACGCAATGCCTACCTAATCAATAAGCGTCGCAAAGGCAATACATAGAAATCTAGACCTGTACAGAAGTTCCGTAGGCTAGTAAGGTAGGATGTCGCGGTTGTACCTTCCTTGTTCATTTCCACCGCCAGTCATACGTACTACGCAGTATTTGTAGAGTCCATTGCACCCCTCTACAAACATGTGCGTTAGGCAAGGCACCGGTCAACAGTCGACGCTTGCAGAAACAAACGGTTTCTCTTGGTCTGTGAATTCTTGTGTTGGCTTTTTCTTCACCTCAGAACTTGGGCCAAAGTTTGACTTGACACGTGCAGTCCGCAGCATCCAGTTAATTGACACGACACGCGCGTTGCCGTACAGCGCCGTAGAACGCACAAGGTGCGCCCCCATCTCCTTGACCGGTTCCAAAACGATCCCCATATACTTTATTTGCATTAAACTCCCTGCTCTAGTCACGTATTGAAGTTGACACCCCCTAGCACCCATCCTAACACCAGACACCTAGATAGCTTGCCCTTCAGGCTAGTTTTCTCTCATACTGTCGTGAACACCAGCCTCCCACTGGTCCGACAAAGTTGATTACGGAGTCGAGCAAACTGCGAAGAACCTTCATCACCCTACGCATGTTCCACCTCGTCTTGCTACGACCTTGTCAGACGGTGCTCGCAAGCACACAATGTTCTGGCCCGTCAAGTGGCCAATCCTCGGTGGAAGACTATCCATCTCGCGAACAGAACGTACCAGACAGTAAACCCAATTCTGATCCTGGAACCGAGCACCCGGCACTGCAATTGAGAGTGTAGCTTCGCTAGTACAGTACGTTGCGCAGTAATTATACACCCACACTTGGGCGGGTACTTCTGCACGCCCCTACAAGTAGACCGAAGCCAACCCTCGACCCCCTGGTCTCTCCTCTTTGCCCGCCTACCCTTACGCCTCAAAGGAAGTCGAACCCCGAATCTCCATCTCCACCGGCAACACAACTTATCCAATCTTCCTCGAAACCTCGACACCGTCAAACTCCGCTCCTTGTTTTCTGCCCGATCCCGCCTCGCTTCTTTGCCCTTTCCCGTCTGGCAGCTCTTTAAAGTCAACCAGGTTCGCCCCATCTGCTGCTAGCTCCCGCCTCTCTAAAAAGCCTTGGACATCTGCCATGCGCCTCGAGTCCAAGACGTGTACGTCGACCGGCCTTGCCACCCCGTCGACGACACGTGAAAAGAAAATTCAAAAACAAACCCCAACCCACCTATACCTCACTTTGTAGAGTGGAACCATCCCCCCCAGACTTGTTGGTTGACAACAGTCACCTTTGCCTGTCACCGCCCACCCACCACCCACCGACACGACACACAGTCTCACCCTTCCTCCAACCTCTCGTGTCGCCGTCATGCCACCCCGGAGATCTCACAAAAAGTCGAGGGCTGGTTGCAAACGCTGCAAGTCCCGCAAGATCAAGGTAGCGTCGTCCTCTCGGACGCCCAATCGTCCCCGTGCACCCTGCTATGTTTACTCTCCACCATCCCATCCCCAGTGAGCTAGCCTGACGTCCTGCTGTAGTGCGATGAAGTCCACCCGCGATGCGGCAATTGCGTCAAGCATGGCGTGCCATGCGATTTCGAGAACCCAGACATGTTCGACGACCTCCTGACGGCCCTAACGCCCTCCAACACCCAAGCCTCATTCTCCCCGATCGAGAGAGCCTCCCCGACTGCACCCTCACCGCAACCAATACCAACCAACCGAACCAGATCTCCCTCCGTCACACAAGGCCGCTCTCCTCCTACATCCACATGTACGCCCTTGTACTACGCACCTGGCCACGCCGCCCTATCCGTTACGACATCCCCCAGCAACCGCTTGCTTGAGTTGCGGTTGATGCACCAATTCACTTCGATGACATCCCGTACCCTGGTGGTGAACGGGCCTGCTGTACACGATATCTGGCAGAACACGGTACCAAGGCTGGCCTTTGGTGGTGCGAATTATCTGGCGGATGCGATGCTCGCCGTGGCCGCCCTGCATCTGCGCTCTTTTAATCCAAATGACAGAGCCCTTGTTAGCGCCTCTCATTCATATATGGCTTCTGCCTTGGCCTCTTACTGCGCATGTTTGCAGAATGGAATCAGCGAATCAAATGCCGAATCCCTGTTTTTGACGGCAGCCCTCATCGCCTTCTCGTCTACCGCTACACGAATCTTCATACGCGATGAGGCGGATCCGAATGACCCGTCGAGCGCGTATTCACTGCCGCTCTCCTGGTTTCACGCCTTCCAGGGAGTAAAGACGGTGGTTGCCACCTCCTGGCCCTGGATTCGAAATAGCGGCGTCGTCATTCCCATCATTGACTCCCAGCCCGTCCTCCAACTCGACTTGGACGCCACTTCACCGTCGTCCTTCTTCGGGAAGCTACTCGATGGTCTGGAGGACGAGCTCCAGAGCGAGGATACCATCTTGGCCATGTCCACGCGGCAGTCGTATCAGCATGCCGTTGCCGTGCTCAACTGGGCGCACAAGCTGCCTCACCGCGGCGCCGCCCTCGCATTTCCTGCGACCGTCTCCAAGCGGTTCATCGACATGTTGGAGGAGCGACGGCCGCGCGCCCTGACAATCCTGGCGTGCTTTTTCGCCCTGCTGAAAGGATACGAGTCGGCAGTGTGGTGGTTAGAGGGTGTGTCGCGCAGAGAAGTCATGGGTATCGTCTCTCAGTTCGAGGCCGCCAGCCCATGGTGGCCGCACCTGGAGTGGCCCGTCAAGATTGCACTCTATAAACATGGCCTCATTCCGCCCGATGTGTGGGGATCTGACTGGATCACCGAAGAGAGCAGGGCAGAGAAAGGGCACAGCATGTCCGCCGAGTCGTTCGTGAATCACATTGAGATCTTGACGAACACGTTTTTCAAGCAACAAAACTTGCCGGTCCCCGTCTCTACCCATGCAGTGTAAGCGGTACAGCAGGCTATAACGCGAACACGTGTCATGGGTGATGTCAATGTTGAATTCGGGACTTCCTTCTGGCGGGGACTCTACAGTGATTGAAGGGTTTGTAGAACGCCAGTTAGCAAAGGGACATGGAGTTTGGGCGACGAGGACACCAGCGACCTCGGGAATGACATTGGCAAACAGCAAGGAGTCTCGAGTTTCGTTTCCTGAAACATTCAGAGGACAGCAGGCCGGCGGGAGAATGATCACGGCGAAAACATTATTACATAAAACCAATTGGGGGCTTCGATTTGGGTATTGCATTCTCGGAAATTGGTGTTTACGGTGTTTTGCATGGGCATACGGTATACACAATGGCTGATAGCAGGGTTCTACAGCCTGGACAGCTCCGATGGAGCGTATAGCATACTTTTGTTTTCTACTGTGAACTTATCACCATGAGAATACAGAGAAATTGATCAGACATGACATCACCACGCCCAGTAACGAAAGCGGACGAGGGTCACCCCTGAACGGCCTTGGAGAGGTTCCAAACTCGAATAGACTTGCGAATGGAGAAGGGTTGCGCCGTCGACGATGGCTGCTAATCAAACATGCCAACTGGGTTGCGCAAATTGACAGCTGCGTCAAGGGCATAGGCTCCAGTTCGGATGGACACGCTCTTTTCTCTTCCCATGGCCGCTGCCTGTGGAACGGTGCGGGTGGCATGGATAGTGGCTTGCGCGGCCGGCGCGGGATGCCGAGGGAAGATGAAGAAGGGCGCCATATGCAACATGTGATGCGGACGGACGACCGACTCGCCGGGACTCGCACAGCTTCGGGGCGGATTCCGAATTCTGATGGGAAATTGTAAAGAAGAAAACGCGTGTGCTACACGATTGGCCTAAGCCCTGCTGGGCTTGACGCCTCCAGCCCCCTTTCTCTCGTGTCTTACTTTCTGTCATCTGAACTTGGAGACAGAAGGGGTCTCGTTTGATGGCTTTTGCCGACATGCTCCCATGAAGTGTCGGTGGGCAGTGTCATAGAGAGCCTCATCTCGCTGTTATATTTCCGACCCTGTCATTTTGGGAGGTGATTTCTGTCACGATTGACTTCACGCATGGTGGACAGGCGGTACCGATGGTTCGGTAAGAGGCTTGCGTGAGAAAGAAGGGTTACATGACGCAACGGGGTGGCGGCCGGACCAGAAGGTGTCTTGTGTTGTTCGTTGAGTAGATGTCCGGGGGCTCCGCCGAATGACTCGGCGGCTGCGGAGGGCTGTCGTTTCGGGGGTGGGGGAGATATTCTGTGGCCAAGTCCGTCTAGTAGAGAAGACTCTGAACTACGCTCGACTCTTAGTAGGTGGTGGTGCCGGAATGAACCCTAGGATGAGTGCTGTAGGGTGGGGTGGCTCTGAGAGACTGCCGAGGTGCTCGTTATGGACACATGATAGTTAGAGGTTGGGAGAAATGCCGCGCAACCAAGTTTCCATGGAAAATGTTTGTGTCGGGTTAACTGGGCACCGATGTGGCAAAAGCCATGGCAGTGGGTGACACACCGAGTGCCCCACTTTTTACACCAATTAGATGAGAGGTATCATCCTACGGATTGATCCCAACGGCGCATGGCGCATACGCGTGCGCCGTAACGTAGACTTAGACATGATGAAATAGAAACCACCAGTTGCAACCCAGTTACGTTAAATTAATCGATTACGAACGTTTACCAGTTGTAAACTAACACTGATCAGTAGTTCAACTACTGCTGGTACCTATTACTACTGCTTAACTGCAGATCAGCAAGGAATACCTAAAGAGATAAAATTATAATACCTCCTAAAGGACCCTACGGACAGCTTCCAAGCAGAAACAGGTAACTTGAAGCTATTGTAACTATATACTACCCCGAGAGAAATTATTAACACTATATCCACAATAGAAACAGAAGTAAAGATAACCTTATAACAACCTATTTACTTAATATTATATTACATCCACTATATAATAAAAAGATAATTTAGATTAATACTAAATTAAAATAGTAAATATCAAGATAAGATAATAAGATTAATATAACTAAAAGAAAAAAACTTATAACTAAACTACTATCCCTCACTACTACTCTTCAATATCTCACACATATTTAACTAACAAGAAACAAGAGAACACTTTAATAATAACAAATATAATATATTAGCAACTAAAAATAATATACTGAAAATACTCCTTCTAATATTATATAGAAGAAGTAAAACACCTTAGTTAATATATCTATATTTATAATATAACTTATCTAGTAGTTAGAACTTAACTATAATAAGAATAATAATAAAGAAAGAGGCCCTCATTTTATATAATAAGGAGACTTTAGGAATAATTATAAAAATATAATTAATAATATAAATTAATATATAAATATTCTGAATCTAAAATTAGGTAATAATGTTAGCTTATAATTTCTTCTTCTGATATTTTATAAGTAACTATAATAGAGAGATATTTTAATTAGGATCCCCCAGAATATAGTAATTTATTAAGATATTATAACTAATACTGAGATAAAAACGTTAAAAAACTACTATTTCTTATTCTTACTTATATATCTAACTGACTAATAATTATAATTTATTTTTAAAGCTACCTTCTATAATAATAATAAGCTAAGAGATAGTTACTAAATAATATAAGGATAAGTAACTAATAATACTTTTAATATCTACCTATTATTCCTATCTAGCGTAAGTAGTATATTTATATAATAAAAAGCTAAACTAAATTACTAATAATTTTAATAATATTACTATTAGATTATAATCTATCTCTATTTCTATAATAAGCTTCTATAAGGTTACTACTAAAGTATACTAATTTATTACTAATATTACTAATAAAAAATAATATCTAGCAAATTAATAAAGATTTTAAATTAGAAGATATTTATAAGGTTTTCACTAAAAAGAGATATCTACTTAGTAATAATAATTTATCTAATAAGCATATATACTTCTAAAGTTACAATTTTTAGAGAAATACTTACAATTAAGATATAATAAAATTATACTAACTATAAATATTCTCCTAACTTAATACTTCAAATATATTTTCCTCTCTGGATCCTATTAATAGCTACTATAAGAATATAAATAACAATAGTATCTTTATAGCTAAAATTAATAAATATAAGAAAGTATTCTAACATATAGAGATAAAAATACTAATAGGGATATACTAAAAAGTTATATCTTAGCAATAGGGTGAGAATATTAAACTCTAAACAAATATCAATAATAATATACTTAATAATATATTTATCTACTATTATATTTATTTATAGAAAAGATAAAATATCTATTTTAATAAAGTATAGGAAGTTTACTATATTAACTTTAAGGAATAAATTTTAGAATACTTTAATAATATAAAGAGAATATTAATATAAGCTTTTAAGAACTACCTTATAGGGAAGAATATATACTTCTTTATAGATAAGAATATAATTAGAGAGAAGCTAGTAGAGATTCTTATAAGAGAGATATTAATAAGATAGATAGTAGAGAGTATTAAGACTAACTAATAGGATTACTTAACTTTTAGATAAGAAATTACAAAGGATCCTAATTTTATTAATAATCTCCTGAGAGTAGGAGGTTTTATCTCTATTAATTAATAATTTTTAATATTTAGAGGCTTAATAATAAAGATAGTTACCCTATAGTTAATACTAATAATATTAATAATAAAGATAATATTAATACTAAGCCTGCAGCCTATAAATCTAGATATTTATATAAATATTAATTTACTGAGGACTAAAAAAATAATTAATATTACTAATAAGGAGGAAAGATACTTAGAGCTAATTAGACTACTAAAACTTTATACCTACTTTAGAGGGAAATATTAATTAATACTGAAATACTATATTCTATTTAACTAACTTCACGAGAAAGTTAACTTATTATTCAGTAAAATTTATAGAATAAATAATAAATATACTAGAGAGAAATATAATATTTTTAAGAATAAAATACAGATATTTATTACTAAATACGTTAACTATAATATTAGCTAGAATATAGTAGGGAGAGTATTTAATAATATACTAGCAGGATAAATATACTTATACTATAAGATATTAATTTTACTAATCTAAGATAACCTCTTAATTACTTAGATAGCTAGAATAGTTAGAAATAAGTTTGAAATACTTATAGTCTACTTTAACTACTACAGAGAGTGGAAAAATATAAACTTTAAAGTTTTTACTGAAAACTATAAGTATACTAATATAATTAAGATATTTAGAGTAATAATAATATAGATTAACTTCTTTTAATATATCTATCTAAACCTATAAGATCTATAAGAGAAAATTAATAAGGAAATATATATAACTATATATTAAGTATATAATATAATTAATATACTCTATAATATTATTAATAAAATTAAACTAACTGTTAATAAGCTATATAAATAGATAATAGAGATACTTAAAAGTTAAAAGAGATAGTTAAAATAAAAAGTTAATTATATTTTAGATTATAACTAATTTCTCGCGGACTATATATATAACAGCTAAGAGTAGAACTAATATTTTAACTGCTCTTAACTACTTTATCTATAATACTTATAAGATAATAAAGCTATTTCAGGATAATTCCGTAAGGAGATATAGAGTAGGAATATATAAAGTAAGTATTAAGTATATTTAAAATTAGTAAATAAATACTAGTTAATAAAGTATATTCTAGAGAAATATAAAGCTGCCGCCTCACAATTTAAAAAGGTGTTTATTATTAATACTATATTAGCAGAGGAAATTATAATATACCTTAATAATACTAACCCTACAGAGGAGATAATAGAGGAGGCGAAAGATAATACAGAGGAGATATTAGAGGATAATTTTGCAGCTATCCACTTTACTATAATAGATAGCAAAAAGGAGACTATTAATTCTATATAGTTTATAAAAATTCTTTAGGACTGCGTTTTTTACTATTTAATAACTACTAATAAATTAGAGATCTTCCTAACTTCATAATATTTAGAAGTTATTTTCAAAAGTATCCTCCCAAATATAGAAGCAGGTAGACCTTCTACTAGAAGTATATAATAACTTAGAACTTTCTAGAGGATCCTCCCTAATATCTTACTAAATAAGAAAACTCTAAAGATAAGTATTAGATTTAGAGATAGGTAAGGATTTATAAGTTTTAGTATCACTAGGGTGCCTATATTTTTTAGAGATATTAATTTTAATATTATACTTATAGCTATACTATTTCTACTAAGCCTCCCTAATATAGATCACCTCAGAATATATTTTAATAACTTTAATAATAAGATTAAGTAAGAGGGAGTATTACTACTTATAGAGAAATATAATAGATACTTATAGTTCTTAATATAAGAGGATCTCTATAATAAGGCTATTAACTTCCTCACAGAGATAGAAATATAGTAACTTTATAAGAAATTTAGCTACTCTAGTGTCTGTAAGTTAAATAATATACTTAAAAGAGTAAGTGAAGCTATAACTACTAACGAGATTGTAGTGATTATAAAAAACTACTACTAATATTAGATAAATAGTAAGATACTATACTAGTTTAAGTTTAGCTTTAAGGATAACTGTAAGTTTAATATAGAGATTATTATTAATATTATATACCTTAATAGTAATAAGCTTATACTATATACTATTAATATTTTAATAGTATTTATAGCTATAAGGTTTATAAGAAGTATCTCTGTAGAGGATATATGGTACATACTGAAAATATACTGAATTAATATATATTAAGGACCCCCAGACAGAATTATCACTAATATAGGATATAACTTTACAGCTGAAAGTTTTAAGAGAGAAGTTAATAGTATAGATAGTAAAGTTAAGATTATGTTAGTTAAAGTTTATAATAGTATTAATAAGGTTAAATATTACTATACTTCCCTATAGAGAGTATATAAGATTATTTAAGATAAGGTACTAGAAATTAGTAGAGAGGAGATACTATAAAATATTATTAAGACTATTAATAATATAAGTAGCTTAAATAATTTTATACTAACTCTATTAGTTTTTAGAGTATACTTACATTTTAACTTAACGTTACTACTATTTTTAGATATAATAAGATATATAGTAGCTATCCAGAAAGTAATAAAAGAGGTATATAAAATCTATACTTAATAGTAAGTCTCTAATACTTTAGGTATATATAATAATCCCTTAATAGTTACTATTTACTACCTACCACTATAATTAGAAGTATATATTTACTATAAATATTAAGGATAGATAGGATCCTTCAGACTCTTCTTAATTAATAGTAAGATATATATTATAGAGATAGACGGTAAACTTAATATTTTCAGATCTATAATAGTTAAGCTATATTACTAGCTGTATAATAAGGAGGTAGAGGATTAAAATTAATAAGATAACTAACTGCCAGACAGACATCTAGAAGAGAAAATATTAATAATAAGGTTAAATAAAGAGAGACTAAAGAAATAAGGATAATTACATAAGAATATAAACTTTATTATAAAAACTAACTTTATAAATAATATTTACTATAATATCTATTTAATAATAAAGGAGGCAGAAATATTTACTAAAATTATTAACCTTCACTAATATAATTTTATTTAAATATTAGGGAGGTTTTTTAAGAGATTATATACTATAGAGTGAGAGATTTTACTGGCGAAAAATATAATCCACCTCAAATACTTTAATACCTAAAAATATAATAGTATAAGGATTTTTAGCTTCTACTTTATTGACGAGATTAAAGGAATAGACGATATACTATATAAGAAGTTATAATTAGTTATTAAAAGCTTTAATAATTAGGGGAAAACTAATATCCTTATATAATTACTAATAATTTAACAGATTAGTTACTACTTAATATTAATACTATTAGTAATACTTAAAGAGGTTACTTCTATAGAAGTTTACCTCTAGGATATTATATAAGTATATATATAAATAGAGATAATACTAAATTATTTTATACTAGTGAGACTATTTCTAAGTTTATAAGGTTTATATCTAGAGGATATTATTATTATTATTATTTAACTATTATATAATTTTATAGAGTTAGGTACCTATTAGTATATAATATATTCTAGCTACTATAAGAACTAGCTGTAAATAGAAACTTTATTATATAACCTATACTTTATAATCTCTAGGCTTAATAATCTGCATTTTAAGATTATAGGTATATAAATAGATAATACTCTCGGAATCTACTTACTTGAGTTTAATAATAAAGAAGAAGAGGAACTCTAGTGAGTAGGATTTGTAGCTAAACTGAAGTTAATACTTATATAATATAAACTCCTTATATTTAATAGTAAAGTAATTACTCTGAAGGATAATAATAATATTACTTTTATTTAAAAGGGATAAGATAAGAAGATTAAACTTATTAATTATATATTTAAGACTGTAAAGTTAATATATATTAAATAATAAGTATAAGGAGTATATATTACCTTTATATACTAAATAGAAGTATATTTTAACTTCTCTATTACAGCTTAATATTAAGAACTAATAGAGGAGGATATTAAGAAACTTAATAAATATCTAGTATAGTAGATAAAAAACTATAAGAAAAACCTAATATTTATCCTTACTAATATTAAGATAATAAGGTTATATATTTTTATTAATAGATTCTTTATTAATAATAGTAATATAATATTCCAGCTGGAATTCATTATTATCCTAGGGATAGAAGAGATTAGTAAGAATAATAATACTTTTAAACTTAAAGGTAATATTATCTACTTCTCCTCTACTAAGTTAAAGAGAGTTATATATAGTATATTAATATCTAAGGTTTATAGTATAACTACAGAAGTTAATATAAGATATATAATATTTATAACTATTAAGTAAGTAACTAAATACTTTAAGATACTAATAATACTAATAGTAGTCTATACTAACTCCTACTTCCTCTATAAATACTTTATTAAGTTAGATACTACTAAAGAGAAGTATCTTATAATTAATATTATAATATTATAATAATTATATAAGAAAAGAAAGATTTTTAAGATCTGATAGATTAATAGTAAAGATAATTTCACTAACAGTATAATTAAAGTATCTAATAACTAAGCCCTTAAAATATTTATCACTATAAATAAAGTAATTATAAGGATAAAAGGATAGGTTATAAGGGCGACAGAGAGTAATAAGAGAAGAATATAAGGATGAAGAGGACAAATAGAGGATATCGCCACAAGAGGGCCCCAAGGCATCTAAGTAGTGATAATTAAAAGACATACTTTTACAAGTAAATACTATTTATAGTATTTAATTAGTTTTTAGTACACTCAAAAAGATATATATAACTAGTGGCTATTTTTACGTTTTATACTATTTTACATTTTTATACTATTTTTACGTTTTACGCTGTTTTGCGTTTTACGCTATTTTTACGTTTAACGCTATTTTGCGTTTTTGCCACAAAAGAGAGTATTACTAGTGTCGGGTTAACTGGGCACCAATATGGCAAAAGCCATAGCAGTGGGTGACACACCGAGTGCCCCACTTTTTACACCAATTAGATGAGAGGTATCATCCTACAGATTGATCCCAACGGCGCATAGCGTGTACGCATGCGCCGTAATATAGACTTAGACATGACAAAATAGAAACCACCAGTTGCGACCCAGTTACGTTAAATCGATCGATTACGAACGTTTACCAGTTGTAAACCAACAGTTTGGGACCGCCTGTCGTAGCAACTGTCTGAGAAACTGGGGCACTGCTTCCCTCCCCGAGGAGGTTACTGCGTTTGGTAAGCTGCCAGTCTGTCAATCAAAATGTTCGTGTCTCCAATCCTGTACTGAGTCCCTGATCATTGCGGCGTCTGTTAATGGAACTTTGACAAGCCCAAGAGCCCAAGAGGCGAATGACGGTGACGGGCAAATAAGGTGAAGGTTGGCGTTGGCGTTTGACAGTTGACGCTTTCGACTGGCGGCCGAAGCTGTCGACTCTAGGTTTTTTGGCTTGTCTCACATGAGCCCGCCCGTACGGCTCAGCGACACAATTTGGAGGCCTCGGGGTGGTGTCGTGTCGTGTGGTGTCATACATGCTTTTCAGAAGAGGTTTCCCTTCGCATCCCGTGGGCATGACATCTGGGGATTAGCTGGCTTTTTGCGTTTGACGGTGCAGGAGAGGGGCGAACCGTCTGTCATTGTTGGGTAATCCTGTACATTCCAGCTCCTATAAATGATGAGAGTTTGACATGGTGAAAAGTGGCGAGAGAGAAGTTAAAGCTGAAGAGTCGTAGTCCTATAACTAGGCAATTGTTCGGAATAGTTCGTCATTGAATGATGGAAGCGTACGGATGCGTGAAGATAATGCAGCGTTTGGTGGGAGTTGGGTGGTTTGGTGAAGTCAAGGTTGCGATTGGTGCGCGTATTGGCAAACACGGCACGGGTAAATCGGTGTAGAGTGGTCATGAGGATGCTTCGGCTACATTGTTTGGGGGAACGGCTTTGTGGAAAGAATGATATTTGTTGATGTGACGCTAGAAAGAACGAGGTCAAACTATTGAATGTGTGGACAAATTGAGGACTGCATCGTTCTCTTTCAAGTGGGCTCGGGCCTCCTCCGTATGTAGGTCGGAGAATTGATAACAACCTGGAAGACATGATAAGGCACAACAGAGGAGCTACTTGACAGTGAAGCTGCAGCTGCCTCGGGTCGCGACTCCGAGCTTATTGTAACATCTGCTCGTCGCTTCCGCCTCAAACAACTACCTCATAGCGCTTCCTTCCATAGAGTTCCGAGAAGGAGGGACAATGGAAACGGCAGAAGGCACGACCGACACTAACACCCTTTCCGGGGTGTCTACATTCCGAAACCTCGGGCCATTTAATATGTGGAGGAAGGGAGGAAGAGGACCGGGGTGGAAGCGAGCGGGCGACACACTGAAGACCGCTTTGTCAGCCACTTGCATCTTTGCACCACCCTTTCCATGAAGCAAGCAATCCAAACGAAGAATATCAAAGAACCAGAAGGGGGTGGTATCACGGACGTATACTAATCTTACGAGGCAATTACAGCAGCAATCTATGACTCGAACTTAACCGTCGGGTTGTCCAGGACGCGGCATTGGGAGCTGTGGAGAAGCGTGACGAGTTGATTGGAGGAATCTACGAATTCCCTCCCTTTCAAGTTCCGTCCGGAAGGTTACGCGATGAAACGTCGACAGTCCAGCTTTCCCCACCGCTTTTTCGTGGAAGAGCTGCGCCGTACAAGCCTGCTGTTTGGCAACTTTTTTCGTCCAGCTTACGCGCGCTGTCCGCGTGGCTGTTGGAGAACTTAATATGTCCGAAGCAGCAGCATGCCTGTCAGGCTCCTCCACGTATCGCTCTACCAATGAACCTGCAGCCGGGATGACCGCCGTACGCGACGACACTGGGAGGGTTACGTGCTTGACGTCTGCTGATGAGCTCGTTTATACTTACACGTATCCGTACTATGCACTAACAAGTTCGAGAGTTCGGTATCGGGAGGGGGTCCCTCTGTTGGGCTCCAAGTCCGTCAATTAGATAGATGAAAGGGGTCTTGGCTTGGGAGTAGTTCGTGAGGACGGGGTGAACTGCGTTATAAACACCAGTTCGTGACACGACTTTGGACCCTTTTGTTTTCACGTTTCGTCGTTTCCATCAAGCTCTCCGAACTCTCTCCCTTTTCGCCCATTCCCAACGTCTTCGAGGAGTAGAACCTCCCCTACCTACCGACACGATGCTCGCCTCCCTGACCTCGTTCCTCCTTCTCGCTCTCTCCGCAGCCAACGCTGCCCTGACCTACAAGGGCGCCGACTGGTCCTCGGTCGGCGTCGAAGAAAAGGCCGGCATCAGCTACAAGAACTTGGCCGGCGCCGCGCAACCCCTCGAGCACATCCTCAAGAACGCCGGCGTCAACTCGGTGCGCCAGCGCGTCTGGGTCAGCGCCTCGGGCCAGTACAACCTCGACTACAACCTCGCTCTCGCCAAGCGCGCCAAGGCCCAGGGCCTGTCCGTCTTCCTCACCCTTCACTTCAGCGACACCTGGGCCGACCCGAACAACCAGAAGAGCCCCGCCGGCTGGCCCTCGGATATCGAAAACCTCAGCTGGCGGCTGTACAACTACACCCTCGACGTCAGCAACGCCTTCCAAAAGGCCGGGGTGCCGCCCGCCATTGTCAGCATCGGCAACGAGATCCGCGGCGGACTGCTTTTCAACACGGGCAAGACGTCAAACTGGTACAATGTCGGGAAGCTGCTCAACTCGGCGGCCCACGGCATCAAGGACTCAACGCTCTCGCCGAAACCGAAGATCATGATTCACATCGACAACGGCTGGGACCAGGGCACTCAAGACTGGTGGTACACGAGCCTGCTCGCCGCCGGTGGCATCAAGACCGCCGACTTTGACATGATGGGCGTATCGTATTACCCCTTTTACGGCAACGGCGCCACTTTGTCCGCGCTCAAGGCTAGTTTGCACCACATGGCTTCGAAATGGAACAAGGAGATTGTCGTCGCTGAGACAAACTGGCCCACAGCCTGCGCGAGTCCCAAGTTCGAGTTCCCGAGCGACCTGAAGGACATTCCCTTTTCTGCTGCGGGCCAGTCGACGTTCCTGAAGAGGGTTGCCGACGTCGTGGCCGGAGTAAAGAATGGCAAAGGACTTTTCTACTGGGAGCCGGCGTGGGTAAATAATCAGGCTCTGGGGTCAAGCTGCTCGTCCAACACGCTGTTTGCGTGGCCTGGTACTGCTCTGTCGAGTTTGGACACCTTCAAGAGCCTCTGAGGCATGTTAGACTGACGACGGTTGATCAGTATCAGACAGCTTAGAGGCGTTTCACAAGTACATATTTGACTGATCAGGTACATACGCACACAGCCGGGTCTTGCCATATTGACGGCGGTATATAAGCTAGCTTTATTTTCTGCCATGGAGCTTTCACTTACCGAGGGCTATCATGATCTAAGCCAACCAGATAGGCACTCTACCATGTCAAAGGCTTCAAACGCCCTTGGCAACTGAATAGTAGTCTTCATCGCCAATACAGCACTACCTACCCTGAATACCAGAAGGGTGACGTCTTGTACCTAGTCCCGCACGCCGGGTATCACAATGGTGTAATTCGGGCTTGCCGATTGTGTTACTCGCCGTATATTTTGTAGTTCTCAATGAATGAGGTAGCATGCCGATGAAAGTTCTTTCTGGATATCCGGGTAAGCCTCATACTGCTGCTCCCTCCCTTGTTCTTTTCCGTTTTCCGATGGCACAGAAAAGAAATAAATGGAGTACCGTATGTGAAAGCGGTGTTGAGCCTCCACGACACTTAGCGCCGCCTCAATCTGAGCCTCGAGATGATGTTTTTGATACACGAGAACAGACCTAGCGCACAGCCAAAAGCTGTTCTGCTTGAAGCGTCAAATGCAGTCAGGATTTGTCACAGCAATCATGACCTACCCTGAGAGCGTGCATCACAAGTTCAATTGTCCAGTAGTCTCAGAGCAACACAAAAGCGGAAATAACGCGCGCTCATTCCATAATAACATCAGTCTTTCCTAAGAGCATGTACTACAACTACAATACACGTTCGACGATCCAATCGCATCACAACGGCACGAAAGTACGGAAGTGGAATTAAAACCAGCTCGTTCACATTTCACATCAATTTGAACGCCCCCTGGGACCATGAGCTCTGTGTGCACTCATTACGCGACCGTTGCTAGCATCGGAGGGAGCTGACGAGAAAGTCGGCCGGGGAAGTCAACACTCGTAGAAGCTCACCGACCGGCACGGCTGTGATTAATAAAATTCAGGGCATTTCGACGGCGAAGTGGACCCAGACGGAGGCCGATGACTTCAAATACGGGGACGGCCAACGATGCGGACCGCTGAAAGGAAGCCGCGCGGAGGGTCGCAGATGTCCCAAGCGCCCCCAGCAGCGTCACTCGACCTCCAAGCGAGAGAATAGCGGGGCACTACAGCACGTACCTGCCACTTTTTTCAATTTTGGTCGACCAAAACACGTGACTCTAGAAAGGGCAACCGAACCCTACGGAACTTTTGGTGGACCCGGATTGGATTGGCTCAAGCGAATTCTACAAGCGATTTTGCCAGCCCCAGCGCCCTCCCGAAACTTCGTAAACCACCGGCACTTTCAGCTTATTCGCTTCGATAGAACTCATCGACAGCGAATTCCCTGACCTTACTAACCGCAAAGATGGCTGACGACGAATACGTACGTGCGAACCCGCTTGCATTATCCCCTTGATCGATGGAAAACCCAGCAAGAGACCCCGCGCCGTCGCGGTGGTGACGCCGACAACTGGAGACAACTACACGACGGTGTCGCGATCACCAGCACCTATCAGAACATTTTTGGCTGACTGGAGGACCGATACAGAACGCCGAGGAGGCTGCCGAGATCAAGAAGAGAAGAGCGTTCCGCAAGTTCTCTTACCGCGGAATCGACCTTGAGAAGTACGTTTTCACACGCACACCGAGGACCAGAAGAGGGCCGACCTGATACACTCCATCGCCGCATACCACACTCTCCCACGAAACCCGACGAACCACACTTGCGAACCCGAACCTGGACCATTCAAGCTAACCTGTGCCTTCCGCAGCCTCCTTGACCTCGACTCCGAGCAGCTCCGCGATGTCGTCCACGCCCGTGCCCGCCGGCGCATCAACCGCGGCCTGAAGCGCCGCCCCATGGGCTTGATCAAGAAGCTCCGCAAGGCCAAGCAGGAGGCCAAGCCCAACGAGAAGCCCGACCTCGTCAAGACCCACCTCCGTGACATGATTGTCGTCCCCGAGATGATTGGCAGCGTCATCGGCATCTACTCCGGCAAGGAGTTCAACCAGGTCGAGATCAAGCCTGAGATGGTTGGCCACTACCTGGCTGAGTTCTCTATCTCATAGTACGTCCCAGCTCTATGCTTCCCTGAGGCAAAGGCCAGAACAGAGTGTTAACCACCTCACAGCAAGCCTGTCAAGCACGGTAGACCCGGTATCGGTGCTACTCACTCTTCTCGTTTCATTCCTCTCAAGTAAGAGGATGGTTGTGGGCTGTCTTAGGGAGGTTCTTGCATTCAACGGACATCAAGGCGAAACGGGAAATGGTTTTGGTAGCATGGCAACGCCACTATCATGTTGTTTGGGCGATGGTAGTTCAATACAACATCGTTGTCCGCCAAAAAGTTTGAGCCTCAGTAGGGAATGAATTCAACGATGAGATACCAAAAGTTATTTCGCGACCTTTACCTAAGTGCTCTTGTGTGGAATTGGTCTACCAGTCTCCAGGCAGACCCCGCCCGATCTTTGGCAAAGTCAAATCACTTGCTTTTATCTAAGATGCAACCTGTCACCCGTCTTTCTAGACCGGACCCACCGCGGACCCATTTCACAGCACAAGTCGTCTCTCGTCTTACTCGGTGGTTCAAGATCACTTGACACTTGTCGTGGACGCGAAGGCTCATCCCAACAAACACGTAGTTATATCGCGCGTAGTCTACGTAGCTAAGCCATTGTATCATCTCTCATCACAAGTCCTTGCGCAGCCTCGCCAGCTGCGCCTTCTCGTGCGCCTCTAACCTCCTCAGCAAATCCCCGCTCCAGTGCTCCTTGTCCGCCTTGTTCCTCTCGGCAATGGCCTTCACCGCGTCCCTCCAGTTGCCGTCGCTGACGCGGTCGGCGAGGCGCTTCGATGCGTCGGCCTCGGAGGCGCGGAAGAGCGGCCACACGCCCACGTCGGCGCCCATGGTCTCGTCGAGGAAGGTGTCCAGCACGAGCTGGCCAGTCTTGCGCTGCGCGGCGTCCCAGCGGGCGTCCGCGGGCTCCACGGTGAGGACCTCGAGGAGGCGGTCCATGCCCTTGTTGGCGAGGAAGTCGTCGCGGATGCTAGGGCTCTTGATGAGGCCGCGGACGGCGGCGACTTGCATCTTGGCCTTGTTGGCTGCGCGGAGAACCGCCGCGTCGCCGTTGCTGGCGTTTCCGGCCGCGGGCACAAAAGGCGCGTAAAAGGAGTCGCGGAGCGGAATGCCGTCGGGGCACGATGCAGCCATGAGGCCGGGCCACATTTTGGTCACCTCCTCCAGGGCGGCGGGGTTGTTTTGCAGCGCGCTGGAGAGAATGGAGGCGGCCTGCTGGTCGCGAGGGACGCCGCCGCTGCTCGGTGGGGGAGGGGTGGCCGGGTCCGTCATGAGGCAGAAGAGCGCCTTGACGGTGTCCAAAGTTTCTGTGATTTTCAGACCGTAGAACATGTCGTGCGAGATGTCCTCCATGAATTCGAGGGCCTCATCGAGCGGCAGGTCGGCGCCGCCGGCGCCCTTCTTGATGTAGTCGAGGTTGGTGTAGAACGGGCCCGATGCCTGCTGCGGCTGCTTCACGGCGCCGACGGCCTCGTACTTGGGCGCGCCCTTGGGAATTTGGGCTTCTTCCGGCGCGTCCTCCGGGTCGACGACGACCATGGAATGGTCAACGGGCAGGCCTTCAAGGCCAGGGATTTTCTCCGTGGGGTCATTGATTTTGGCTTCTTTTACGCCCGTGTTGATGTTGAGCCTGACGTGGAGGCCCTGTGGGATCTGTTGGTCGTCACGGACGATTTGGAATTCTTTTGTCGGTTGGAAGATCTTGGGGTAGCATTCTGCCGAATTGTCTGTGTGGCAGATGAGCTCTACTTCCGCTGATGGTGATGTTGCGGCCACTGATGCTTGTGATGAGGCTGCGATTGCAGGGGCGATGAAAAAGATGCCGAAAAGGACCATCAAAGTGACGCAAGGTAGGAAAGAGGCGCTGTGGCCGCTTCTCGACGCCATACTGATGAAGTCAAACGGTATCCGGTGTTGTTGTGGGTGTTTGATTATGTCTTCAACACGAAAATTCGTGGTGTCGAGAGTCGATGAGAATTCGGTGCTTTGATGAGATTACTGACAGTGGACACCAACCAGATGCTGAGTTTTGAGATGAGACAGAGGACCTTGAAATCGGTAATTCCGAGGTACACAACGTGATGCACATGAAGAGATTGAGTGCACTCCTTTTTAAGTTGCAATTTTCCGATGAGTCAACCAAAAGGACACTTTAGCATCTCGAAATAGAAATCCGTCGAAGTCATCCGTCTGGCCAAGTTGTCACTTGTTGCCCCCATACATTTTGGCTGCGGACCACGGTTCCCCATCTTGAGAGGCGATTCATTCATTTGAATTCGGCAAGCTGTGGTTGGCCAGATTAGCCGCCTCAGCCGACGCCGCGCTAATTTCGCGAAAAGTGACGCTCCTCCGGCACCTTGGTCAACCTCCACCGGAAGCTCCCTCTTGGACACCCTAAACGACATTTCCCATCGTCAATTGACAACGACCCGCAAATGTCATTCACGATGCAGGCCATTCGAACGCGGGGCGCCTGCATTGCGCGCCAATCGAGGCTGGGTGGCCTGCGCCAGTCGCGATCCTACGCCTCCGGAGGTGACCACGGCCACCACCATGCCCACACCGTCGAGGAGCCCATCGGAGTACGTCGAACACATTGCGGCCCCCTGCCCTCTCAATTACAACGATACAAACACCAAAGCCGAGATGTTGGAAGCTAATTGGGCATTCGCTCCATATAGGGTTTCTTCTGGGCCACCATTGCCGTCATCCCCTCCGCATACCTCGTCTACAAGATCACCTCCCCCGGCAAGGACGGCGAGGCGCCATGGCTCACCAAGAAGATCCACGAGTACTGGAACTGGCAAGAGGTCTGGCAGGAGAGGAGCCACCTGCACACCAAGGCCATCGAGCAGGCCGGCTACGACAGGTTGCTCTTCTTCTCCACCCCCGTCAACCGCGACGTCGACCTCCGATTCCCCGAGTAAGCCCCGCCCCCCCTTATCACTTGAGCGACCCCGCATCACAATATATGCAGCAGAAATGCTGATGGAGAACGAATGAATCCAGGGCTCTTTCCAGCTACGCCGCCCGTAACATCGTTGCCGGCTCCCAGACCAACCTCGACCACGTGGTCGCCCACTACAAGAAGCAGCACCTGGACGAGGAGGAGCGGAAAGCCCAACTGCTCGCCAAGAAGCAGGAATGAGCGGGAGATGAGTGGTGTATAATACCGTGACATAGATCAACTCGAGGTTGAATTCAAATTTCCAGTTCATTTGTCTAGATGACCTGCTTTCCAGCGAGCCGACGACGTTCCACGCTCCGTGGCTTCAACTCTTTTGAAGTCTCCGGTACCAGTGAAAGTGTTTGGTGAGGATATCAGCCGGTCGCAAACAGTCTCCCCGAGCTTTTTGCAGTCGACTAAGTCTTGGCCAAAAAGGTGCTCTAATACAATACCACTTGAACGGATGTCATTGTAAGTGAATCGAGGGGTCTTCCAAACCGGCTGGAGGAGCCCAACGCAGGCCTTGAAACGGCAATGCGGTGCATGAAGGCTTGTTGGCGGCTCCCAAGATCAAACCCAGTGGGCTTAAGCGGAGAGACATCTGCAGATAACGTGCGGGTTTCATTCACAAGTCTTGATCCATGCCGAATTCTACCTCTAAAACGGCTTTGCCCAGCTCTGACAGCTTCCTCACGGGCTCGAGCAGACCATACTCGCAAAAGGCTTCCATTTCCTTCGGGCTCCTCCTCCATGCCGTAATCAAGCTGTTTTCCTTCTCGCGACCAGGAAGGCTTTCAATATCTTCGAGCATCTTCTTCGCCAGCACCAATATCTCCGAGTCTGCCCATGAAACCAGGGTCGCACAGGCATCGATCAAGGATAGAACCATCTGACAGAACGACACATGATCCAGATTTTCCAAGAACTTGACGCTCTCTGCCGGAAACTTCTTTTTCACAACCATGGTTCTGGCGAGCTTGACTAGCCGCTCTGGGTTGGGCGCCGTATTGGACAGGGCCAAGGCCACGGCGCACAGCCCCTCGAGTCTCTCGCTTTGGAACGGAACAGGGTGCTTGAACGGGTGAGCCTCGTACGCGGAGAGGCAGGCGACGGCGAGAGCACATTCGTGGTTTTCTCGGTCTTTTGCAAAGTAGAACGAGGCGTCGTCTACCACCTGCGCAAAAGGCTCCAGGGCCCATTTTCCCGTCTTCACAAAGTACGATCCTGCCTTGTATGCCTTGCGCAAATATATGTGCTTTGCTCGTGGTTCGAGGTTGTTCGGGGAGTCGGGAATAACACTGGACAGCCTTAGTACCTCCGTACGCTGGACCAGATCCGGCTTGCCGCCGCCGGGAGGGTGTTTAAAACGATCATCGTCCTGCATTACGCTCAAGTGGTTGAGCTCTGGAGTATATCTCGACATGGCGACTTGATACTCATCTGCATCATGTTGACACTTATAGCATGCGCAGTCAAAATGGTATGAGCTAAGCGCGGCTTGTCGCTTGACTTTGGGTTGTGTTTCATCTTGCGAGGGGTTAGCCGTGTCGGGAACTTGAAGATGTGCAATCTCACCAATGTACGATATATTGATCTCCTGGCCTGCTGCGATACGGCCTGTCGCGCGGAGGGTAGCAGTCCTTCCGTCGAACAACACTAGTGCGTTGGGTATGCAAGAGTGGTTGACCATGGCTAACGTGGTGTCCACAAAGATCCCGCCGTTTTCCAAGTCTTCCACAGTAGAACTGAAGGCATTTGTCTGGATCTGCGAGACATCAACGGCCGCACAATAGAAATAATCATCGGACCAGCCTTACCTTGCACAGAACTCGAAAAGCATCTTCCAAATTTTCAGGAGTGATTGCCAACCCAAGACACCCGACCACGCCGTGCGCCTGGAGCTTCATATCCGTCGCATTCTTCTTCCTCCACTCTTCAACATGACCCTCGAGACCCTCGAACTTGAGTAGAATTTTGGGTCTCAGCATGACCTGCGCCGCAGCTCGTATCGGTGTCGGAACCCAACACGGCTGGTCCACCGGCTTTCCCTTGTGCAGTATCTGAAATCCTTTGCACTCGAGTTTGTGAACATGAGTCCAGTGAGCCTTCTGGCATACCGGGCCGCAATAAGCCACCGTCTTACATCCAGTACATGCACGCAACTTCCCTCCGTGGCCTATCTGGCTCTCCATCTTCAGGCAGTAATTGCAACACTGCAGCGCGTGATGGCTTAGCGGAATGACGATGGCCGGATCATTAAAGCGGGCAATGACGTCTCCCGGGATAAATGGGCGCGTCGCGTGGATGGAACGACCGCCCTTCTCACCACCCTTGTGGCCGCGAATTTCGTATCCAGCATTTGCCGCGGACATTTCGGTCATCAGCGCTGTTTGACGACGCAGTTGGGTGACATATGTAGATTCTCAGCTGTGAGATGTTTCCAGATGCGCCACAGCCAGAGTGGCTAATGTTGACCGTCCCAAGATCTAGGTTATTACCCGCCAGCCAGCCCTGTGGCGGTGTGCCACAGAGCTCGTGGGTTAGGTACTTTTTGCCCTTTCTTGGCCGGATCTCTGGCAGATCAGATTACCGCCGCGGCGCACGGCCCCTGACTACCACCCCGCCATTTCGTCAAACCCCCTAAGGCAGGTACTTACAGGGCTACAGGAAAGTGCCTTTGCGCAACTGACATGCGGTAAGGCAGCCGGCAGCAGGGCAGTCGCTAGGTTCACAGAGCTCGCTGAGCTTCTCGTAAGTTGGATCGCAGAAACAGCTTTTTGACAATCGAAAGCAAGCTCAACCCCGCTCCGACGCATCCAAACAATTTCTCTCCCCTCCTTCCCCGAAAAATCTCAACCCCACCTTTTCGCACCTTACACTTTCGCAATATCACATTCCGAGCCTCACACGACTCTTTTCTCCCTCGTGTGTCTCTTCTTACCTTTTATTTCCTTTTCTGTCCTTCTTTCTTATTTCCTTGCATACCCACCCTCGCAGAGCCGAAAACCAAGACGCACACCGCGCGACATACGCTCCATATGACGACCATCGAGAACCTCAAGACGATCGACCCCTTCGCCGATGCGGAAGAGGGCGAGGGCATCAACAACCCCAAAAAGGGCCAGGACTACATCCACATCCGCATCCAGCAGCGCAATGGCCGCAAGACCTTGACCACCATCCAGGGCCTGCCCAAGCGCTTCGACCAGAAGAAGATCCTCAAGGTCATCAAGAAGAAGTTCGCCTGCAACGGTACTATTGTCGAGGACGACGACCTCGGCGAGGTCATTCAGCTCCAGGGTACGTCGCACCCGGAGGGGTCATTTGCAAACAACGCCAAGTCCTTGAAACTTGGTGTATATGGTTTCTTATGACGGCTTTGACTGACGCATGCACGATGAATATAGGTGACCAGCGCAAGAACATTCACGACTTTCTTATCGACAAGCAGGAGGGTCTCGAGATGGACTCCAAGGTACGTAAACCACCAACCCACGACCTCTTTTGCACTTCAACACGAAGACTGCTGCTGTCCTTCTGCAATACCCAAATCAGTCCACTAACCGATTGCCAAAAACAGCTCGTCAAGGTACACGGTTTCTAAACAAGCTGTAGTTAGACCAAGCCCACTCGTCAACAGCCAACGAGATTCTTCTCGCAAACCACCTCAAAAGACCACCCAGTATCACTTGAGTGTCCAAATTTAACAGGAAGCTCTTATATGGGTGTGATGCGGTCCGTCGGGGGACGGTCTCTGAGGAGGCATTGCAGGGTCTGAAAGGTGCTATCACGAAGCCGTGGTTCGAGGTCCAGGATGAAAAGCCAACATTACTGTATCGGAATCAGGCAGCCTGGCATAGCACGCATAGCTTTGTGTGGGCTGGAGCTTGCCCCTCTCTGTAGCTGATTCGCTGCCCTGCTGTATAGGCAAATTGAAATCAATGATATTTCAAGACGGCGGCAGTGTTGTACGTCCATACATTGTGATGCGGTACCAAGTGAAGTTTCAAGCGGGTCATGTTGGTTGAACATCGGGATTGTACAGCACCAACTTGCGCGCGGCCTGTAGGGAAAGCATGAACCGCTCAAGTCGTGAAGTGCATAATTTGATCCATTTCTTCGTCAAGCCAAGCGTGTTGAGCATGCCAACGCTGCTAGATATCCACAAATCATTGCTTTCAGAAGTCGAACTCGCCTCTGAAAATCTCGGGGTCGACACCCGCCACCGTCTTCTCGGCCAGGTCCCGACGGCCCATCTGTGTAAAAACCCTCCTAAGAGTATCATAGAGCGTCGTGCTCCTGTTCTGCGCCGTCATGCGGTCAATCTGCTCGTCCAGCTGGGCCGTGTTGGTGCCTCCACGAGCGCCATCGCCGCCGCCGAGAATCTCGTAGGCCATGCTCCTACCGCTCTTCTCAATCGCCTTGTGCATGTTAAGTGCCGCAAGGAAGTGGGAAGCAGCTTCGGCGTGGCAGCCAATGTTAATGCAACTGACACCAAGGTTGTAGCGCGCGCGCACGAAGTTGGGGTGGATGCTGAGCGCCTTCTCATAGGCCGCGATGGCCTCCTCCGAACGCCCAGAGTTGGCGAGCGTGGCGCCCAAACGGTTCCAGAGTAGGTGCAGTTGCTCCTGCTGGTTGGAGGTTCCGAGTTCTGACGAGTGCAGAGCCGCCGTGAAGCAATCGACGGCTTTGTCATACTCCTCAGCACCGTAGAAGAGAACTCCGAGACCGACTTGGACGTCCGGGTCCATGTGTTCACCGTCAGGGCTCGTTTGCGCCGCCTTGATGAACAAGCTTGTAACCTTGTCGTGCAGCTGTTGGCGGTCGGTGAAGCCCATCTCGGCCATGGGGTGTAGGTCCTTCGGGGCGATGATCTGGGGGTACTTGACCGAAAGCCATCTCTCAAGTGTGCGGTAGGCTGTGCTGTCGTATCCCTCGTTCGTGTAAGAGACGGCCAGACCCATGAGAGCGGCCAGGTTGTTCGGGTCCTGCTTGAGCGCCTGCTCGAGAGCGCGAATCGCCGCCGTTTCCTTCTCGTTCTGGGCTTGTGCTGAACCGAGGTATACCCAGGCTTCGGTGTGTTCAGGGTTCTGCTGGACGGCGGCTTCAAAAGCGAGCGCAGCCAAAGACAAATTGCCACCCTCACGCATGATGCGTACACCCTCGTCGAAAGCGTTCTTCTCGTCGCTGAAGATGTTATCCTCCTCGAATAGATAGTTCTCAATCACCGGATCCCCGAGCCTGCCCCAGTCGCTGTTCATACCCGTAAAATCTGGACCCCAGTCTTCGTTGTCGAACTTGTCGAATGCCGAGTCGTCGACCATGTTTGCCGCCTCCCGCTCAGCCTGCATGCCTTTCCATATTGACTCAAAATCGCCGTAGCCCGTCTCTGATTGCATGGCCTTGTCCATCTCCTCCAGCTCGGGTTCTGCGGCCTTCGCCTCGTCTTCTTCCTTCTGCTGCAGCGCCATTTGTGCAAACTGCTCCTCCCACTTGGTGTCGTCCAGCTCTACCAACTTGCCCTTGCCTTTGACGTCCTTCTGAGGCTGTTGCATGGGCTGCTGGTACATGGGCTGGAACATGGGCTGACCCATCACACTGTTATATCCCATCCCCATGTTCCTCATGCCCATGCCCATCATCGGTTGTTGCTGGGCCATCTGGCTAGGCATCGGGCTCGCCCTTGCCGACGACGGCTGCTGGTTGATCTGTCGGAAGCGCGCAAAGTCCTCGGGACTAAACTGCGTGCCAGGTGGGGCCTTGAAAGCCGACTCCATTGCGGCTTGGTTTTGGAAGTCATTCGCCCATTTGGGTGATGCCGAGTTGGCGCGTAGGTGCACTCCTTGCGCCGCGGGGTCCATTCGAATAGCGCCGTTTTGCATGGGAATGTCGTGCTGCAGACCGGGTGTCTGGTTGAGGAACCCATTCATCATCTGGGGAGTCGATTAGCTTCGGGCGCGAACTTGGGGCAGTGCAAGCATCTGCGTCGGCGTACCTCATCCTGGGGAGTGCTTGACCCGGCGCTCCTGAAGCCACCAGCAAGCCCATTTGGCCCCCTTTGCACCAGTCTATCTCTTTGTAGGGTCTTGTCATCTTGGACATGCTTCTGGAATTGGCTGAGAGGGTTACCAGAGGTCGAACACTCTGCGCCACCGAGGAACGACATCTGGACGCGGAGGCGACGGGTATCGAAATAAAACTGTTCGATGACTGAGTACGAAAGTGGTTACACAGCCGCAAGCGTACAAAGGTAAGATTTCTTTTTGGAGTTGGGCGTCGTAGGAGATGGATTGGAAATAGCTTGTCGGTTGGGGTATCCTGTGGGTGTAATATTCTCTGGTTGACTCCAGCCGAGGCAGGCCGTAGGTAGGTAGGTCCCGTCGTGGGGCTCGGCCTGGTCGCGGCAATGACCTTTCTCCGCAGCCGGAGGCGGGGGAACCAATTAAAAACAAGGTGCGACAGGTAAAAGACAGGGGGGTTGGTAAGGATCCACAGCAGATGCTAGAACTTCTGATCCGGGGCATGTGAGCAATGAAATGTCCATGAGGAGGTTCATGGGTCCGTGGGAAACATAACACAGCCACAAGGAGCTGCATCACGGTTTTGAGCGAATTTTGACCGTTTCTCGGACGATCCAGCATGGCGTTTTCCACTTCGCTGGGCATAATTCTATCAATCGAATACCTGCCTGGATGAGAGAAACTGCCTCAACGGTGCAAGCCGTCGTGCACTTTACATATATATATATATATATATAGCAGTCGTCCGAGGATCTTCGCGATCCTGGCCTGCTCCTATACTCTGGCATATTGCCTTCCTCATGAAGCAAGGGGTATCATCCAGCTGAGACAGCCATCGATGGCTCAGAAGTTCCTCCCAAAAACCGACAGCAGCATTCGCGTCATCTCTTGCGTGTAGAAACCCCCAAGCTTCACCAAGCCCAACCCAAGAGTCCTAGTTGAGAAACTTCATTTCACGCTAATGAAGCCTAAGCTCTGTCGGGCATGCCTGACTGCCCGACGCAGAGCTTGCTCTTCCTCATCCGTCCATTTGACGGACAATTGGTCCCACTTCATCCCAGGCGTGTTGTATTCTCGCTTCCACTGAGCCTGCATTGCCTGCAGCTTGCTCATCTCGCGCGGGTCTCCGGAACCCGTGTACACGATGAAAGCTGTGCAAGGCGGAAGACTGGCGTGGATGGCCTGAAGCCGCGCTGACAGACGTGCCAGGCATTGTTCGAGTGGCGATTTGCCCAGCTTCGGATCAAGAGCGAGGGATTCGACGTCGGGTATGCTCACGTCGCGGTCCGCATTTTCCGTTCGGTTCTTGTTCCACCAGCCTTGGAGCGCCTCGAGCTCGCGCAGACGACCCCACACAAAGTCAACACCGCCGGCCGGAATCTCCAGTCCGTCCGTGTCACCCTTTACGGCGCGGATCACACCCTCGACAACGTCCGCGTCCGACTTGCATCCAATCTGGTGTGTGGCTCCGGCTCCGGGACCCTTGGACGGGTCGCCCCAATCCACGGCGGCGCTAGTCTTGCCCGTAACCTGGCCGCCTGCGCTACCGCCTTGTGCCTTGTACGCTGTGCCGGCTCTGCCAAGTCGTCGGAAGAGGTTCTCGCCTTGGGAGTCGGATGAGCCCCAAAGCTTTCCCTTCTCGCACTTTTGTCGTACGAGGTCGAGACAGGCGCGAGCGTCCTCAATGGGGTTGTGTCCGTTAGCGCCACCCTTTTGGATCTCTCGCTGGATGTACTTTTGCGTGAGCCACTTGAGCGACGACTTGAGAGGCGGGCCTCGTGGGTGGGGGTAGATTAGTGAAGTGTCCACGATGAATGGATGCGAAAAACGGAGAGCCTTCAGGTCAGACTCTAGCGAGTGTCCGATAAGAATGGTTCGCGGTGTGACGATATCGAGCAACTTCTGCTGGATGTTCTGCAGGGTCGTCGTTACCGGCTTCAGCATTTCCTCTGTGATGCCAGAAAATCGAGTGACGTAGTCAATGATGGGCTTCTTGGGCTTGACGAGTTCGTCCATGATCAGTTCTCCCGACCAGGAGATGACGCTGATGCGGGTGAGGGAGTACTCGTTCTCGCCTGTCACGCACATCTCGCAGTCCAACGCCAGGCACTCCCGCCCCGCCGTCATGCTACCCTTTTCAACCTCCTCTGCAGGTACTTCCGCGTCTTTAAGCTTGTCCACTCTCGAGACGACCCATCCCTCCCGAACCTTGAAGTTTGCTCTCTTTTCCTCGTTTTCGATCAGTGCTGGGTGAACAAGATGCCCGGCGGCTTCCAGTTCGTCAACCGAAGCCAAAAACTCGGTGATTGGTGTCCTCTGATTCTTCCAACCTGCCGGCTCTCTGGCCGGTTTCGGTCCCTTCTTGTCGTCTTTGTTCTTCGGCATGGGCGCCGTCAGGAAGGTAGCCATGGGCGAGTGAAGTCTCATGTACTTGTCATCTCCAGGAGCCTTGACGGGCCACAGGTGCGGGAAGATTGAAGCGAACTCCTGGAGCGCAAGTGGCAAATTTTCCGCCTTCAAGTCTCGGGGATAGTAGTCATCTGGTACTCTGTCCATCTGGTCCTGGTTGCTAGCCGGGCCAGTCGTGTATTTCCCAAAATCGACACCCTTCTTGAACATGGCTTCCTCCAACCCCGGTGCCATCAAAACGACAATCTTGCGAAAATTCGGTCGGTGGGACACTGAGACCCAGTTGGGGCCTGTGCCGTCTGCGAAAATGTACAGGACGAGGTCGCGTAGCATCGCCAGGTTGATCTTGGAGAACAGCTTGGCGCTCTTGGAGAAGCTGATGGAAGGGTAGTTGTTGGATCCCTCCCGAGGCATCTTCTTGCGCTTCTTGCTGACCGTCTGCCAGCCCTCATTGTCGTCGTTTTCGTCCGGCGCAGATCTCTTTAGGCTGCCATTACTGCCCTGCGTTTGCAACGAGCTTTCGCGTGTTCCCGAGTCACCGTTTGGCGCATCACTCTCGGCCGCTGTCGCACCTGTCGCATCCGAGGTCTGGGCAACGGTACCCATAACCTGGGTTTCTTTGTCGGCGGCTGCTTGGTCGGCGACCAATTGCGCATGCTCGTGCTGGCGATTTCTCTTATTCTTCCCCATGATGTCGGTTCTCCAGAATTTTTGAGAGTTGGCTGGAGGTTCGGGGAGAGTTTCCAGGCGAAAGGGCGCTGGATTTGTTGCGGATGGGAATTTTTGGGAAATGCGCCGCCGTCACTTCTAACCGGGATACTATCGGAAGCTTATCGATTAGATAAGATATTGAACTGCACTAATCAAATCATCCCGAGGCGCACGTCGACGCAGTTGGTTCGCTCGCTCTGAATAGCTTTGTTGACATGGAGATAAGGCGAAAAAACAACTCGTCGTGGTGTTTTGCACAGGAAAAGGATGAAGCGATGAAGCGGCGGCCAAGTCCTAGCATGCTGGGAGTGAGAATGAATGTTTCGCCATCACTCGGCTCGGAAGGACAGGGAGCCCCAGTTACTGCAAACCCCTAGTATCAAGGGTCCATATCGTCGCCGTGCTTCGCGAGGGCAACAGAGTATCATCACTTCCCTCCTTCAAATATTCTACCTACTGAAATCCTGCAAGAGATGCCTGAGCTTTACAGACAACGATTCCTTTGTCATGCCGACTACACAGTTTAGACCTGGTGCTGACAACTTGAGTGATATTTAAACTGGACAGCTTGATTGGAATTATCCACGAGGTCAATTAGAGAACCGTCATCCGCTGATGTAGAAATGCCGGCTGCGTAATAGTACAACAACGTGGTCAGTATAAGAAGGGCCTCTTAAATCTGCTTCTCATAACCGGAGCAACTGAGTGTAAAAATGGGGATTCCAAACAGTTCCATAATGCTACTTTGGCTACTAACCCTGCCTATAGTTCATCGACAGTTACAGACGATACTGTTGGGCGACGAGCGATGGGTGCAGGCGACAAAATTTGAGCGCTATTAATGAGTTTTGGATTTGAAGTGATTAGGCCGCTTCCCTAATTTTTGAACATTCGCTAAGGCGATACAAAAATGCTTGATGACAGTCCGCTAGTGACACTCAGGTCCTACACCACCCTGCAGAAGCTATGCCGCCGGCCGAACAGATTTCTCAGCCGGTTACAGTAACGTTTTCGTTTACCCAGTTTCGGTGGCAGGGATTGCAGGGATACTCGGGGCGAGACTGGCTTCAAGGTGTCTTTGGTTTCCCCAGTCGTGTCGAATGTTACTTTGTTGATGTTCTCATGCGACTTGATACTCGTATCACGCGAAGAACCTGCCGTTGGGGGAGACTGCTCAAATAACAGAAGGTCAACGGGTATGTTTACATAGCTGTCCGGGACTCGACCGCCCATCAATGGCTTAAAGTGAGCTTCTGGCCTGCTTGCTGCTGTTGTGTCTCCGCCGAGGGTGGTTTGGGCTTCATCTCGAAGGTAGGCCTCGCGTATTGTCGGCCGATATTCAGAAGATTCCTCCAGTCTTTTCCGTCTCAAAGGCCTTGGAACTCGGAGATCTGAACGAATCAAAACTTTCGGCTCATCATTATTATCACACATCCTGGATGGCACTACCACAAGCTGGTCAGTGACCTTTGCGAAGACGAAAGGTTTCTGGTTCGAGCCCTTGTTGGATGGGTGACTATCGATGCCAGTGTCTGTAGCTCGTCCTTTTACTTCGTCCTCAGTTCGAACTTGGCCGGGGTACTGGTTGCTGGGTTCTTTCGCTGTTCCAGCTTTGTCTTTGTCTTTGCCCTCGAGCGATTGATCCTAATCATCCGGAGACCACAAACGGTTACTCATTGTCTTCAAGGTAGATGATGGGTCCGGTGAATACGTTTGGGTCGGTGGCGAGATGTGTGTTGAATGATGCCTTGACAAAAGTGTGGAAAATGATACAGTCGATATTGATGGTGAATGTTGCACACTAGATGTCGTTGAGAAGAAGAAGAAGTAGAAAGCAGGATATTGGCCAAGAGGTTACCTAGGAAGAAGGTAATTACCTTCTCAAGGTGTGCCTTCCAGGAGTTCCTAATGCCGTGAATCCGTGAGTGCAGTCACTGTTTCCTGCTGTCCGTGTCATCCTATATTCGTCATCAACAAATACTCTGTGGACCAGATTACTCATGGCATTTGTCAGTGGTCAGGATTTTGTCGGTCTCGCCTGTCGTTTCTGCATCGCTTACACCTACCCAGGACCTACCTCCACGTCCAACACGCAGACACAAAACCGGGACCTAGCGCGCCACCTAATGGAGGGAAGAAGGAATCTCCTGATTGCTTACTGCTTTCCTGCTTCGGACATCTCACACAATTTCTGATAACTAATGGTGCAGGATTCGAGATGAATGACCAGTCGGGCCGGCTATTGGTAAAACTCGCAGCTCCTCGGCCGTAGTAGCGCAAACGAACCTCATCTCGTCACGACGATGTATACCTTGCCAGAATTTCAGATAGAGTAGCTTATACTATGAGGTTTGTATTACTAAGTCTGCATATAAGTCTGGATATTTTCTTAGTCTTATGCTTTATCGGTTTATTAAACTAACTTGAGGCAGAATCCGGTTGCATTTGAAGCTAGTGATTCGATATAAATCAACAGAAACACCAGTAGAGCATCACATATCGCGTCGACAAATTGTTGCTATCTCTGGATGGGTGGAAATGAAATACTAATTCCTTATCTAGGGATATGCTGAGGAATACAGAAGAAGAATTGGTTATCCAGTGTCAAACCCTCACGTTGAGATGGTGCTCTTTCAAGCAAAGTGCAATGAGTCTCCTGCCTCTGAACATGCGGCAGGTTCTGAGACTATTTGACGCAACGTTTCAGCTAATGCGTATAACAAGAGAAACTATAACAGATAGCAGGGAGTTCATTACTCATTCCAAATAGCTTTGTATTATATAGCCTGGATACTGGGCATGAATCTATAGAGGACGAGGATGCCCTGTCCATACATTTAGTCCTGGTAGTATCATGGTGGTATCTGCTGTACATATGTTGATAAATACTTTGATCTACTATCGCCATATCTTGAATGATGAGTTACTGCAGGTCTCGCATTCAAGTAAATAGCTAATGCCGTATAGTCATCCAAAGGGATAAGAACAATCATGTACTTTCAACCCATATTTCAAGCCCTTGGATATGGTGAGGTTGAAATGCTTCCAGACATCTTAGATAGAATGAAGGATACTCAACTCCGCAAAGTCTCTGTTTGCGTCTTAGTTGACAGAAATTGTCAGGAACCGAAACTATAATCTTTCATTTTTACAGAATAACATGAAGAAGTGCAGAGGTTGTATTCTTTTTGAATCTTCCCCTTGAGCATTCCCTCAGAATGTACAGCAAAGATCAGATAAACAGGAGACCAATTGTCTAGCACACAATTACTATAAGCTGTTGATTGATAGTACGCCCGCTGCATCAATCATAAACCGACAGTAGGAGTCAATAGGACATCACCTTGTAGTTAGGTGTTGAGCATTAACACTCTCATAAATTCTCACGTAAGAGAATTGTAATCCCAAAAGATCCTAGTAGACCTCTTTTCTGGTTTTTGCAACTCATAGTAAGTCCCACTTGTCATGACCTAGCGATTTCTTGACGGACACTCAAGTGAGGAAGGGCTTACTCCTACTCTGTTACTCTGTTTCCTAGAGTCAGCTCAAGTCCAAACAGTATGTCCTGAGAAAATCACCGGTAACAGTGAGGGGGAAATTTTTACAAGAAACACTTTGAAGCCTTTTGGTTGTATTCCGTTGTATCTAACCCAAACCCAAACGCCATTGCTATGCCCGTATGCCTTGTATCATGATCGAGTCACCACTTTCACCTCTATCTAGGCAGATCCGTTGGCCTTGCGATACTCCTCGCTAAACTCGTACGTGTTGTAACCCTCGTTGTTCTTCTTGAGGTAGAACGTGGTGCGGTCGTAGGGCGTAAAGGGGATGTTGTGCTTGACGCGGTACACCAGGTCCGGGTTGGAGATGAAGTGCCGACCAAACGCAACAGCAACTTCCCACTTCTTGTAGCGCTCGTCAACGGCCCAGCGCGCGCTGTCGGAACGGTATCCTCCCGCAACAACAACGGGGGAAACGTTATCCCACTCCTCGAGGATAAAGTCCAGTGTCTGGGGACGCTCGGCGAAAGGCTGGACGTCGTCGGTGGGCTGACGTGGCACGATGCCCAGGTTGACGGGGTCGCCAACGGCCTCAACGAGACTCAGGTAGGCAAGCTTATAGCCGGCCTTCTTGATTCCCTTGACAACGTAGAGCGTCTGCGCCCAGGTGTCCTCGGAGTAGGACTCCTGGAAGGTCGCAAACGGGCTGAGGCGGAGAGCAACGCGGTCGGCGCCAATCTCGTCGGAAACGGCCTTGACAATCTCGAGCAGGAAGCGTGCGCGGTTCTCGATGCTGCCACCCCACTTGTCGGTGCGCTTGTTGACCGAGTCGCGGGTGAATTGGTCGACGAGATACCCGTGAGCGCCGTGGATCTCGACACCGTCGCCGCCCGCGTCGACAACTTTGCGGGCGGTGGCGCGCCAGGCGTCAATCTTTGCCAAAATCTCCTCCTCGGTGAGGGCGTCGGGGGCCTCGGGGCGGCCGGTCATCTGGACGTCACTGGAGGAGATGTACTTGTAGCCGCGGCCTTTGACGAAGCTCGGGTCGGCGGCGCGGCCGAGGGACCACAATTGCTGGAAGATGTAGGAGCCCTTGGCGTGGACGGCGTCAAAGACCTGCTTCCAGGCGGCGCATTCGGCCTCAGTGTAGAAGCCGGGGAGGTCGAGGTCGCCAATGTCGGCGGGGGAAACGGCGGTGGCCTCGCTGATGAGGAGAGTGCCCGGGGTCGAGGCACGGTCGGCGTAGTACTGGGCGACCATGGGTACGATAGGAGTGCCATCGTCATCGGCGCGGTAGCGGGTGAGAGGGGCCATGACAACACGGTGGGCGAGGTCCATCTTGCCCATCTTGAGGGGCTGGAACAGCTTGGTGTTTTCAGCGGCCATTGTGATTATAGTTATGTTGATGAATATAGATGAGTCTGGGGGTATCAAGAAGAAGATGAGCTCTGAGTAGGATGAAGAAAGAGGCTGCTTTGTAGTATGAGTTGTAACTGGCTTTTTGAAGAATAATATTCACTCAACTCAAAGCGGGCGAGTCGAGGGTATTTATGTGTATACTCTGATCGATGTAAGTGAAGTACGAGTCCACCGAGCCATCGTCGTGGAATCATCTGGAGAGTCCCACATGGCAACTGAAAGGAAGGGTCTTCGACAAGACCCCACAGCAAAATCTCCTCTCACGAATTCGTTGCCGGTACGCATAAGCCGCAGCGGCATATGGATGGAGCAAAAAGATTTCTTCGACTGGGCCGGCTTAGAAATGAGGGTCTGGGCCATGGAAGCACGGCAACGGCGACAACTCGGAGAGCGGGGGTCGGATGTGTCTGAAAGCCTCGCTGATGACCCTCTTTTTCTCGAGATGCCGAGCGGTGAAACCGAAAGCAGGTAGAGTCGCCGTGAGCTGGTGGCATAGGGAGCAGAGTTTCGGCATGCGTTACCTGCGGGTTCCTGGCACATCAGACTTCTCGAACCAAGCCAAGTCATTAGAAACTGGGTTGGACGGCCCGCAAAACATGTCTTGGCAGCATGGCTCGAGAAGAATTTGGAAGAGGACACCCAAAAGTTGCAAATCATGGGCGGGACTAAAAGCCCCAAATCGCAAAGCCACGTCGGCAGTCCAGTTGCTTAGAAATCGGGATGGGACGGTGTCTGAGAAACTGCGAGGCAACGAACGCAACTGGGTCCCAGTGGTGTGGGCCAAAGGTTTGGATTCTCGACCTGTCAAAGGTTGAGTTGAGGGACGGGAATGACGTCGAAGAGGTGCGAGACGGGGTTCAGGCGTCGAGCAAAGAGCGGCGTCTGTGCCTGCAGGACGCGGAATCGCGCCGTAGGGCGACTTTAAACTCGGGGGAAAGTTCTGACGTGCTGAGAAATGCCACGAGGAAATGCGACGGCCCGGTAATTGAGGTTCCATCAGCTCACCGTCAGATCACGCATACTGGCTTTTTGGTTGTGTGTTTCGATCTCGGGATTGCACCGGGAACACTGACTCGACTTGCTAATCGAGACTACTTGTACACGCACAAATGGCGATGAGATGGTCGTTTTCAGCTGCTAGACTGAAGATGAGCAGATTCAATTTACTCATCAGCATCTTGTGCCGAGATTCAGAGTCAATGCTCAGTTGAAACGGACTCAAATGACTATATTCCCTTTATAACGAACCTGTACGTAAGCAATCCAAAGATCTCACGGCCAGATCACAACTCGCTTGATTCGTAAGATGCTTGCTTAATCAGTCTTACCGCCGGCTTCCCTCGCATCGGCGTTTAGCCCTCTTGTGGCGTCCTTAATCTCCTTTAATGCTGTAGAATCTACCAGGGCTCGTCAAGCCACATCTGCTCCGCGGTGATGACCCGCTTCCACGCATACCCCTTGCAGGGGTACCATGTCATCATGACCTGCCGAAAGAGTACTGCACCTAACCTTACCTGCAGATCAGGATCGATACTTCGAGATGGCTTCATCTGTAGTGTAGTCTAATGACATGCCTGCGATCTGGTTAGATGAGACGAAAGCCTATTTGACAGCTTCTTCCAATAATCACACCTCGTCGATCGCGGGATAGCCTGTGGGCAGAAACAGAGCACATGGCAGACCTCCACAGAGCCTCCTCACCTTCTCATCCCCTTGACCACCTTTCATTCTCCCCCTCACGATGCTCATCCCATTTCGCCGCCTTCGCCGCCTCACTTCCCGTCCCGTCCTATACGCACTCCTTATTATCTTCCTCCTCGACACATCCCTCATAATCCTAAGCCGTCCCTCCACTCCAAACTCACCCCTTTTGCCCCACCAGACCTCCTCGTCCAACGAGACCTTCTTCATCGCCAGCATCCACCGCAACAACGCCCTCCTCCTCGGCACCTCATGGACTTCAAATATGCTCCATCTCATCTCCCATCTGGGCCCGGACCGCGTCCACTTCTCCGCCGTGGAGTCCGGCTCCCAAGACGACACCAAACACCACCTCTCCCTCCTCAAACGCAAGCTCGACGACCTCGGCGTCTCCAACACAATCGTCCTCGGCGAAACAACGCAGCAGCAACTCGAAGAAATCAACTCCCGCCCTCCACCTTCCGATAATCCGCCACCACCGGGCTGGGTCTGGCACGCCGCAGAATCCCGCTACGAACTCCGCCGCATCCCCTACCTCGCCCGCGCCCGCAACCTCGCCATGGCGCCCCTCCTCGCCTCCAACCTCACCTTCTCCAAGGTCCTCTGGTTCAACGACGTCGTCTTCTCCACCGCCGACGTAACCTCCCTCCTCGCCACGAACGGCGGCTCCTACGCCGCCGCCTGCGCCATGGACTTCACCCTCTGGCCGTATTACTACGACACCTTCGCCCTCCGCGACGACCTCGGCCAGAAAACAGCGTCGTGGTACTGGCCGTGGTTCCAATCCCGCAAGGCACGCAGATCCGCCGAGCGCATGGAACCCGTGGCCGTCAGGTCCTGCTGGAACGGTCTCGTGGCCTTCGACGCGGCACCCTTCTACGCCGCCAAACCGCTGCGTTTCCGCGGCATCGATGACGGTCTCGCGGCCAAGCACCTCGAGGGGTCAGAGTGCTGCCTCGTTCACGCGGACAACTACCTCAGCCGGGAAAAGGGTGTCTACTTGAACCCCGCCGTGCGCGTCGGGTACAATGCCGAGGTCTACGAGCAGATCAAGATGGGAAGGTTTCCGACGGCGTGGGTGGCATTTGTGGGTGTGTGGGCAAACAGGTACCTCAGAATCCACAACAGCATCCAGCTCATGTTGGAGGAGCGAGAGGTTGATAGGAGGCTGAGGCAGTGGGCGGACGAGGCGGCGTCGAGTGAGTTACCCCGGCTGGAGCATGGGAAGATGTGTCTCATCAATGAGATGCAAATCATGTGGATGAACGGGTGGAAGCACATATAGCATTGCCTGCAGCTGCATTACATACGGGGTCTGGTTTTGCCACAAAGGTTATACGGGATATAGCACACTTCAACATGGGTCTGGGTTACATGTGGACAATGGGTAGATTTGGGTTTGCAATAAAAGTCGTAATTGTCTATGCGTAATAGACTGGTCTACTATGCCATGTCGTGAGAGTAACGAAGATTCAAACACCCAAATGCGCGCGGGCATCCCTTCTCTTGCTGCCCGTCAATACCAAAAAACGCCAAATCATCTGGTGATACAGGCCAGACCCAACCCACAGGCTACACAGATCGTCATCATACATCAGCCACATCGCGTTTCCGTCTATTTATTGTGCCAGATGAAATTCCGCAGAGAGTCCCACTCGCTGCTCTGCACGTAAATGTAGTTCATGCTGCTGCGCAGACTGGGCTGCAGGTCCTGCGGATGCCAGCGGAAGAGGTACATGACCATGGCCCAACTCGTGCTCGCAAAGACGGGCCAGGCGTAGTGGCTGATCTTGGCAGACATGTCGTCGCGGCTGACGACGGGCAGGCCCTTGCCGGGAGCGACTGCGAGGCGCGCGAGGCCTAGCACGACGCGCGCAAAGACGTACACCACAATCTGCTGATTGACGCTCGGGATCTTGCCAGATCGCGACGAGCGGCCGCCGAACACGATGTAGCCACCCAGCAGGCCGGCGAAGAAGGAGTCGTAGGGCCCCTCCTTGCCCGGGCTCGGGCCGTAGTGCTTGAGGAGGTACATTGTAGTCTTGTAGATTGTCGCAAACTTTGCGAGATTCCGTGCGTGCGTCCGGGTCGCGCGAAAGACGAGGCCTGCTTTCTGGCGGAATCTGCGGGTTGTCGTGTGTTAGCGATGGTGGCTTCGGCGCATGGTGGGGAAGCCGGGAGACGTACGTTCCGGAGCGGAATAGAAAAATCATTCTGTTGAAGGCCAATAGTCAGCTATAGTGTGGTACATCTGTTGGGGAGTCGGCACGAACACTAGAGCATGTGGAAAGCGGACTTTGGTACCGTAAACAGCGCCATTGCGAGCACCTTTTACGATACCGAGGATGTCATGATACTTGGGGTCGAGGATGATGCGCTCGATCGAGGCCTGTCTCCAGGTCAGTCTGGAGCCATCTAGAGCATCCGGATACACATTCTGATGCCTACCTTGAGGCCATCAAGGGCGGCGACCGACATGTTGGCGACGTCGACGGGGGTGGTTTCGCTAGCCTCGGCAATTGTAGGTGACGGTCGAGGCAGGTTGCGACGACGATCGGTCGCTTTTCAATTGACACTTCTCCTTCTCGTTCAGCGCATGGGTTGACGGGTATATTGCAGGACCAAAAAGAACGACGCTGGCAGTAGGATTAGAAAGCAAGCGGTTTGCTGGAGTGAAGTTGGTCTGGGACGGACTCGGAGTGTGTGGACGGCGGACGTGGTTGACGGTACCTAGGTAATAATAGTGTAGGTAGCGTACCTCGGATGTCCATGGCCGCCAGGTTCCCGTCGGCTTTTTGGCGAGTCACGCTGTACTGCGGCGCATCGACACGCTGGAACCAGCCCCCGGTTCCCCCACATATGCCCCTATGACGCAGCGCCAGGGTACCATCAAGCGCTAATCCTTAAGCGGCAGTGCTTGTCTGGGGAAGAGTCCTTGTCCTGATGGAGGATGGTTGGCATGTGATGAGCGATGCCAATTACCTATGACCGGATGATATGACATGTGCTGTCAATTGCGGCTGTCGGCTGAAGATGAGATGAGTTGAGCGCCTGTAACTTCATATTTCAACAAAAGTATGAGGTTTGCATCAAAATAGAATACATCAGACTGTGAGTGACGATTTCAGGACAGACGCAGGCCGCACTGCAGATGCAAGAGTCATTGTCTCGGGGTCTCACACGTGGTATCGAATTCCATGTGAATTTGACTCTGCAACTTGGCGCCGCTGACCGCAAGGTGACATTCTGCAAACGGGGCCGCTGCCGAACTCTGCCATTCCACGTCCGATTCTCCGTCGCTCATCCTCGCGAACATCCACATCTCACAGAATACTCCTTGAACGACACAGTAGATGTTTTCATTTATTTTCCACCTCACCAAATGTACCGGAGATAATGAGCACACTTATGCTACTGGCCCCAATCGTACATACATAGCAATACTCTGTTATGGTTTCAAGTAGAAAATGTGTAGACATGGAAACTCATATGAGACATGTCACTTCCTGGGCTCACAAACAGCAATGAATGGCGCGGTAACACCTGCTCAGTCAGCCGACATTCACGCGAACAAGATTCAAGACTTACCACTGAAGAACAGTCTCCCCGTCTTCGCATCGTGCACCACGCTCGTGGAACCCGGCAGCACATCTGCATTGCCATCCTCGATGACCTTCTCCCACGTGTAGACGCCCTGCTTATCCTTTCGCACTCGCACCGCAGCCGCCTTGACCTTTTTATTGTGAGGATCCATGAACGCCTGCAGTATCTCGATGCCGCGCGGGAATACCGCCGCCCAAATGTCTCCATTGCCGTCCACCGACAGGTTGTCAATGGCGTAGGGCAGTGGTATATGAGCTACCTTTTCGAACTTGAAGCCGTCTTCGCGGTATACCTGGATGCCGCCGGCCATGGCACTAGGAACGTATATAAGCTTGTCCGCACCGTACACAGACCGTTGGGCAGTCTGTGATGAGTTGAAACGCGCTTGCAAGCTCGACGGTTGCAGTGTGTCACGTCACCGTGGCCTAACAACTGACTGAGGAAGAATTTCTGTGACCCGTGGTGAGATATAGAGCTCATCATGTTGGACGAAGCGCGGCTACTCACCATTCCAATCTTCTTATCGCCGGCGTCATTTGTGAAATAAAAGGAGCCGTCATCCAATGCTGCAATTCTGTTTGGCGTCGAGATATTCGGATTCGCATATGTCCAAATATGCCTCATCTCCGACGACCCCTGGTCGTACTCAAACTCCTCAATAGTAGCATTGCCACCCTCTTTCGCCTCCGAGAGCAATTCTCCAGTAAAGGGGTCTATCGGAGGGCGGTTGTTGACGAGCAAGAGGCGAGCCGTTTTCCCAGAATCGCCAGGCTTCGAGTGCCCAGTCATGCCCACAAGCTGAAGCAAGCCATCGCCATCGGTCCCAGTGAACCCGGGAGTTGACAGCGCGCGAAACTCGAGCCCATCACCTCTGGGCTTGTCAACGTCCATCACGACGATGGCGTCCTGTGTCGAGCGCCCGGAGATGTTGAAGTTGTGAGCACTGTGGCATAGTCAGTCGTTAATCCGACATTGATGTTGGAGTCTTTACTTGGGCATCCACTGGCTCCGAGCCTTAGGGTCGGAGCAGGCTAGAAAGAGTTCCCGCGTGGCCTCGTGAAACCACATGTCCTCGCATGCTTGCAGTCTGGAATCCTCGATACGCTTACAAGTGTATGGAAAGTCGGAGAGGGGCTGGAATGTCTTGCCGAAGCCAAAGACGAGCTTGATAGGGTCCTTTAACACGTTCTGCAGGCCAATGGCGATAATGACCGCGAAAAGGATGCCTGTCTGGAGAACGAAGCCAGGCATGGTTGCTGAATCAAATGAGGCCGCTTTGGCTGAGCTACGAATAATGAGTGAAGCTGAAACAGGGCTGCGCGCGCCTTATGTATTATTCGATCGTAAGCTTGTTGTCAGCATCGTTCGTTGTATGAAGTTGCAAGGAGCACGATCCTTCCCAAGTCACGAACAGCTGACAGGATCCACAGCGGGGAGCTCCTGGATAAGCTCTACTGCACATGGAATTATCTGAGTCGTGTCAATCTAGACAGACACTTCACAGCATTTCTCGGTCTCAATTTTCTATGGTAATTCTTGAAAAAAGAACAAGTCACTCTCGTGGAAACTTTGTAAGTAGGCAGCGAAACTGTGGAAAGGTGAAATCGGCGGGCGGAAGATTGCACGGTGGGTACCTACCCAAGCTCACTGAGCTGTGACTGTAGTGGATCCCGGCTCCGGCCTGGAGCCGCCCTTTCCAGTTATGACCGCCTGTCTGTTCCGGCGACGGTTCACGCCGCTGCTGACCACGCGTCAACATGACAATCCGATGTCATCGTTACGTCAAATATTACGCTCACCATACAACTTCCATCCAACTCCGACATATTCTCGCTTGCTCCGTCATTGTCCTCTCCCTCGGAAGCTCGGCCAGCCCTGTTCCTCACACTATTTCTGGACCGATCACAGAGTAGATGCGTCTGGAACCGAAACTAGAGGACGAGCATCGCTTTCTCGCCTTTGAGAACTTTATGATCCTCGAAATTCAATACTTGGAGAATAAACTGCCTCCCGAAGCTTCTTGTTTCAGCAAACCGTGCTGATTGTTCACCACCCTCGTGTTGTTGCGTACATTTCACAAGACATGATCTGAGCAAAACAACCTCTGTCACTCCGGTTTGATCCCAACTCGGTGGCGCTTATGCGTGCAGGCTTCAACCGTGGCCCCGAAGAATGCGAATTGCGTCTCAACAGACTCTATGACGAAGAGCTCCCCCGAATGCCTTTTGGCCAAAACCAGATATCAAGGTCGGCCATCTCGCTTGGAGAAGGGGCAGTCATTTCAGTCTTCCTGCCAACATTTTTAAACGCATAGCTTCAATTCCAATTTTTTCCCATCCCTCACAGATAGCGCGAGTAGTTGCAAGCCTACTTGTGTCTATAGTACCTCTGACGTGCTGAAGGACACGGTTAGCTGGCTCACATCTCGATTTCCCTATTGCGGACGTCAATATCTGAGCTTGGTCCTTTCCGTGGACATAAGCTGAAGCATCCACGAAGTGAGCCTATTCGTACAAACTTTTTACGAAGCCCTTCTTTTCACCAAACATCACTGAGCTGAGAGAGCAAAGGACACGCTCGCGCATAAGGGCTTGAGAAGGATATTTGATGAAGCACGAGAGCAGAGAACTGAAGTGTTCGGGACTCAATGTCCAAACCCTTGCAACATGAGCACCATCTTCTTTCGAGGCCTTTTACTATCCTATACCAACGCTAACTTCTGGCTGTAACATAGAGTCACACATACTAAGTCGTCGAACCACATTCAGCTTTGAAAGAGTAAAAGCTCGACTTCAGGGAAACATCAGTTTGCATCGTCACTAACTTTATCCGCCAAAAGTAGCAAGATAGATGGCAGGGCCAACAGCGTTTTCGCTCCCCGATGAGCTTTGGCGCCCATTGGGACCGGAACACTGGTCACAAGGCGATGGCAAGTATGGCCCAGCCTGGACAGACGAGTGCGGCCACTGCACGCCACCATCAACGAGAAACTTTGATCTGCCTATTCTCCTTCCGAGGAGCACTCTCATATCTAGGAGCACTCTCATATCTAGGAGCACTCTCATATCTAGGAGCACTCTCATATCTAGGAGCAAAAACTTGTTCGTAGGTGTCGTCCACGTCCACTATCGAGGAAAGACCTTACGCCTGGAGAGACTAGCAGATCTTCGTGCAGCTATTATCGAGACGACTCTGCCAACACCAAGTTCGACATGACCCGATGGAGCTGAACATGTCACATACAGCAATTCGAATTTCCAAAAAGGAGTTCCGCCCCGGAAGAAAAGCCCTTAATCTGTCACTCGCCGACTACAGCACCGCTCGCCACTCCAGAATCTATGATAGAGACCACCACCTCTTACCATCAACACCTTGAACATTACTGTTCAAAGGATCCTCAAGGGGGACAGACACTACAGGAAGCCTCGGAGCTAACAGTACCCAAGAACAAAGCCAGAAGATGAGGGTTATCTTTTCTAATCCTACATGGTCTGGTTTGAAACCATGGTCGTCAAGCAACATCAAAGAGTCCATTAGGACAAAGGCCGGTTGGCCCAATGGCAAGGCGTCTGACTACGAATCAGGAGATTCTGGGTTCAACCCCCAGGCTGGTCAAAATCTTTTGTCAAAACGTATGAATGTACATAGGTGGGGTGTGTGAGGACCCTTTTTTGGTGCATTGATTGCATTGTGTGGTGGGCGACAACAACATCAACTCCACCCACGACCCGACTCCAGTGATAACCACCACCCAAACGACAATTACACAAACAGCAACTCTCCGCATACAGACAATCAATCATTCGCAGAACCCAAAAGCTTCTCCAAAGCTGCCAAAAGGACGGACATTCAAAGTCCGGAAACCCTCGCACCTCGGATTATGCGTTCGCGTCTCCACCATCCATGGATCCAGGTTCGAAAACCATGATGCTCAACATGTTTACAAATGTCCAAGCAACGGCAACGCCGCTTCGTGAGTTTGTAGGTGTTGTATACTTACGTAGTATGTACTATCAGTAAATACTAAATAAACTACGCACAACTTCCTTTATTCCCCTTAACTCTCAGCGTAGTAAGCATGTGTTGATTAAACAACTGCGCGGGCGTTAATTTGTTGTTTCTACCGCTGTTCGGTACTACCGTTTGACACAACAGAAGCATATCAAAGGCTCCACTATCGCGTGAAGTTTCCGGAGAGGGCGGGCCTCGTTGGTCGACACTCAAAGGGAGCGGGGGGGAGGGACCAGGAATAGTGATTGTCCATACGAAACTGCAGCCAGATGAAAAAGTGAGCCAGACGAAACATGCAACGCTGTCGAAGAAAACGCGCAAAATATATTGCACACGTGTCAGGCAGCGGGACCGTTTACCATCCGGAACCTTGACAAAGAAGAGATTCATCGCAGGGAAAGGGGAGACGCGGCGGCTGGAAAGGAACGAAAAAGAGCGGAATACAACGCTGCCGTGACTCGCTCGGTGGGATCCGGTGGACAACTGATCATCGCGAAATATTTCCCATGGGGAAAGCTCTGGCCCCCACGAGGAAGGGGTGCGGGCGGGCCACGATGGACAAGACTCCTTGGTCGGACGTGGAAAAGGGGGCGTGTGTGAGAGAGAAGAAGTGAACGACAGCGTGGAAACCTGGTCTGTGTGGACACCAAGTATATGGACAGATGATGTACTTATAGACATAACTAACAGTAGGTACTTGCGGATACCATGTTATGCCTTACCTGGTAGGCTACCATCTTGGACGGGATCTCCTTCGGCGCCCTACTCCGTTCAAAAGTCCGGGATGCACGTGATGCACGTTCGAGCGAAACGAAACAGCCACGGCAAGGCCGCTGCCAATGACAGGTTGGGGAGCCGGGCATTGATACTCCCGTCAGAGTCCCGGGCTCCCATGCCTTTCGGCCATCGGATTAATGGCGTCCATGTGGCGTAGACGCAAGGAAGACAAAACGTTGATTGTTCTGGAAGCTTAAGAAAAGAGATTATATTTCCTGGTTTGCAAGCAAACCGTTGCCTTCGTTTTCCCCCGACAGGTATATAGTACACTTCTTGCGTCTCTGATCATCGGCAAGATTCCCTCTTCAAGCATGAGCTCGAGATGGGATTTGTTCCTTGCCACGCCCCTTTTCTCCGGTGCAGTGTCTATCCTTCAAGCAGTCCCGACGCCCCCCAATCGTGTAAAGTAATCACTCGACAGAAGGGATCGCCCTGTTTGAAATAGAGATATCAACCCATTCCCAGTGATGATGTTATACAAACGACCCGCCGAATCATACAACCTCACTCTCCCAAAAGATAGACATCTTAGGCGTTCCAGTCCATGGTCTGGTTCCGCTTCTCCTCGCCAATCTGACGACGGCGATATCTGTCGTCGCGAGGCTCGCGAGGCTCGCGTTCCCGTTTCTGCGGCGCCGCAAAGGCGGCACGAATGGCACGTCCCTTCAACTCGACGCCACTAATAGCGTCCATACCAGCCTGTGCGGCCTCGGGCGTCTTGAAATCAGCATGGGCAAATCCACGCGGGTATCCGGTGGTTCTGTCAACGGCAACGCGCACGTCGGCCGAGTCGCCGAACTTGGCAAAGATTTCGTTCAGTTCGGCGTCAGTGGCATCAAACGGGATGTTGCCGATGTAGATAGTGTTGGTCGGAGGGCCGTCATAGAAGCCCTTCGGCTTGCCGTCCAGTCTGGCGGCTCCATCGCGCGGGCGACGGCCGCGGGGCTCGCTGGCTTTAACGACCAGACGACGGTTTTGCCAATAGGTGGAGTCAGCGCCCTCGATAGCAGCCTGTGCCGCCTCGGCGGTGGTGTAGTAGACGAAGCAGAAACTGATTGTCGATTAGTTAGAAGACTGGTGACATCAACGTTGCATGAAGGTCCACGTACGTCTTGCCCAAGGGCCTCTGGATCTCAACAATGTCACCATACTTGGCAAAAGCCTCGCGGAATTCCTCCTTGGACACGCTGAAGGGGTAGTTTTGCACGAAAATCACGTGCTGCGACGGGGGAGGCACTTCCGCACCCTTGTCGGATTCAGCTTGTTGGAACTGCTGCTCTTCGCGCACGACGGTGGTTTGGAAGAAGGCTCTTGGCACGGCATTGGAGAAACATCTCGAGAAAATGTCGGATGAGCGCACAACGAAGGCGATGGACTGGGTCTTGGGTGCAGCGGTGGCGACGATGGAGCGAGTGCTGGTTAAGCTGGCGCGGGTGGCCGCACGTCGGATAGACTGCCTGGGATGGGCTTTTCGTCAGTTTTCCGTCCTCGTACAGGGGTTTCAAGCAACGGTGAACGCGGGCGGTCCGTTTGAGAAGAATGAGCTTACATTTTGAGCGTGATGATCGTGATTGACGATGGAAAGGGAGAGATGATCAAGCTGACGGTGAAAGTGGTCTGTAGATGGGAAATGCACTCTGGACAACGACCGATCAGAATTTTTGGTTATCCAGGGTCTGATAACGAATGCACTAGACTGTTTTAGGCCTAGTGTGCCAAGCTCGCCACCAATTAGAAGCCACTGCCTCCAGACGCAGTACCTGAGATCGTTCAGTGTAGCCCGCTGCCTACCTTAATTACAGTATTACTACCTCAAGTACGGAGTACGCTGGGTGGGTGATCCAAGGCTGTACACAATCTGGTGTCACAGGAATACTCTCGCTTCAGCTTACGGTGTGCAAATTCCTTGGTGCAATAAGTTGGTGTTTAAATCGCTAGAAGTAGAGATATTGAACCGACGCTTCTCTTGAGACTCCTCGATTAAAGACCGAAGGACACGTTCAAGTAAGGTATGAAGCCTATGCGACGGGGTTGTGCGTCGCCGATCCGTCTCCCTAAGTCCTGTATTGCTCGTCTTCTCATCGGCACCGTTAGTGCTACTCGATGAAAGTTTGAAACTTTTGCACCCCTTCCATACACGCAATATCTGGAACACGACTTGTGCTCGCACTCGTCATTTCTCTTGTTCCAATGCGTCGATACACACAGAAGTCTCGCCATCCAGGTACCGCCATCACCGTCCCGATGACCGAATCGACATGCATATCACCAAGCTCAACCTGAAAAATATAAAATAAAGGAGGCGCCGTGACTTTTATCCACTGACGTTTTGACGAGGGTATGAGACAACCACCCGAAAGTCAGCTTATTTCGGGAGGCCGATCCCGACACAAGGCCATCAGCGTGTAATATTTGCACACTCGCCGGCGGGAGGGGGGGTTAAAGCCCGTTTGTGGAACGGCATCCTGCCCTTGGGCTGCTCGTATTGCAGTAGTAAAACACGCGCACCAAGACAGGCCGCGGAAATGCTTGCCATGGCGGATTGCCTTGGCGGATTGCCTCGAATGTTGTGATTAAGCGGAGGCCGGCGAGGTGACAAGGCTGTTCTGGACGCCACCTGTCTGACACGCAGTCACAGACGGACGCCAGGTTTGGAGCAGCGCCGGCATCTTTTTAATACCTCTCGCCCGGGCGATATCCGTTCATCCTTGGTGCCTCGTATTGGACGCCAGTCATGGAATCGGGCCCATTGGCCATTGAACCGTTCAGACCTCTAATCGGCGGCAGCTCGCGACGGTTTGCGTAAGGGTCCAGCTGGTAGGCGGCCTGTGGTGGAGGAGGGGGCGCGACTTGGGCCTGGGGGGCAGCTTGACCTGTTGTCGATTGCTGGGATCGTGCGTTATGCAGTTCGTTTTGGAGGCGTTGAATGTCCACGCGCAGGTTATGGCTGTCCTGCCGGAGCCCGTCATTCTCCTGGGCCAGGCTGGTGTTCTGAGTCTGTACCATACGGACCATGTCCGCCATTCTCTGATGCTCCGAGATCGCTGTCGACGAGTTAGCTCCCGCGATTTGTACGACGCCGTGGAGTAGTACTTACCCTTTGTCAGGATCTCCCACTTGGAAGCTTTTGAACCTCGTTCTTGAGGCATCAAATCCCTTAGTTGATCGAATAGTTCCTTCATCTCCGTCCTCCGCTTACGCTCGGCGAGCTTGTGACTCTTACGCAGCTCAGGTGTGCGGCTGTAGGGTTGCGATCCAGTTCTCGAAGCTGCATCATCGTCGCGCAAATCTCCTATTTGCTTGTGTTGCAGGGAGTGGTGGTGCACGGGAGGAAATTCTGAAGATGCACTTGACAGGCGGTTGTTGAAGTCGGTCGGCTCGTCTAAGCGTCTCTGGCCCGGGGGCAGTCTCGATTCGGTGGTGAACTGGCTGCTAGCCATAGACTCGGCGATGCTGCTGCGCCGCGAGTCGTCGTAACCGTCGTGTGGCCCGATACGCTGTATTTCTTCTTCCGGGAATGCCCATGCTTGGCCCTTGGTCGGTTCGGCAGCCCTAGCGATGTGGCTCGTAGCGGGACCGGTAATCGCTGGGGCGGTTCGCGTAATCTTAGGATGAAGGTCAGGATTTCTGTCATTACTAGGCTGGTAGCCGTTGGAGATGCGATGTACCGATAGGTTGTCCAGGCCGGTACGGGGATTCCGTTGCTGGTTTAAAGTATTTTGTATTGACGTTGTCGACTGGTTGTGACTTGCGTAGGGCGAATTGCCACCCAGTCTCATCTCGTGGAAACCTTGGTTGATCCGACTATCGACGCTTTCTCTCCGCGACCCTGCGGCCATGTGGTGGTCGTGGGCCATCAGGTGGGGGCCCGAGTCCAACGAAATCGGGCGTTCGAAGCGGCGGGGGTCTGCACTGCCGGGAGTGGTTGGCGACACCATGGAGGCGACACTCATATTGCTCTGGGCGGGCGACACCAGCGACTGAGGAACGAGGTTCGTCGAAACGGGCGAAGGAGTCTTGTCAGCCAGCGAAGACTGATAGCCTGAGCCGGTGGGGCTCAAAACGTTGGACGCGGCAGAATTATCTATAGGGCGGGCAAGTTAGCTACCTGCCATCAAACCACACAGTTGCTCTACCGCCCATCACATACGCTTGCTGGACGCATCTGTACTCGAAAAGTATGCCGAGTCGCGGTGTTCTGGGTTTAGAACGTCTGCCAACCCCGAGGGCGGCTTCTGGGAGGCCGGTCGCTGCGCGTCCATGTTGTAAGAGTCGAGGATAGTGGCCGAAGAGGCACGCAAAGAGTCGCTGTTGTGGAAAACGTCGGATGTTATGGCGACGAAACTCGAGACACAGGCTGGGCTGCTCTTCTCGTCTATTATCCCACAAAGCTCTCTCGCTAACAATCAGATTGTCCAATTGCACTCAACCAGCGAGAAGGAGCAGGTGTCCTCGCAAAGTGTCTGATAACCGCGAGTTGCTGGAGTCAAATGGTGAAATGGTAAATGGTAAAGAGCGTAAGACTGGTGCGAGTAAGCAGTTGCTGCTATGACAGGATTGCAGTCGTGGGCGCAAGGTGACTGGATTAAATCGGTCAACGTCGAAGACAATGAGGTCTAGTAAACTCGAAGGTCGGCGTAGGCGAATGGAGGAGAAGTACGGCTCAAGGCAATCAATTTTGAGACCGGGAAGAGCTGGGGGTGGAGGGGATAAGATGGAATTGAGCAAGCGACAGCGCTAGGATGACTTGGCCTGAGCAGCGCCAGAGCAAAAGCCAAAGCCAAAGCCAGAACATGGACGGCCAGAGAGGAGTGGAGAGAAGAAGGGAAGAGGGACGAAAGAGACGAGACGGGCCTCGTACCGTACCGCACGCCACCCACCGTGTAAGGTAAGGTAGGTACAGAGGAGGGTGAGCGTACCGGGGGTGGGTACACTGCGTACAGACAGCAGGGACAAGGCAAGACAGCAGGGTTTCTGGGTACAAGGAGGCGTGAACGAGAAAACACGGGTGGGCGTGAAAATAGAACTGTGATGGATACCTACTTTACTACGAGGCGTTGTGTAGGAGTGCTGCGTACCTACTTACCTGGTCAGACATCTACCAACCTATCGTACATGGCTGTCCGGTATCACCACAGTATACCAGCACGCAGCATATCGACTTTGTAGGCTGAAGCATGGAAAGGCGTTGTTGCTGCCATCTCGTGGCTTGTGGGAGAGGGAGGCATGTACTTAGGCACTGCGCTCGCATCATTCAGTACGCATTCATTTTCCCTCTCGTCTCAGTCACTGACTTCTCACCAAAGTGTCTGACGACACTCCAGCCAATACTCCTACACGCTGCAGGCCTGAGACTTATGATGTCCCTCTTCAATTATATCCAAGCAGTGCGTGCCATGCGTCGTGCCATCGCCCGAGGCACCTACAGTAGTACGTTCGTCTTACTTGACCTCACGTCGTGTAACAAAACACAAAACACAACGCAACGGAACCCCTTGGATTGGAAAGACATGGCTCTGGAACAAGGTCTCTTGTCGACGTGACGGCAAGCTCTGCTTGTAGACAGAGAGGGGAGAAGGCGTTGGAACATGGACGCTGAGGTGGCACTTGCGTCCATCCTATCCACCTCCTCACCGAGATGCCTTGCTCAACCTTATGCATGCAAGTTCGTTACGTCTTCAGAGTCGCAGTATCGATGAATGTGGTGATTGGAAACCTTGCGCGAGGAACGCAGTCCATGTACGCGGTACGGTACGTGAGGGTGGAATCGTCCACCTCGAGTGCATACCCGAGGCTGATGGGGGAATCGACTTTGGCAGAAGCAAGAATGCAATTGCGAAGCTTTGCTTTTCTGGATCCTGTGCGCTTTGTTATTCCTAGTCATGGACATTTACTTTCCACCCTACAAATATTGCAGGACATTTCTCCCTTCCTTCCTACTGTCGACGATGGCATCCATCGCTTTGCCAAACAAGAAGTCCAGTCCGCCATGGACCTTAAATGGTTCGGTAATTAGGCCATTTGTGTGAACCTCGTGCGTGCATGGCAGCAAAGTTAGCGCCACGCCATCGCCCATCAGCATCTCACCTCGGCGTGGTAACCTTGCTTACAGGTAGAGTACGGATAGAGGAGCAAATCGATCCGAGTGCATGTATCGTGGCATTTTTGGGGTGCCGCTGCCAGCCACCCTCCGTCTAGCCCAGCGCCTCAAGAGACGAAGCATGGGGGAGCCGTGTCGGGCCCGGCGAGGAGAGCAGTACTCTTGGCCAAGGTACCGATGACTCGTCTTGCCTCTCGGTGAACGTGGCTCTCGACTGAGCTCTCAAATCCGTTTCTTTGTCGAAAGCTGTGAGGTGGTAGCGCCCTGGACGATGTAGCGGCACAGCCGAACCCTGCCGACCTACTCGGGGTTTTTTTTTGGGCACGCGTGGGCGCTGTTCGCGTTTCTTATTCCCCGGTCTGGGCGGTAGCGTATACCTTGCAGCTTTGTCTCGCCAAGGTACAGATCCCTGATAATGTCCAGATTTTGGGGGAGTCTCTACTAGGTTGGCAGCATGGCGTCCGACGAGCCTGTTCTTCTCGCACTTGTAGCAGTACCACTTCACGCTCACACCCTCATGGATGGGCCATGCTCTGCCTAGGTACACAGTAGGCCCTGCTGGGAAGCTTGAGGGAACGTCTCCGATTTGGGTGGGGCCATGGCCCTTACATGCATCGAGCCAGATGCTCCTCGTGCGCCATTGCCAACCCATCACGGACAGATTTTTCGTTGTCTGTTTGGCGTGGCCGTTGTGTGCCCGAAGTATGCTTTGCTGTCCCTAAGGTATACTGTGTAAACGTCCTCGCTAGTAGCCCGTCAGCTACCCATCAGCGCACTGAGCATGTTCGTAGGGCACTGCCCAGATATCGATGGCCCTACTGCCCCGAAGACTGCTGTGGCCGTTGCTTCGACACCCTGGTCGCATCAAAGTGATTGAGGAACGAACTGCCGGGCTTACAAGTACTGCCCATGGTATAAGTCGGTTCATCGAGGACGCCGGTGAAGGGCCACGGAAACCAGCAGCAGATGGACCTGCCGAACATTGCACGGCGTAGATCTGGGTGTTGATTATGCATACAGCGGCAGTCACATCCATGGCATTCGCAGTACCCTGCCACGCGACTTGCAAAAAAAAGCGTACACTATAGCTACAGCGCCGCGAGTATCGCCACCCAAANNATCGCCACCCAAACCCATCGTCTTTGTATGTAAAGTGTGCGCTTTTTTTTGCAAGTCGCGTGCCTGCTGAAGTATTAGATGGACAGAGCATGAGTACTGTACAAAGTAGGCATACTGCTGGCTATACTACCAAGCCGTACGCCAGGGTATTGGTGGTCAGGCCGAGTCGTCCCATAGCCGGGTCTCGGACAACGTGGGTCTGCCAAGAGGCGTCTAGCACAGCAAGGAATGGAAATTGATGGTTTTTTCTTTGGGGTTTTTTTGTGTTTTTTTTTGTTGTTGCTCGAAGCTGGTGAGGGTCCCGCTGTTTTCATGTTTCGTCTCACAAGGTGGTCGAGACCGAAATGCCACCCGTCACCGGGGCTTGCGAACTGGCGGGGGCCAGAAGGAAGCTGGCGGTCCTTGCTTGCAAGACGAGGTTGACCGAAAGAGAGAAGAAAGCCGGTCGGGCAGAGCACCCAGGGTCCAGGCGAAGCGAACGACCTGGGCCAGTTGGCGACTTTCGCTCTCCCTCTCCGGAAAGCGATCCGGTCGAGCAATCCACCGGGCAGGGTCGTGGTCTTTAGGGTCAGAGACTTCATGGCGATGCACTGGAGTTGGATGTTTGCGGTCAATGGTCAGTAGGTACTATAATTACTATGTACTCCGTACCTACCCAGGTGTACTTGCAGAATGCAGGTAGGGGCCTTGGTGCGGCCAGGCCTAGCTTCTTCGTACCTGCCAGCTGCGTGCTTAGGTGCTTACCTGAGCACCCAGGGTAAAGCTTTTACTGCGTAGAGACTCGGCGGTTGGTGACTTCCAAGCACAACGGCCTACCAAATTAGGAGACGGCCGAGAATTCCAGCGTCGTCTACTAGGATCGATGCCACGCCGAACGCTGTATTCGAAGTGTAGACAGACGAAGGCATACCACGCCGTACACAGTAATCCGCACAAGGTAGGTACACAGATGCAGCGTTAAGTGATCTGCAGTCCAGCTAAAGGAGAAGACGCCACACTGGTTGTTACTATGCATCCGCTTCGCCTAGCAGGCAGATGGCTCGAGTTGTTACTGTACACTCACCATTTAGTAGGTTTGGACTTGTCGGGCGCTGCAGCGAAGACGCGTTACTGACGGATATTGGGCTTTAGAGCCCAGTGTCCTCCCTTACTTATCTCGACCAAAGGAGGGAATCGGGACGAATACCAGCGCGTTGCTGCTAGGTGCCTTCTGGTGATACTGCCCTGGTAAGTGAACGGAGCAGTGCACGACAGGATCAGCGAGGGCCGTGTCCTGGTCGCGGGGACCAGACGGAAGAGGATGGCGTTCGTCGTTATCCCGGTAAAATGGAAGTCGACGGGCCACACTCTGGTAAAAGCAAAAGCCACGAGCCATACGTAGTACGTAGTAGAGTGGGGGGCCGTGTGGGTGGCCGGTTATATGGCAGGTGGACGGCAACTGGGCTTACACATGGATATCGACATGGACATGGTACCTTTACGGCGTAGGTCAGTTGGTGAGGTGCCATCGGCGGAGGATCTGCTGGTGCCCACGCATCATGCATGGCTGCCCCGTACTTGCATTGTTGGAGAGTTCACCACTATGTGAGCTACAAATACACAGTACCTACATAACATTGGTAGTGGAACCTTTCCATACGGAGTCATTTCTGCGGTCTTGTTGTGTGAGTTCCACCGTGGCTGAGGCTTCTTAGGCACGATGGCCGCTTGCGGTGCTGTCATTGCAGAGTATCTACCTAGGCTGAAAATAATGGGTGGAAGTAGTAGGTGTTCAATGTTCGTGTTTACCTCTTGGGCCGCACCGTTTGCGACGCGGAAAGCCGTAAAGTAGGCTCCTACCTGCGCAGCAAGAACCTGAAGAGAGAAGAACGCCACAAGCTGGTGTACGGGTGTATCTTTTGGCAAGGTGCCTTAGGTGAGGTAGAGGTAGGTTCCTAGACATGCCAGGTGCACGTCCACCACCGTAAACGGGTCCATCCCGCCATGGGCACGCCAGGCTACTGGACTGAACCGATCGGCCCCATGTGCATTCCATGCGTCTTGAGGATGGCATCCGCGAGGATCCCGCACTTGGGCCACTGACTGAGGTATTGGTTGTTAGGTGAGGAACGGCAACGCAAACGACAAAAGCACACAATGCTGGATTCGGTTCATGGTAACAATAGACAGCTTGAGTCCGTGGTGGGTGTCGCGCGCTAAGGCATTTGGGCGAGCATGGCCTACAGTACCTACTGTGTATGGTGAAGCAGGCACAAGAGGGAAGGCACCTCGGACAGACGCAAGGTTCTCTCACCCACCCACCTTGGATCTGTTTTGGGGCCGATGCGACTCTGGTGCAACGAGAATGCCAAGCCGCCATGCTACTTGCACAACTACTGTGTATGACAGTAATCTGTCAAATAACAAGGCATCGATGGAAAGACGTATTTCGATAGTGTCGGCGGCGTTGGAACGCAAACAATCATCAAGCTAACGGTGTTTTATCTGCCTCCCAAGCTCAGAGGCCGTGACAAATGCAGCCAGCATTCACTGATGCGCTGCATCTGTACTCCGTACTCGACGCTGCTATCTGTACTGTACACTCCATACATGTTAGCAGTCTGCACTCTAAGCAGGTACCCGTATACAGCCTGTACCTACCACAGTATCCGTATACCAATTGGCTCGCTGTTGGGATGGCTTGGATGGCTGATGCAAATGTGGAGGCGCACTGTCATTTATTCCTCGTCTTTTGTCCCGTCTTTTTTCCGCCCATCCGCCATTAGGCGCGGCCGCATATGTCGCCATCTTCACAGAGAAGGTAAAAGTTTGAATGTATACGACATATTCTTCACGGAACACAATCTGGATATCTTCTCGTCTGTAGCATATCTTGACCAGGCACGTGCCAGGCTAGACAGACAACATTTTTACAAAAGCAGCTCTCGTCGAGCTGCATACAGCCCGCACGTCTCCCTATCGATAGGGGTACATGCAAACTGGGCGCTGAAAATTGTCCTCGAAGGCGGAACACGTGTCAGAGGTAGACTTTTGAGGGATGGGGTGCCTTTGAGGCTGAGGCATCCGCATATTGGAGCGGTCACAAGCCCCCCTGTTTAGTGCAAAACTACGACCTCGCGGGCTCGCGGGCTCGCGTGCTGTCGCACAAAGATGCCTGATGCACATTTACTTACTTGTAAAGCGCAGGCACCGGTGCCAAGGTATCGATACATGGTCAGCATTTACCTACCAATCCTATACTTTGTAGTGTAAGCCCGAACGGCTCAAGTGCGGGGCTTCAGCTCATAGCCTGTGTATTGAAATCAGGATTTGGCAAGTGCTTAAGTATACTATTCTGGTGCAGATGTGCAAGTACAGTAACCTTTCTTCCCGCCTGCTTGGCTGATTACAGTATGTGAGTAGAGCGATGACAAAAGGCGCACTGGGCCGGTTTTCTTCGATCCCAGTTGAGGTGGTCCTGAAGAGCCGAAGGGGCCAGACAAAACGATTACAATAACATTGTTCACTGCGAGGCGCTGGCATTCGTGTCGTACCGTACGACGTCAGGCAGTAACAGTTTCGACGCGGCTACTGCGAGCTTCCTAGGTAGGCAAGGTATACCTACCTTACTGTGGAGGTAGATATCTACTACGTAGCCTGTAGGGCATGTGCAGCGCAGCACCTTCAAACAGCCGCGTCAAGAAGGTGCCCATACCTACGTAGTACACTCGCCGCGGCGACTAGCAGTCGATCATTGCTTCATTCCCTCTTCCCTGCGCCCACACACACATACTCGCCCACACCTGCAGGCCATAGCACAAACACACGACCGCATGCGGCTATCGAGCGTCATTAACGAACGTCCCGTACCTATCATACGCATCTCGGACACACGACGGCATTCAATCTCACGCGGTCGTAGGTGCCATCGCCGTCAGCCACGTTGCTGGACACGCACCTGGCCAAGCCATTGGGTCCGTCCAGATTCCTTCTCGTCGCTTAGCACGACTACTCATATGTCGTACTTACTACCTATCGAAAAGACTGCCGAGTAATCAACCAGCAGCCTGCTCACTTGTACACGACTTATCCGTCAGGTAACTGAGATCCAACGCAAAAGCAACAATTGATCGGCGGCCTTTCTTCACCAACAGCGATACTTTGTATAGTATACAAGGACGGATACAAGATACTATAGAAACAACGACGACAATGGGGCTTGCCTGGCCCCAAACGAATCCCACCTTCTCGGCCTTGCCGCTCGATAAATCCCTCCATCATCATACATAGTAGTTCCGATACTGGCCCTTGCCAGCTCTCACTCGTCAACCTATCCACAACGCACTGGTCTGAACAGGAACCACCTTGTTCACGCGTCCACCACTTCAGAACAGCGCATGTGCGGTGCATGGAGTTCTCATCTTGATGCGGGATAGGATACAACACTGCGCGACAGTACGGAGTATATCCACCTGTCATGCTTTCACTTCGCCCGAACCATGGCATACCCAGGACAAGAATCACGTTGCAACAGGAAGCCCCCACCGACGCACACCATCGCCATCGCTCCCCATCTTCAGATGGTTGGGAACTGTCAAAGACACAGTCGACCCGAAACCCCCACGTCGCAACTGGCACCCTCCTTGTCGACCCTGTCACTACCTGCCCCAAGACGTCCCACCTGCTTTACTCCGTACTTGTACGTACACTACATAGTATAGTACGCAAAAAAACGAGAGAAAAAATAGAGGCCAGAAGAAAAACGCGTTTTGGTTCTCAATGCAGCCAGTATCCGTAGTGGATCATCTCCGACAAGAAACTCTGCTCTCTGTTTTGGCTGGTGGTTCACTACGTTGGACGCGCACTTGACAGCCCATGCAATGCCTGGGCTCTCACGACTGCGTGGCTGGCTGCGAAGTGATTGTCGTGCCTCCAGGGAACCAATGGAAGAGACTTGGCGACTCGGCGAGCTCGCCGAGACTATCGACACCATCAGAAGGAAGTGTCTGATGATGCTACATACGTACTATGGATTTTCGAACAAGACATGAGGCTCATACACTTTACACACCATTGGCCGCAGAATATCTCCCACTTTCGCCGTCATGCCTGGATTGGATGGCAGTAATATCGCGTTGCTGCCACTGAGATGTCAGAAGCCATAGGCAGGACCGATCCACTTACGGCATTGAAGTGCCCTGTTTTTCATGGCTGCGACCTCAACCCGATACCAATGAACGATACACCAATGAAGCAGAAGAATACGGAGTATGACTGCTAGGTAAGGATAGATGATGCAGGAGAACATGTCTAGCACACAGACCTTCAGTCCAAGCGCTGGCTCCCTGTGCACGACACAGCTTCTCGTACTTGTACGTCCTCCGGCTTCCCAGCTCCCTCCCCATTGCCGGGCTGGGACTTTGCACCAGGCAGTCGAGTCAGGCCCCCAGAATACCTCCACCTGCCCGGATAGCGCTTGAAGAAAGGATCAGCAAACCTCGTGGCGGCTAAGCCGCTACTATGTACTTGTACGGCACATCAGCTGCCAGCCGTCGCGTCCCTTGCGGCTCTAGGTACACATGTAGGTGACCCAGCGTTCGTTTGACTGCAGTGGCCATGGCCTGACGACCTCTCAAGATGGCCAACAAGTCGTACCATGGAGTCCGCACGATTCACTAGTTTCTCAGTGGATAGCAGATCTGATTGTGAGACGGCAACTGGATGCACAGTACACTAAGGTACTAACGCAGCGTGCTCAGTCGTTGGCGCTTCAAAAGGCCGTGGAGTGACACGGCGTCGCAGGACAGGGCAAGCGATACGCAGATACAGAGTGCGGACTCCGTATTCCGTACTGTCCTAAGTACTCTTACTTGTATGTACAGCACCACACCCCTTCCCTGCCTGCGACTGAGCCTAGGATGCTGCATCTTGCACATCATTATTAAACGCAAAAAAGTGGACTCGGCCGGGGGATCCCACGTGGATATGCACCGAGGGGAATACGGTGGCACTAGCTGTGTTGTCAGACTTGACCATCGATCTCTTGGGCTCGGAGGAAGAACAAGATTCAGGCCGCTAATGCTAATGCGTCACCCGAGCCACGAGGGCTTCTACCGATACCCCAACAAGAGTGCAGACACGAACGTATAAGCCAGCCACCTACTACACCTGCTGAACCACCGCATCCCCCGCCCGCAATGTGTATGCAGACCAAAGGTCAGGAGCCAGGATACAAGAAGACCGAGTGCGGGGCGTATCACAGTAACCCCTTGACCCTGGCGGTGGCATCTCCATTCGATTGACGGCTCTTCAGGGGTTGCTTTGCTCACGTATGCCACTTTAACTTGTACGAACACATTGTACTGTGTATGCTTTTGTGGTGCAAACATTTCATGAGCTGACAATTGTTCCTCTCCTCTCGGCTGCCCGAGTTCTGCGTAGCGCTTCACAACACATGCCAGAGGAATGTGAGCCCAGAAACATGACGTCTTCAACCTGCTCCATGCGAATCACCCTGAGCATCATTACACATGTCCGTCAGTCAAGACTCGACCTGTTGCCAGTTGGTGGCCCTGCGGCTATCTCAAACTCCGCCTCCAGTCTCCTGCATGTTCCCAGCAAGCGCCGCGATGGTATCCCCCGCAATCCACCAAGGCCTGGCGGCCGTAGCCTCCACACATGGTTCGTCAGGTCCGAACGTCGCGACCGACTCTTGAAGTTGGGCCCCCCCAGGCTCCTCGAGAATGGATGTTCGAGTCGCGGCTGCCGGCTCGAGTTGGGATCGCCCATGAAAAGCTTCAGATGGTCTTTCGAATAACTTTGCTGCACAACCGCCCCCTGACCCTTGCGCTTCACAAGACAGGATCAACTTGTCGGTCAAGATCCGTTTTCGTCCACGTTTTATGCTTCTTGCTGCGGGGAAACTGACCGATCGGGACGATCGTCAGAGTAACATGTTGCTTTGGGTGTTGCTGACAAGCCAGGACTCGGGCTCTCTGCCCGTCATATGAGTTTCATCCGCGGCGCTTCGTCGTCCAAGTGCTACAAGTAACTCGCGCGCAAAAGTCTGTCGCGGAGATGTTCGATTCGCGGCGGTCAAAGTCTGACTCCGCCGATTGTTGAAGGCGGATTCTTCATTTTAGAAGCAGTTGGCTCCATGGCTGGCTCCTACAGACAGGCTGGCGCGGCACCGAAGAGAGTAGGTCCGATGAGAGAGCACTTGTTCGTCCAAGACGTTTGGTTTCCAACGACCTGTAGTTCGGGTTCCTCGGCAGTCGTCAACTCTATATTGGACAACATATCCATACAGCTGCGGGCGACAGGGAAACAAGTACGACAGCTGATTTTCAAAGCTGATTTCCAAAAATCTAGCCGCTGAGTTACATGCGGCACAGGGCACTCGCGGTACTTGCCGCCCTTCCCCTGCCAGCTCATCAGCACTCGGCAACAGGACGACCACCCATCTTCAGGTTAACCAAACAAAATGCTAAGCAATGAATATCCGGCGCAGCGCAATTCGCACTTCAACTTGTTAAATTAGTATACGAAAATGACTTGGTTGATTGCCCGGGTGCCGGTATATGATGCCAGATCTCGCCGCCGACCAGTTACATCACACGAGGCAGAGGCAGCATCATCAGACCCAGTAACCTCACGTACACTTGGCCACAGAAACACGACAGAGTCAGACAGGCCACCTCACATGCAAAGTACGCAAGCTTTTTAGTATCGCAATCCAGGCGCACCACGCCGAAAGAGGTAGCGATGGGTGCGTCGATTTTTCTCGTGTTTGCGCTGCCCCCTCCCTTTCGGGAAGGAGAAGCTTGAAGCTACAGAAAGCAGACTTCATGCGCAGTGCTCACCTGTTCATCGACTGAAAAAGAAACGTGGGTTTGACATGGCCTTGGCTTGGGGCTGACACGTTTGGCTGCACTAGTAGGCCCGAGCGACTCTCCCGACGGCTTCTGATTCATGAAAAATTCAAAGCAAAGCGCTATTTTCCCCGTTGAGGACATGACTTCCTGCGTCCAAAGTTCATCGCTAGCCAGAGTTTATCCCCGAGTAAGTGCCACGTCGTACGTGGTCGCAAAATGACTTCTGCAAGATGACCGGATCTCGGACGCGGCTTTCGGTATCGCTGCTTTATCCAAGTTGCACAAGCCGGACACCGCAGGAAACAATGCTCTATAGAGTAGAGCAGAGCAGTGGGCACAAGGTAGAAGAGCCGTTGCCAGCTTCTGGAGTCTTGGCCGGGAGCAGATGAGGCGAGTCAAACATGGACGACCGACGAGCGAGGAGGCGCAGGAGCTGCCGAGCTGCCGACCAAGCAGCCATAGTTCTCAACCCAGTCGGGCCCAAAGAGTACAACGTTATACCCGCCGCAAGGCATTCCACGCAGAAGCTGCAGTGGATGAGCTGCGCAACGCAGACGAAGTCAAGGTCATACGAGACGTCCACATATCGATACCTCGATTCGCAGCCAGCCATGTCAAATTCAAGCTTTTCTCTCTGCCTGCGGAACACGTCACACATCAACACTGCGCGTGCGTCGTCGTCTAGTTACTGGCCACTTGGTTATGCAACTAGATATGGCACTTGGCTTCCGGGGCGAACTCCGCGTCATGCCTGGAGGGCTGCAAGCACAGCTCAGTCCTGGTACCCAGCGTTGGTCGAGCAGCACACCAACAGCAAGGTGTTGCCTTCTGGAGTTTGAGCGGTCGCGGACATGCCGTCAACGGCTTTTGGCTTTGAGAAATCCGGACGATGTCTCACGCAGCATCGACGGCAGCAGCCATAGTCAGACGGTCGAACCAAGACTTTGTGCCCAACTCTCATCCACGCGAACCAGGCCTGGGGAACCGGCTGTCCGTTTTGGCGTCGAGCCAAACATGCTTTTGTCTACATTTAACGTTTGGGCTAGACTCGTCCCCGACATCACGGGCAGGCAAGATAGCGACTGCAGTTGCCTCTCTCGCGTTGATGCAAAGACGACAAGTGTGGATGGCCCATGATCGACGCCAGGAAGGTTTCCAGCCCGGCCTTTTCTTAGGAGCAAGCATATAGCACAGGGCAATTTAAGATCCGGGCGTCCCGCTTGCTATGCTATGGTATTGAGGGGCTGCAGAGCCTTCGAGCTCGATCGATATTTTGACCCGACGAAACAGGGGCAGCCAGGACACGGAAACAGGTCTATTCCCATCAGCGACTCGTGCCGCGAGAGGGGCCGCACACCGGCTGAGTCGGCAACCTTTGAATGTTAGCTCGATGTGCCTGTCTCAAGTGCCTGCAGCGCAGCATGTCCTTTCCATGGACCGAGGATCACGCCGAGAACCAAATAAGGATTTCCCTTTTACTAGGCAGGTTGTTCCGTCAGAGCTAGCGGTCCCGTACGTGAGTAGTGAGACTCTGCCATGTGGACGCATACTTTGGGTGCACAACAAACTGCTCACGCACGATAGCCTGTTTGTGCAAATTATGGTCTTCCTTTTGCCTTGAGGACGGCCACTAGCGAGGCACGGTATCTTATGCAAGAGAAGGGCGGGTAGACGATCTGCTAACCAGAGACCGTTGTGGTTCTAATCCGGGAGCCTGCCACGAAACGCCGCCCATCAGGTCTTTCGTCTCCGAAGTAGTTAGGTCGTAGACAGCCAACGCTGTTCCAAATCCGGCATGTCAACCGCCAGTCGAACGCGACTTGAGGTTTGGTCGCCATCTGGTGGCAGAGGCTGGAACAAGTTGCACGAGTGCTTGTTGAGTGTACTGCCCACCCCCTTAACCGCCATCAGCTGTGTGGCTGCGCAGTGAATGGACGCTCCGTTCCATGTTCGTCAACAGTATCTGGCAGGCTGCTTCTCATACAAAGGCGAGCCTTGAGCGTACGAGGCCTACCATGTAGCATTCCTATCCGTACTTGGGAGGGTTGTTCACACGGCGCTCTTCCGAACTTGTTCGCAGGCGAGACAAGCCCGCCTCGTGGCGTCGAGTTTTCGCGGCTTCCTGCATGCCCAGTCGGAGCGGCGTGGCACCCACCCCCTTACATCCCAATCTCATCAGCAGCCGGCAGGCAGCACGGCACGCAGATACCCTTGCCTATGTCCATGTTATCGGTATCCAAGGGAAAGCCAACGTAGAGTCTCACGAGGAACTCCGTCACACGCGCCAAAAAAGAAGCAAGCTGGGGGTGGGGGCTTCGGGTATTGGAACCAATCCCAGAGTTTGCGAGGGTCGCAAATGCCGTTGGTGTGGTTCAACGAGGTCTCGTGGTGTTGCGAGGGCCTCGCATTCCACCTCGATTGGCTTTCGCCATGCTGGCGTGCGGCCTCGCTGGTCGTACGTAACAACTCCGGAGGCTTGCGGGAAAAGGAGATTATGCGATCAGTAACGATGAAAGATGTGCCCTTTTCGAGCTTTGGACCAAGCGCCGGCCGGTGTCAGCCAAGCACTCACCGTGTGCGACGACTGACACAACTGGATGGGCAGCAGGGCGGAGGCATGCTTTCTTTGCATTCCGGCCGCCGTCTGCTTTTCGGTCCGGCCCCGCAGAGTAAGCACGCCTCAGCCGGTATTCCTTCATTAAAGTCGATCGGCATCATCCACCTCGACGCTTGCTACCGGGACTTTTGAGGGAGCTAAAGAGAAGAAGGAAAAAAGGAGGGGAGGGGGGTTCGCGCTGACGTTTTTCGGGCGAATAGAGCGGGAAAGTGCCGAGCCATCCCGCATCAGTGATGTGCTAGGTCTGCGCAGACCCTCGTTTGTGGACGTTGGTCCTCGCCTGTTGGTTCAAGTTGGGCTGCTCGTCCCGATGGAGTGGAACAGCTTGTGAACGGCTGGTTCGCCGCCCAGCTGCTCCCCATCCCTTCATGTCGGGTGGCGGTGACACGGTACGGTGAGACGGCGCGCGATCCCCCTTTCTCCTGTGGGCGAACATGTCCAACCCCAGATGTGGGATTTGGTATAGGCAAGCTATGCTCGCACAGCGTTCGCATCCAGATGATCCCACTGCTGGCTTACCACCTCTAGCTAGAAGTCGGTCAACGGGTGCTTCAGGGGGCGTCGAGCTAGATTTCAAAGGAGCGAAAAGGACGCTGCGGGAACTAGGTTAGCTGCCTATGGTCGTTGGCCACACGTCGAGCCTCGCGTCCGTCCGCTCCAGCCAGGATCGGGTCACCCTAGAGGCTCATATCCTTTATTCCCCTAGTTGCGGGCTGTCCTCAATCCTGCGCGCCAACTTGGGCGAAGCCGCATGCGGGAGCGGACTTCCGATCGGTTCTTCCATGTTTAAGGGTCTGTTCGTGTCCGATCCAAGTGCGAGGGGCGACGGCGGCTGGGCTCGAGCATCTTCTCGGACTATGAGAGCTGATGCTAGCTGGCATAAGCTAGTCGGCCAGCCGGCTGATCCAACTTGAGGAAGGTTGAAATTTTGGATCTGAGGCTGGGAAGCATCCAAGCCATTCTGAGTGCGTGTGGTGAGTGCTGCCAATGGTGCGCAGCTGGCTGTATCCGGACCAGAAAACTTGGCCCTAGGCGCCCAGGCGGTTGGACCCGGCAATGGAGAGTGTAACAACGGTTGATTCAGGGATACCGAGAATGCCATGGCGTCAGATCTCGAGGTGTGAAGACGTTTGGGTCGTCAGGAGATGGCGGCGATGCCGTGGCGTCCTCACGCGCTTTGAGAAGAGGTTATTATCATCCGCTGTTACGGTCGCCCCAGTATGGAGCGAACCTGAAGATCTCCAATGGGAGCACCGTCAACGAACCGAAAGCAGAGACTGCACTTCGGATCGTGAGAACAAGACGCCTCCCCGGGCCGGTCTATGACACGTATGTTGACGGTGGTGCGGTGGCACGTTTCATCTTGTTGGAGGAGTCCCATAATGAAAGAGAAAGGCAACCCACACTCCCATGAGGGTCTCGACCGCATGCGGGCGAGGCAACTCTAAGAGGTTGATAATTTACGGAAACGTGGCCGTGCCAGCTTTTGATACATGGGAGGGCTGAGGAAAACCCCGCGAATGGACAGATTTTAGTGGCCAGCTGGACGGGCCTCGACCTCGTGGTATCCGTCACTCGTCCTGTATCCCGGAAATGGGATAAACGCAGCCGTGAGGCGTTGGTTCTGGGCGAGTTTTGTCCGCAAACGGACCGGGGGCGTGAGAGCCGAGACCCAGACTGCCGGGAAATGCGCCAACGAAACGAGTCTGACAAGACGAACCATGCTGAGTGTGGTGTGGCAGCAAGTCATTGACCGACGGGTCTCTTCGCTATGCCGTGGTCATGCCATAGGGACTCCTTTCCTCGTGCGTGAGAGGAGGAGAGTGCGAAATTCATCCGCGGAAACGGGGCGACGCGCACTATTTCGCGAAATGTCGTCCGTCTTCAGCGGTTCAAATCATGGGGGAAGCGGGCGCGGAGTTTCGGGCCCTGCGGAGTTTGGGGGCCACGAGGTGCTCCGGGCGGGGCCGCTGAGTGCGGACTTTGGACCCACTGATGTGAAGTTGATTGCTGAACTCCGCAACTTCGGCCCGAACGTCCAACCTCACTTGTTGTCGCTGTCGTCCCGTCTCTCGTCAGCCATGTCGGATTATTCTCTATTCGTAAGCTGAGAATGAAGCTGGATCCTCTCTTCCGCATGGTCGGCAACGCAAAGTAAACACATGCAAGATATTTTGAGCCCAGAAGGAAGAAACAATCCATGACACGTCAGCGGACTTTTACAGGTTCCTGCCTCTTGTCAGTGTTCCCCTCTCTTTCAGCTTCACAACATCTTTTCTCGTACGAATTCTTGGGACAGATTACTACCAGTCAACTCAGGTTTGAAATCTGCCACCTGAGCACTCTAATCCCGTCTAATCTAATCCGGTATCCCAACATCACTCCACTGGAAGAAAGCGGACAATAGCGCCATGTCCGCAATTGATCCCAAGATGGCCGACTTGGATCCCACCGACAAGTCCCGCCAGAAGAGCTGCAACGCCTGCGTGCGAAGCAAGCGCCGGTGCGACAAGCGGACCCCGCGGTGTACCCGATGCGCTGAAAAGAACTTCTCCTGCGTCTACCAGAACTTGCCGCCTACCTCGGCCTCCTCCTCCGGTGGACACCACGACGTCAGCAACAGCAGCACCAACGACAACAGCTCGCCTGCCTCGGCAGAAGCATCAGCCCTTGGCCAAGAAGACCCGCTGCTTCAGGCCATGGATCTGGAAGACGGCAGCGGCCACCACCACCAACACATTCCTCCGCCGTCAGCTTTTGACTTTAACACGCTCGACGACGACAGCCCCGAGACGGCGGCTTCGTATGTTGGCGCTCCGCTGCCGACACTCGTCATGAACGATGACACTGCTTCTGCTGGCTCTACTGCAGCAACGAACCCGCTGGATTTGCACCTGGACACGAACATGCCGTTTGACTTCAACTCCGTCATGGACTTTTTGACGCGGGAGCCCGGGCAGGGCGGAGAGATGCAGTTGTGGGAGACGCCCCAGGTTCCCGCTCCGCCCAAGACAATGGCACCCGAACTGCCATTCATGGGATCTGTGTGCTGTGGGCTGGAAGGCGAATATATACTGGTAAGTTACTCGACTTTCTCTATTCAACCCACCTCCCCATCTCCCGAATCCCCCAGTCTATCGTTTCCCGTCGTCACCGCCTCGGTCCTTTCACTATCCCCATCTCATTACATCTCCCCAACCCCTTTGTACAAATAAAACACCCGCCTACTGCCCTTCCCACCCTGCATGCCTGACCCCAGAAAACTTGGTGTATGTCGCAGGCAGACTTCCAGCCGTGGCAGATCCACGAACCGGACTCGCGCATCGGGTACATGGTGTCCTACTTCACGCGCATGCACACCACCTTCGCCCAGACGAAGCAGCTGCCCTTTCTCCACCGGCACCTCTACCGCGCCGCGCGCGAAACCCCCCGCCCTCTGCTCGCCGCCTACACGGCCATTGCCGCCTATGCGGGCCGCACGGATGCCAACAAGGGCTGGGCCATACGCGCCGTGTGCGAGGGCGCCGTCGAGGTGCTGAAGTCGGCCCGCGACGCCGTTGCCTCGGCCGCCATGACGGGCCACGAGAAGCTCGCGCGCACGCAGGCCCTGTGGCTGCTGCAGACGATTCGCGTGTTCGACGGGGACGTGGCGATGCGCGCGCAGGCGGAGAGGGACATGGGTGTGCTGAAGCGGTGGTTGGGGGAGCTGGAGGTGTTGCGTGACAATTTGGACGATGTGCACTTGCTGGACGAGGCGGCGGTGAGGAGAAGGGCGCCGAGGAGCTGGGAGGTGTGGGTTTTTAACGAGTGCGTGAGGCGGACGGTGTTGATGGGCCACATGTTTACGGCGTTGTTTGAGATTTTGAAGATGGCTGGCGAAGGTGGTGAGTCCCCCCTTTCCAACCCCCCTTTACTCCTTAACTTTTGCCACAAACTCCCAGGTTGAGGCGGTTTGAGCTGATGATGTGGAAAACGCAGAGCCCGACGTCGCGAACTGGTTGAGTCCGCACCGCTGGATGTTCTCGAAACACCTCTGGGAAGCGCAGTCGTCGCCGGCCTTCTTCGCTGCGTGGAGGGAGAAGCCCATGTTTCTCATCAACACCTTCTTCGTGCAGGAGGCTACCAAGGTGGCGAGACCGACGGATGTTGACGAGTTCGCAAGGTTGTTTCTCACGCTGTAGGTTGATCTGCAGTCACATATCATGAGCTGGAATGGGGTGGACTAACGCTGCATAGAAATTTTGGTGTTGAGGAGACGAAGCACTTCATGCTGGAGGTATGATATTGTTGGGTTGAGTGGGCGGAGGGTTGTAATCTCCCGGTTTCGTTGTGAGCAACTAAACACTCCCAAGGGGGGACTGTTCGGTATCTAAGATTTGACTTGCTTCATGAGGGGCAGTTAACGGAGAGGCGTTTCTGAGGCGTTGGGTGTTTTGGGCTCGTGTGTTTCTTTTCGGGCCTCAAGATGAACGGCCTAGAATGACACGAGCGGTGGTCTTGGATAGCTTGGTGTAGTTGAGCTGACTGACCCAATTTCACGACTGATGATCGTCAACATGCTATGCTATCCGTGGTTTATTCGTTTTTTCCGTCTGTTCCCTAAATACTGGTCAACAGCCAACTGCCGATGAACTTCTCGTGCCATTCTGCTTCTTTGGCACAGAGGGTTAGCCGAGAGACACCTGAACGACGCTGGGAGAAGTAAGCAAAATCTGGTTCAAACCGTTTCAAGGGAAAAAATAAGACGTAACAAGAATGTACGCTGAGGGTTCTGAAGAATGATCGGTAGTCCCGACGATGTTGAGAATATAGGGCAGCTTTTTCAAAATTTGGTTGCCAGGTTAGTGATTTGTTGTCCAAAGACAATTCGAGTTACACTCAACGAATGGCGGAATACTTGTCATCTAAACGACACAGACAAAACTCGTATCAAAGACCTTTTCGAAGGTAGTTTAATCCACTGCCCTTAGCCGCGCGCTCCAATTGATGTTATCTCATTCCAAGTTTGAGGCTTCCTCCAATCCGGCGATGACGTGCACCCGAAGACAACGCGGTTGCCCCCACGACGGTCAGAATAGGTCATAGACAAGACGAGATGAGCTGTACGACCAGTAACAGGTAGCAGCGGCAGTGATGAGGGCTCAACAGTTGAAATTCGTGCCAAAGACATTTCATCTTCCAAGAATCACCGCGTCAGCTTGAAAGGAAGCAAGACAGAACCTCGGCAGGTTGAAACTGAACTGCGAATGTCGCCCCATCTGCTGCTCTTCATTAGGAATGCAGAGTTCCGAGACCCCCAATCCTCTCGTCGGCAGATGTAGCAGTCTCAGAATGGTCCGGTTGCTTAACACGTTTTGTTGTCCTATTGATACAGTCTCGCCGTAGAGACGCTAACACGAGGAACCGTTGGTATCCCGCGGCTTTATACAGATTTCCATAATACACTGGACATAGCCTTCCCCTTTTCGGCGCCCCACGCGATTCTTCGACACCCTCTAGTCAGTGGCCTCGTTGACCTTGAGCTCGCTAATGGCCAGGATGGTGTAGCGGTGCTTGCTCTTGACCGTCTTGACCTTCCTGTTCCTCCGCTTCGTCTTCTCCTTGAAGCGCATGGGCTCGCTCTCCGTGCCCGTCACGATGGCGCGGCACTCGTACAGCCGCTCGTCGATGAAGGGCGCGCCCTTGAGGGTGTAGTCCCTGCTGCCGAGCACGGAGGCGCGGTTGAGGCGGAGCACGTCGCCGGGCACGACGCCGGGCATCTTGAAGGGCAGGCGGACGCTGTCTCCCGGCGTCACGAGGTACGGACGACCGTGGATGTGGATGGTGATGTAGTGGTTCGGCTGCGCGGCCAGCAGGGGGAGGACAGCCTTGACTTCCGGGGATATCGGCTGGGGCGCCGAGAGAGGTGGGTTTGTTGCCGCTGCTGGTGTTGATACTGCTGCTGCTGCTACTGCGGCAGCTGCTGCGGCATTCTGTGCTATTGAGGGCTGCGGGGCGGCGGTCTTTGTGGGAACGACGGGCGCAATATGGGAGGCGGCGACGGGCTCGACGATCGGCGTCGTGGAGTTGAATCTCCGGGTCTGGGTCGGGAGGAGGAAGGTCGGCGGGAGGCGGGCGCTGAGGGGCGTCCTGAGCTCCAGGACGGAGCGCAGAAGAGATTTGCTCATTTTGGAGTTGGTTGTGGCGGGTTCGGACCTGTCGTGGGCATTCAATTGCACTCTCCCTATCTACTGGCCGTGACAAACGATCTCGAACCCAGCGTCGACCGACGAAGCTTCAAAAAAGTTCTAGGTTCCAGGAGTGCACAGGCGCGTTCGCCGGACGAGGTGTTATTCCGGCGTCCGCCGAGCTCTGCTGTCGCAGGGTCCCGCCCGTCGTGGTCGCGGGCACCACAGGGGAACTTGTAGTGGTGGGGCCTCTAATCTTATCGATAAGAGGGAACTTCTTTTCTTCAACCTACCTGCTTTTTCGGTCCCGCCTCCAAATCGCCGCCAGAATTGTCTTTTGACGCCAAGATTATCACCGAAAACCCACGCCGGACGACGATTTCACGATGCCTCAGGGAGACTATATTGAGCGGGCTATCAAGCAGTCCGGCCGGTGAGTTTCTTTGTTTGCACGCTCGCCAGCGATGTCTCGTTTCCTGACTGTTTCTACAAAAGCCGGCTGGACCACTTCGAGAGAAAACGCAAGAAGGAAGCCAGAGAGGCCCACAAGGCGTCCAAGGATGCGCAGAACTTGCGCGGCCTTCGCGCCAAGCTTCACGCCGAGAAGCGCAGGAAGGAGAAGATCCAGATGAAGAAGCAGATCAAGGCCCACGATGAGCGAAACGTCAAGACGAACAACGAGAAGGAGCCGGACGAGCCCATGCCCGCATACCTGCTCGACCGCAACAACCCATCCACTGCCAAGGCCATTTCGTCTCAGATCAAGAACAAGAGAGCCGAGAAGGCGGCGCGTGTAGGATTCCTCGCAGTATCGACTGTTTTGACGTGGTTCTAACGAAGAAAACGCAGTTCTCTGTACCGATTCCCAAGGTGGCTGGTGAGTGGATTTGATCAATCCAAAACACGTGAAGCATGCTAATAGGTCTCCTCTTGTTTTGGAAAATAGGTATCAGCGAAGCCGACCTCTTTAAAGTTGTTGGCACGGGAAAGAAGACGCACCAGAAATCATGGAAGAGAATGGTTAGTGGTGTCTGGCGCAAGCACCGCGACCGGGCGATTCTAACGAAATCAGATCACGAAACCGACTTTCGTCGGACAAGATTTCACTCGCGTAAACCCCAAAGCCGAACGCTTCATTCGGCCGATGGGTCTGCGTGTAAAATTCGCACACGTCAGCCACCCGACCCTGGGTGTAAGTAAAACGTGACCAGAGTGGGAACTGATTATGTTGACTGACTTGTGACAGGTTACTGTCAAGCTGCCGATTCTTGGGTATGTTGAAAATGACAAAATCACAGATCCTGAGCCGATAATGTCTCTCGAGATTCGCGCATAGGGGCACTATAGACAACTATATTTTGGAGCAGTCACTAACAAATTGCAGTGTCAAGAAGAACCCCTCCAGTCCGCTTTGTAGGTCTTCATTAGCAATCATCCAAAGACACAGACTAACTTTGACAGACACGAACCTCGGAGTACTGTCCAAGGGTACAATTATCGAGGTTTGTTCACTTTTGTGTTCTATTTCTTGTGGTCTGTGACTAAAACAGCTCGCTCGTTTTAGGTCAACGTTAGTGAACTTGGCTTGACCACAGCCTCGGGAAAAATTGCATGGGGCCGTTATGCGCAAATAACGAACGGTAAGGCTCTTTTTCGGTGCTTTTCTTCTTGGCCAATCTCTAACGTGAAAAATCTCCCAGAGCCGTCCAACGAGGGTTGCACTAATGCGGTGTTGTTGGTTTAATGGAAAAAGACTGGGTTTTCTGCAAAGAGAATGTTGATTCGAGTTGGCGTCTGGAGTTGGGTCACCACATCATCAAAAAAAGGAGGATTTGCTCGTGGAAGAAGGATTACCCATGGTGATGATGGTCGTCAGCGAGGTCTGAACAGACTCGCCTGGCTTGTTCAACATGACCAGGACCATCCTGACGGGTGCATATAGGCGGGAGGTCAGATCCGTTCGAACTGCCGTTGAGACGAGCTCTGAGTCAACCTTCCAACGGGCATACACCGCGTCCGCAAAGTTCCTTAATAAGGGCAGCCAGCTGCATCAGGCAGCTGAGCAGCGTTTCACTAGTCCATAGGTAGCCAGAGGGGAGACCATACAATCAATGACTGTCGATACCCCACGCTTTGCTCCATATTGTCCGATAGCCTGCATTTCAGCGGCAACCACCTGAGGACGCTTGGCTACGATCCCTTACGGGCCGCGATTGAGAGATGGCAGCTTGGGGCTTGGAAATGTATTGGAGGGACGCCGCGACTCGGCTTGCGTCGAAAATATGAAATGTTCTGTCATAAGTAGGGAGGTCTTCCGCCTCAAAAGTAGTAATCAAACAATGAAGAGAAAAAATGGCTGCCAGGCAGCTGAATAGAAAAGGTAAGACCCAAACTCCTAGCTATGAATGCTCCCAATGGTTCATGAATCCAAAGTCGAAGCTTTTACCAACTGACGCCCTTTTCCCCATAACCTATTCCAACATACAACGCCTGCGCGATCTTATGACCTGCTAGGATTCGTAGCCTTTTTGACACTGGCCCAATATGCTGACGGCCAAAGAGACATGGCCTCCGCCTCGGTCGGCATGCGTTCTCTGCATCTGCCGACTACGCTCTGGATGATCCGACCAAGCAGTTCCTCATCGATGGGAAGTGCCTTTTCACTCATCTCATTAGGATAGAGGAAAGGATCGGTCTCGTGAAGGAGTTCCTCGCAAGTTGGGCGCATGTGAATCTCACGGTTCAGACACCGCTTCATAGTGCGGATGAGAGACGGAGGCACCTGGACGCCACCCATGCCCCGCGAAGGAAACTCAATGTCATGGTCCCAGTTGATGATGGCTTGGCATCTCGCCATTGGGTTCGCAATGTGACCGAAAGGAGGAATTCCGTAAACCAGCTGGTACAAGATGCACCCTAATGACCAAACGTCGCTAGGCTTTCCGAGCTTCATCAGCTTGGGCCGACCGGCAACGCGTCCGCCACGTGGGGCGTTAAAGTCCAGCAAGGACTCGGGGGACATGTAATTCGGGGTGCCAATCTGGGTCTCGCGATGCACATTCACTGTCATGTCGGTCTGAATGGCGTTGGCGATTCCAAAGTCGATGAGCTTCAAACGGCCCTTGACGAGAACAAAGTTGGCAGGCTTGAGATCGGAGTGGACAATATCGCACTGATGAACCGATTGCAGGCATTCCAGCATTTCTTTCCAGTAGAACCGAACAAAGACGGGGTCGAATTTGGCAGACTCGGGATTTTGCCGCGTCCTCAGTAAGGTGTTGAGGTCCAACTCGCCCATTTCCATAAGCTTTCATAGGTTAGCAACTTGTACGATCGCAACGGTGACGATAACAACTTACCAGAGTCAGTAGTCTTTTTTCGTCGTTCATCTCGTAGTCGTAGAGATTGACCACTCGGTCAACGCCGGTCAGCTTGTTCAGAAGATCGATTTCGCCCCGGAAACCCCGAATCGTTGACTCATCCGCGTTTTCCAGCGACACTCTTTTCAGCGCAAACATTGCCCCATTCTCAGCAGTGACGCGATATACCTTAGCGCTGCCGCCACGACCGAGACAGTCGAGCCTCGTGTAGGCTTTTCCATTCACACGGAGAATGTTTCGCCTCTGCTTTCCCTGGGAGGTGGTGGCAGCTCCAGCCGAGGTTGTCGCTGCATCGAGTACAGACATCTTCGGGGGAGGTGGTGGTGCTGGCCTCCGAGGCGTGTTATTGGCCAGGGATGATAATGGTTTGCGCTCCGGAGAAACGGCAGGCCGGTGATGTGCCACATCGACATCGATAGATCGCCTGGGCTTTCTGTCGACTTCCTTCTCCGAGAGGTTGATGACTGGTTTGGAACTTCTCAATAAGGAAGGAATCTCGTTCTCCTGATCGTGAGCTGATGGAACCTGCGGACGCGGCGCAGGCAAGCGATAATGGATCTCTTCCGGTTCTTCCCTCTCATGAGGCGACGCTCGATGCGCAGGGGTCGGTTCGACATGAGGCACTGGCCTCCGGTGACTCGCCCTAGAGGGATCGCTCAAGGCGACGGGGCTACCCGACGCAAGCTGCCGGCCATTCCCATAGAAAGAGGAAGCATGGTCGTTTTCCATGTCGTGACCTTGGCGATCATGCTCTTGACCAGGAACGAGACCCTCGCCCTCGCCGTTCGCCTCGGCTTCTTCCTCGCTTTGGCGCCTGCGACCTCGCCGTGCGGGTCCGCTTAGAAAGCTCCCCGGAACCTTCCCAATGCGCTTGACACGCATGGAACTTTGCAGAGCCAAGTTGTCCTCCGCCTTGATGTTCCTTCCGATGGTTGAGTTGTGGCGCGAAACACTGCCCGGATTGATGCCTGCAGCATGGCGAGCCAAGGTTGCTGGCTCTTCCGAGGATTCCTGTTCGAGATGGGAACCTGAGCGTCGTGAATGGCCGGATGAACTGTTAATTCGGCTTCCGTTACCAGAAGATCCAGCGGCGATCCGCACAACTCGAATCCCTTGCGCAGGCGTATTGATAACTTTGGCGGGTTCCTGCTTCTCGTCTGAAGATTGCTCACGACTCTCGGGTCGGTTTTGAGAGCGTGGGCGCTGCGACGTCGATCGTGACAGCGATGTAGACCTCCGTTTTGTCTGGCCCATTTGGCCGAGACTTTTGGGTGTCGTGCTGAGTCTGACAACCCTCTTGCGAACAGGGCTAGGCTCGGTACTTCTTACAGGAGAGGAAGGTTTTGGTGACCTAGAATCGTATGCCTGTGCACTTGCGGATCTCAGGGACTTTTTTCCTTCGGTGGCCGACGTCGTCGACGTGGACGCGGCAAAATTGCTTGCGCGACGGCGCGTTCGGGGTGGCGAAGGAGCGCGCTCATGCTGTGCAGAACCACCATCATTCAGTAGTGCCTTGGTGAGAGCACTGAGCTTCATAGGAACTGGAATTTCGTCATCGGAGCTGTCGTGCATTGCGTATTGTTGCGAGTCGGCTTTCTTAGACAGTGAAGGTGCGGTGGCTGTCGCGTGAACCGGATTTGACTCGCTTCGATTAAGGTGCGGTCGTGAAGGTAATCTCCGGAGACCTTGCCTCTGCGATGGTCTTCTCGTCAGGCCATGTGCGGCTGTGCCCATCGGCATCGGGGTGGGTGAAGCTGTCGCCATTTCCATGGTGGATTCTGAGTTGCCGGGGCAAATGGATTGTTTTTCCAACGGTAAGCAGTGGTTGATCAGCTGACGACGCGTGCCTCCAAGTCTCGGCGCAGGCCCTCCTGCCGTCCCAAAGCACGATTGTTGCTGTAAAAAAAGATGTTCTACGTGTCCAAGGTTCCCATGGTCTGAATGTGTGCAAATGGGAAGAAATTAGTTCATGCGGCGCGTCATCCGCATCTTGTATTGCTGGGGAGGGATGTGTCGCTTCCTTGTCGAATTCAAAGACGTTCCCAATATTTGGGGCTAGCAGGGGTTGGCCAATGAGAGGGCAGGTGAAAGGAACTAAGTTGTCGGGGCAACGTCGAGCTGGATGGTGCGGGAGACGGAGGAACGGGGGCACGCATTTCTTGTTCGTCGGATGAAATTGCACGTTGGGACCATCAGGTACCGAGCATAGCCTGAGGCTAGACATGCCTTTTAAGAGTTAACCTCACCACACCCTGTTCCGGCAACTGGCCAAAGCTCCACGTCCCAACCTCCTCTGAAGGTACAGGGAGACATTAAGCAGAAGTCATTACTGATACGCTGCCCTATGTCTTTGGCCCCACAGCGAGGAAATTGCGATCGCGTACCTTGTCATTGACCATCTTGGACGAGCAGTCAGACTGGAAAATTTAGGGCGCCGCCGGACCGACACCATGCCCGGGACGACACCTGGCAGCCGCATTGCGAAAAACGAGAGCAACCAACGTCGCCGAAACGCAGGAGGATGTTCAAAAACCTGGCGGATCAAAGCAAGAGAAACAGCATTCAAAGAAGCAGCAAGCTTTTCAATTGTATGAAACTAGCCGGTATCCCTACACAATTACGTGTCGAACTCCAAACCAAGAGTGATCCCCCCATGTCCATGACACGCGAAAATGTCGTCCAGATGCTGCATGCGTTCTTTGTTGCGATTGAGGCGCACGACCGGTCATCAGCTTCGTGAGAAGGGTATTTAGTCGAAGAGACCGAATCCCATGTCGTCGTCGGACTCCTCCTTCTCTGTATCGGGGTCAGCAAAACCATCACGTGGTGGGATATGATGGATCTCGTGATCTTACCCTCCTCCTTGGGAGCCTCGGGCTCGTCGGCAGCAGCACCGCCAGCGGCGGCACCAGCAGCAGGGGCAGCACCGCCAGCGCCACCAGAGGGGACGGAGGCGAGCTTGCTGGAGCCCTCGGAGATGAGCTTTTGAATGTCAGCGCCAGCTCACTCGCTCTCAGCCAGACTTGAAAACACTAACCTCGTTGATGTCCTTGCCCTCAAGCTCGGAGATGAGCTTGTTGAGGCGGGAGTCATCGGCCTCAATGCCAACGGACTCAAGGACAGCCTTGACGTCAGCGGCAGAGGGGCTGGTGTTGCCACCAAGGCCGAGGAGGAGGTAAGCGGCGAGGTGCTTCATTTTGAATGTGGTTTCTGTGACGATAATAATATTAGACTAGGGTTTCCGCAGCGTTGTCCGATGACACCTGAAATGCGACGCGCAAGTATTGTTGTCGTTTCAATCGGTAGAACAGAACTCACATTTGTCGAAAAGAACACGAGAGGTCAATCAATTTAACCGGATGTTGGCCGGAGACTGAATCTTCGAGTCCTGAGAGGAGGTATTGGCGATGATAGACTTGGACTGTCAGGCCCGGGAAACATTTTTCGTCCTTTTCACTCGCGGGTGTGGGTTCAAAATTAGCCGACCCTAATGCGACGGACACCTGCAGTTAGGGCGGGGGTGTCTTGTGTGGCTGGTGACAGCCTTGCTCGAGCGAAACAGCACTAGCCACATCTCTCACTCTACTGCTTTGAACCCACCCAACTGCATGTGGCCCTGCACCTGAGATCCGCCAGTGAGACTTCGCTGGAGTCGGGTGACGGCACAGGCGGGACTGGGACCTGGACCTACCCGACTCGGGCACCTTAGGTAGGTTAGGTAAGGTACCTACCTACCTACCTACCTAGGTACGGGAGCTCGGTGCGCCGGAACCGGGATTACTATATCTCCGACGCCATCAATGGATTGCCCGAAGCCCACCCGCCCGGGCAGGTGCGACTGTACAGTGCGGTGCTGGAAGGTGCCACTGATTTCACACCCCCGTCCAATAGATATAAACTCGCCATCTCTAACGCCACTTCCTTTTGTTTCCCCTAGTCATCTTAGACTTTTACGACCGTCTACCACCTGCTGTGTCTGCTTCGCGACTGTCTGCACCTCTTTGGCCAGTTTTCGTTTATCTGGATTTCCGAATAATCGCCTATTGTTCCCCGACGAACAGATTCTGCGCCGAGAGAACCTTTGGAGCTGGCGTGTACGCTGAATCGCAGGCGGTCCGGGTTCTCGTACTTTCCACACTGATGACTCAAGCCTCTACCTGATGCATCCTGACGGCCGCTGCAAGCAACCTAGACACTTGCTTGACGATATTTGACTCTAACTGACAGTCAAGATGCCGGTGAGTACAATGTGCACAGGAAGCTTACTCATTTACAATAACCCTTTCGCTGATTTTCTATCGTCAATAAAGATCGGAGACCTGCTTGCCTCGATAACGGGTGATAAACCCAACGGTGCTTCACCCGCGCCATCAACATCATTCGGCGCCGGCGCTCTGAAGCGAAGAGCCGACGACGAATTTCGCAGTACGACCTCGAACAAGATACCGAGAACGTCCACTGTTGGACCTGGCTCATCCGCGACTTCGAGGCCCTCCAGTGCGCCAAGACTCACCACACGGCCTGCTGACAAGGCGTCGACGATCACCACCGGCTATCGAGGCAGTGCCGCCCGTCCATCGGATCGCACCTCATCTGCACCACGTTCTTTTGGGAATGGAACTAGCAGTTCAGCTGCGAAGCCCAGCGCTTCCTCAGCGAGGCCACTGAATGGATCCAGCGGTTCGAGAACCAGCTCCTCTCTCCCCAGTCGACCATCACCTGTGTCTATTCCATCGTCCAATGGCGCACCTCCAAAGAAGGGTTCCTATCTGGAGGTTCTGGCACGCGCAAAAAAGGCACAGGAGTCCATGGGTCAGGTCGGCAAAATTCAGCACAAACCTGTTGAAAAGACATTTACCAAGAGGGAGCGGGACGACATGGGCAAAGATGCGAAAAGAGATCCGAAGGCCTCTGTGGTCAAGGGCGCGGCTGCCAGGCAACCGACAAAGTTCCAAGGTACTGCGCGGCCGTCCCCTGGACTTCCTTCGCGGAGCGGTGCTCCCAACGGCGCTTCGAACGGCGCCTCCAGAAACGGAACAGTGGATAGGGCGAGAGATCCTAGACTAGGAGCGAAGGCACGTGTTGCCGAAGAAGAAAAGAAGCCCAAGAAGGCCGCTGTGGCCACGACTGGATATACCGGCACCGCCCGCCCGCGACCCGGCGCCCCTACGAATAAGAAGAAGCCCGCTCCAGGAGGAGCACTTCTCAACGCCAGACCTGCGCCTCGATATGGCGGCTCTGCGAAACGAGGCCGCTACGACGAAGCAGGAGACGAGGATATGGACGACTTTATCGATTATGACGACGAGAAAGACGAGGGCGGTCCTCGCTACAACTACAATTCTGATGCCTCTTCAGACATGGAGGCCGGCGCGGATGACGTGTGGGAGGAAGAGCAGATGGCCGAGCGCGTAGCTCGTCTAGAAGACAAAAAGGAAGAGGCGTTGGAGAGAAGACTCAAGGCCGAGAAGGAGGAGCGCAAGCGTAAGTTCCTTGAAGAGCAACAGCGGCGCACTGCTCGACGTTAGACTGTGAGAGACTTGCTACGCGCTGAGGAGATCATCAGACTGGAGGGGCCATGGACCTGGCGATTCTGGGCATTTGCACCGGCAGGCGGGCAGCATCACACATTAGCGACGGCGTTGTATACATTTGGTTTTGTTCTACCCTTTTTCCATGCTAGTTACCAGGGGAGAGGAAAAGGTTACCTCTCCACCATCGGCGGCTGCATCTCTCTGGCGGTGGTCTACGGGGGGTTGGATGACACATACCTCCTTCGTCCCACACCGCAATGATGCCTCCAGAAGCCAACAGACTATAGTCTAATATTATTACGTCTGTACACGTACGGGGTATGAGGAGGAGCTTAGACGTCGTCTATCCTAGGCAAACGCCAAGACAAGCATGTCGATTGCCAGGCTTGTATCGCGTAATCTAGTGCTTGGTCTCACATTAGAGAGGGAATGTCTTACGTAGTAGTATCTCTAGATTGGACATGTGAATTACGTGGTTGTTACACAATATCAGTCAGCCTCTCTTCTATTCTCGTTTGCGTAAAATTGGATTCTTAATGCCACCAACACTTATCAACTGCTACTGGCTGCCTTCGAACCTCAGCTGAAGAACTCATGTTGTTGTGCTCGGTAGCCAACAGGCGAAGCTGCAGTCAGCCAAAATATCCTCCCAACGCTAGTTTCGTGACTGGTTTTACGGCTTCACTTGGTGTACTCCAGTAGCGTTGCAACATCCCCTTTTCCAAAATGTTGCTTGTCTAGTGCACGCGCTCTGATTTCATCAATGTCGCCTAGATACCTTTTACCCTCCCTCAGTAGCCTTTTGTTTGGCTATTCAGGTCGTGAGTCACTCCCAATTCAAAGTGTTTCACGCTGCATATGTTACTCAAACCCAGGCATGCACACGTTGCAGCCACTGAGCCACCATCAAAGTCCGCGACTGATGTCAAAAACGGGGGAAAGAGAAAATCGGGTTATCATTAATAGCTCTGCTGCCTGGGAAAAGTGAGAGCCGTCACCGAAACGCAAAGCTTGTACACCACAACGCCCCGGTGTAACGAGAAGCAGAGAACGTCGAGACAAGTTGAAGCGCCTGATAAGAGAGGTAAAGAATTTGAAAACCAGCGAAGAATCCTTTAGACTCGCAGGGTTAAAGTGTTGACGGAACAAAACGCAAATGATCACCTCCGTCCATGCGCCATGACTGCAACTGCAGGCTGCTTCTCCAAGTTACTTCTCTACTGAATGAGAGACCTTGGAGATACATGATAGATACGCCAGACTCTGGCGTATGTGGGGTTTACGCCGTGGTGTTGAGAGCAGATTAAATCTCAGGAAAGACCAGGCCACGAAGCTCGAGATCTGAGACTCTACGGCAGATCCTCTGACTTGAGACCTGTGTTCCCAAATCCGCTCAGGTTCCAGCCTTTGTATCGTACAGTATGTCCACCGCTGCTGGCAGAAAGTGAGGAAGGGGGCGGGTTGTGGGGAGGTAGCCCATTATGGTGCTTTAAGGGTGGTGCAGGCAGAGAGGCTGGGGCGGCTGGGAGGCTGCTGGTTTGCGGACGAACCTGAGCATGCGAGCCCTTGGAGCCACCAGGGGGGTGAGCTCCGTTCGCTTTGGGTGCGTCCGGATCTTCCTTCATGAAACCTTTCTCCCGCAGGTATTGAATGGACTGGAGAACAGTGAGATCCTCCTGATCCTTGTCGTTCAGAATCAAGCGTTGCTGGATAGTGAGCTGGCCGTTATTCTTCTCGCGGTCCTTCATTGCGGCCTCTCTAACTTCGGCATCGTGGACAAAGCGGCACTTGCCCTTCTTGCCACATGTTCCACCGGTTGAGAAGTACTTGCAATGTTTTGTGATATCTGCCTTTTTCGCAGGCGGAGGCGGAGGTGCCTGTTGCACACGACTTGAGGCGACTTCCGGCTCGTCATTATCAGACTTGACGCCGATGGGGGGACTGTCCCTCATCTCATCACCCTCGTCTTGTTGTTCACGCTTGCGTTTGATAGAGGATTCCACTTTCTCGAGTTGCCTCCTTAACTTGCTTGCGAGATTCTCTTCCTTCTCTAGAGCAGCAGCAAACTTGTGGCTGCCTCCAGGAGCCGAGTCGACGGACTTCTTCGCCTTGACCCTGGCGGCTGTGGGAAATCGTTTCTTGCGTTCTGCAATGTAGGCGGCCACATCTGTGACCCTGCGGGATTGGTTAGTCTCACGAATATATTGCTGTTTGGCTTCCCACTTACTGAAGAGCATCTGCTCCTATCAACTTGCGGAGCTTCTCCTCCTCCATCTCGTCATCTTCAGTTTCAGACTCCTGGCCAGGAGTCAGACCCAGAGTGTTGGTCTTGCGCTTCTTCTTCTTGCCAGAGGCCGCGTTATCATGCTTGTCGTGCTTATGGAAGCCTCCATCTTGGCGATGGTGATGGTGGGCGCCCTGAGGGCGGTTGCGTGCCCTATCATTGTTGTGGTGGACTCCACCACGTCCTCGGCCGCTGTTTCCGCGGAAATTTCCACGCCCACGACCTGGATGTCCTTCTTGCTTATGATATGGCTCCCGCTGGGGGGCCGGTGCATGAGCATGGGCGTGGGGAGCCGGAGGAGGGGCATTGTATGGATATTGGGTAGGCGGCGCGTACTGCACCTGTTGGGCGCGGGGGTCCGCATACGGTTGAGGATAACCACCATTCACTTGATGTTGCATCCCTTCGTTGCCGTAGGCGACCGGTGCGGGTGCGGCCACCGCAGCTCGAGAGCCGCCTCGATCGTTGCCATATCCACCCCTACCCCGTCCAGCGCTGTGCTGATTCTGTGCTTGATGATCGGGGCCAGCCCACTGCTGGGGAGCGCCGTACGGAGCAGTAGGCTGATAGGGATGCCCGTACTGTTGCTGCTGGGGAGGGCCATATGGTGGTTGGTGGGCTGGCGGGTGAGCGTGTTGCGGGTGGGAATACACTTGAGGAGCGTAGTTAGGATGATAGTTGGAAGTCTGCAGCGGAGCAGGTGCATGAGTGCCATGCTGGGGAGCGGAATGAGCGTGTTCCTGGTGCCACTGCTGTTGAGGAGGAGGAGGATAGCTCCCAGCGGCGGGTTGAGCCTGGTAACCAGTAGTGTGCTGAGGATACGGCTGCTGTCTGCCGTAGTCGAACGGGGCCTGATGAGCGGCAGGAGGGTATTCCGGACGGGCACTAGCCTGATAACCACCACGACCACCGCGGACAGGAGGTGCCCCGCCGCCTCTGGAATGCTGCTGGTATGGACCACTGTGATGGGTATGACTATAGCTGGGGTGGCTCGCTTGGGCAGCCGGAGGGGGTGGCGGCGGCGGGCCGTAGTTGTAGCCTGACATTGCGGTTCAAACAGAGGATGTTCTTTGCTTAATATCAAATGGATATCTCGTGGTTAGAGCGCGTAGGATGGACGGTACCAGTTGAAGTCGTCGATCTGAAGATGTGCAGGTCCTGTACGACGAACACACTGTTTGCAGGGCGCTCGCGGTCGTGCTTGAAAGGAGGCAGAAAAATCTGCAGCGTTTCGGCGGAAAGACAATAATTCGAAGTCGATGGACAGAATCCTGAGAAGTGGACAAGGGCAGGCGTAGTTCCTGTTCGTAATGCAGAAAGGACTTTGGGTGAAGGAGGACGAGATAGAAGGTGCAAGTTCGGTAGAAGTAGTATCCACGACGCGAAGCTGAGGCAGAGGCAGTAAATAGGCAAGTGGGGCCCTTCGGCAGCATCCAAATTCTTGGGATGGTACGGGAGGGCGAGGCACCCGACCCTTCTGCAGTAAATCTGGCCCGGTCGCGATAATGACTACCCGCCTGAGGTACAGCACGAATATTCACTGATTAAGCGCTGTGAGCTAGGGGAGTGGCCCGCTGTTGCCATGTACCCACAGACTGAACGGGGGCTGTAGACTGTAGCCTGTCACCCACCAATGTCTGCGCTAGTGCTAGGTACCTGTTTGGAGGGCGGTGAGTTGAGTATCCCGATCGCAGACCAAGAGCCCCACGGTTCTGCCAATTTCACGATTTCACTCGAGCATGCCCGACTCATCGTAGACTTGACTGGCCTTGGATTCGAGACTTGCCGAGGCGAATTATCTGGCCGGTATGACGACGGACTAGCTGTATTTATCGGGAACCCGCGAACTCTCACAATCGAGTATCACCCACTTGTTGAGTAAACGTAGCCAACATGTTCATCCTGGTACGCTTTATTTTCATATTCATCAAATTCCACATCTCTGCAATGTCACTAACACGACGAAGACCAAGATCGCCGATCTGGTCGAGATCGCGCCGGAGGATTTCAGGAAAAAGAGTCGCGAGGCCCTGGAAGACAACATAAATGCAAAGTACGCCAACAAGGTCATCCAGAAAATCGGCCTTTGCGTCAGCGTATATGACATCCTCTGGACGTCGGAAGGCCTCATCGGCCACGGCACCGGCCTTGTCAACGTGAACGGTATGCGTCGCCAGTCGCCACAGAGACGTATCAATACTAAGTAGTTGCCACAGTTGAGTTCAGAATGATCGTCTTCAGACCCTTCAAGGGCGAAGTCATGATTGGCAGAATCAGGAGCTCCACACCAGCCGGCATCAACTTGAGAACCGACTTTTTCGACGACATCTTTATCCCCTTTGACGAGCTTCCAGAGGGAGCCGAGTTGTGTGTACATGCACCTTCTATGTGGCCAACCTTGAACTAACTGATTACAGCAATCACTCGGAGCAATTATGGATCTGGAATGTTGAAGACGACAAACTCTTCTACGACAATCACGAAATGGTCAGATTCCAGGTCATCGACGAGGAGTGGCACGATCAGACTCCCGTCGGCCCATCTGAAAACGTCGTTGACGAGACCGAGCCGCCAAACCCACCTTTCAAGGTGAAGGGCACCATGGCAATGGAGGGTCTCGGCGTATGCCTCTGGTGGGACGGCCAGTAGTGGGCGGGAGGACCTTAGACTTTTACGTTAGACAGGCATTGGTTGGGGCGCAACGGCGGCACGGATGTGTATTTTGCTCTACAATTCTATGACTTGATACCCGAGAGCAGTCTCTGTTCCACCTCGTCCAACACCGAGTAGTGCTCAACAACGGCAATGTTCTCAGCCTCGCCCTTGAACTGTTTATCGGGGTCGACACCTGGGCCGAACATCTGAGGGGCAGCCTGGGCTCCTCCCATCTGCCCCATCTGCTGAGCCATCTGGCTGGCGGCTATTGGCTGTCAGTACTTTATCACAGCTACAAGGACAGCATAGGAATCTTACCATTGTCACTGCCCAAAATGAAGTTGAAGACAGACTGAAGGCCGAAAATGCAGAGGAAGTACCAGCTAATGCTAGACATCCACCGAGGGTCCATGTCCTTGGTCGCAACGCCAGCCTGCAACATGCTCTTGAACTTAATCGTAATCGGGAACGGGAGTTTCACTGAACGGATTAGCAGTCCATCACCCGCCCTTCACTGCCAACAATACATACTAATAACGTATCCGCTGAAGAAGGCGTTGATCCAGCTCATGATCAGGGTGTTGGGGATGATCATGGCCATGTTGTTCTTCATCATGCCCATCATACCATCCATCGCACCGGGATCCGTGAGGGGGTTCGCGGGCGGCTGGCCCTTGCGCTCCTGGTCCTTGAGGTACGCGCCGGACTCGTAGGCGGCAATGAGGGTGTCGCGGCGCGCCTCGAACGACTTCTTGGACAGGACGTGGTGGTTGCTGCGGACGCCGACGCCGTGCATCATGGCGCGCTGCTCACGAAGCGCGGGCCTATCGAGTTTCTTAGGTGGCGTCGCCAGCATGACGGTGGCATAGTGTCGGAGGATACCGGTCAATATCATGACGACCGTGATCGGGAACAGGATCCAGTAGCTATTTCGCGGGACTTTTAGTCAGTCGCCGGGACGGGCGCAATCGGCCAATTGAGACTTTCGACATACAACAACTGGGGATCCCGATGGATCGTCTGAACCGGGACTTGGGCCATGGCGGGTTGGAAGTGACTCAAAGTGCCGGGTGTCGATATGTACGAGAGGCTTTGGAAATGGCGTTCGGTCGCGACAAGGTGGTACAGCCAGGTGGTTGCTGGCTCCAGGTCAACGTTGGAGCTCCATCATCTCAGTGGATGGACCTAGCTCGGGTGCGGGAGCTCAACCGGAAATAAGTTCACGCGAGTCGCCGAAAGACCACCTTCCACTTACCTGTTCTGGATGTTCACACAAGGGTCCAAGCTGATCTAAGCTCCGAAAGCCAGCCTGGACGTTACGAGACGCCAAAGTATATCCAAACTCCCATGATTTTCTCAAGACTCTAGAGCAAAACAGACTGGCCGCCGCGCAAAAGACCACCATTCGCAATGTCATCTTCAGAAAGAATAACAGTCCACAACTTGGCTGGTACGTCCTGTTGCCGAACCGAGCACCCCAGCATACCCTTACCGTTGTCGCATGCCCGCTAACACCAGCTCTCCCAGACCTCAAGAACACCTCGGACGATGCGCTTCCCAACTACCTCAACTCCCTCAAATTCACCCAATCCCACACTCTGACCGATGTTCGCCTGGCTCTGGGCTACTCCGCTTTTCTCATCGCCGCCGCCTGCTTCGGGTGGGATTACAAGTTCGGGTTCGACAGCACAAAGTACTATACAGCTGCCGCCGTTGCCGTGTACACCGTCCTCAACGGCGTCCTGACGGCGTGGATCTACTTCAAGGAGGCGGGGACCGTGTATGAGGGGACGTCGCCCTCCGGCGACAAGGTAAAGCCTTCCGCAAACCTTTTTTCGAAACTGAGAAAACGGCTAGAGGCAGAAGCGACTTACACATCATCTAGCTCGCCATCGCAACCTCGACGAGGAAGAACGTACCAATCTACAACATGAAGATCACAATCACCACCAAGGCAGGCGAAAAGAGGACCTTTTCCCTCGCGCAGCCCTTCAACCAGTGGTTCGACTCCCAGGGCCACTTCGTCGCCGCCCCCTTCCAGGAAATCCTGGCGACCAACATCCCTCTCGTCGGCAAGCTCGACCCCAAGCGCGTCAAGTCCGAGACCCAGGGCTATACTCCGGAGATTCTCGATGCCTTGTACGCCGAGAGCAGTCAGGCGACCGGAAGCGGAGCGGAAGCGGCCAAGGGGGCTTCCAAGAGACGCAAGGCATAAAGTAAACTGGCCAGGCCCGGGCGCTGATCATGATTTGGTCGTGCCTCGTGGCGGCCTTTGTATAGCAATCACTCGGGTCTTAAATCCTGGAGTCCATAGTTTCCGGCGCCCATTGAGTTGCGCGGAGTCTGGATACGGCGCCACAAACTGATTCGAGTCATGGTCCGCGGCCCTAGATATGTGGATACATGGCATGGCAAGTAAACGCCCAGCGAGAGTGGTTGAAGCTGTGACACACATCAGGCTTTTTGAGGCCTTTTGAGACCTTTTGAGGCCTTTCGAAGTCTTTCGAGGAATTTGCGTTGGGCGCATGAGGGGAGAGTCTCATCGAGACGGCGGTCCAAACTTAGCTTGCACCATCTGATTACAAAAAGCCACAAGGCCCGATTTTATTCTGATTTCTTCATATCATTGTCTATCACTGACCTACGAAGCCTCCAACGCCTCAAAATGCCAGCATCTGACCCAAATGCTGGGTCTGCGTGTGTATCCAGGCTGCGCCGACCATCTCAAACACGCCACTCCGAAAGAATGTGTTCCACCACAATGGCCATACTTAGTTGACATTAGTCCAGGCGGCGCGAGCCAAAAGAGCTGCCATGCGCACTTCCCGGACAGGATCACCGGAAGCTCTCGACAGCATGCGGCGAACCTGCGCTGCGGTGTCGAGTAGCTGCCTGTGTTCAAATTGTGGAGGCAAAAGACCCAGGAGACGGACGACAAGGCATCGACACTGCGCCTGGGCGACATCAGAGTGGTCGAAGGGCATGTATCCGACCGGCATCCACGAAGAGCCCTCGCTGTTCTGACCTCCTCCACGGGTTAATATAGACATGCAGGCTTCAATGGTGCTCTTTAAGAAGGGTTTGATGCGGTCGGGAGACTCCCGCGCAACCTCCTCGAGAACCCCGAGTCCGGCTTGTACATCGCCGCCAGAGGGCAGATAGCGGACGACGCAAAGAGTCAGCCGGATCAAATCCTCCGTGTCGTCTTCGTAGATTGCGAAGGGAATGTGCTTCACAGCAGCAAGGACTGCAACGCTATAGTTGGCAGCCTTCAGCATGTCGTCGGGGCTGTTCGAGCCAGCTGGCCAAGCCATGTTCAACATGGGCTTCACGAGCTCGAAGTAAGCTCTCTGAAGCCATAAAGGCTTCACCACACCAAAATAATCTTTTGCCAAGCTCTGATACGGCGCGAAAATGAATTCGAAGTTGCGCGCTAGCACGTGGCCGACTGACCTGTTCGCTGGGCCCTGTTGTATCGCCAACAGAACCTGTTTGAAGGAATTGCCCGTGTACCTGCGAAGGACACCGGCAGTTATCGCATAGACAGGCTTTGCCAAGTTCGCCCTGGCCATGTCTGGGTTGATTCCGGGTGGTCTGCTTGCTTCAAACTTCACGAATGCCGTCTCCTTCTCCGCCTGGCTTGATAACGTCCCATCGCCGATGACGAAGTCCATCTGCTTCTCTGCCAATGTGACAATCTCACTCAGCTTGTCGATAGGGTGCTTGTTGGCGATGATCGTCAGGATGGCAGAGACGATGTGGCGAGAACGAGGTGACGCGGAATGATCACGAGATAATAAGCCAGCGACGAGGATTTGGTGCGCGGTACCTCTCTCGACCTGCGTCAAAGTTAGAGGTCATGTGCAAGTCGGGCAACAAGTCAAAGCTTACCAGACGCTGAATCGCTAACGGATGCAGGGGCTGAACGATACCAAGAGAGAGCACAATGGCACGGCCTTGGCTGAGTCCGCTGATGGGAAATTGGGGTGGGTTGCGAATCTTGTACGCCTGCGGGCTAAAGGTGCGCAGCATTGCGTCTCGCAGTTGGGAATTCGCCCAAGGATGTTGTTGAGCGGAATCACTGGGCAAATACTCATCGTCTCCACGGAAGAGGGTCACAACCTCCTCGTTCAAGAGCAAAGCAGTCTGTTCCAGCTCATTCATCTCCCTGATAACGTAGGTTCCCATGCTGCCAATGAAGTGCAGGTAGCGGTCCTCCAGAGTCCTGACATCGTAGTCTTTGCTGGCGAAATCATCGCTCAACTCAAGAGATATTTCGGTATCGTCCGCGTAGCTGACGATCCTGGTGGCTCGCCTGTACAGTTGTCGTACAACGAACAGACTAACGAGAATGAAGTCGCCATGAACCTCGTCAGCCGCATTATTCGCACTCTTTGCATGACTGTCGACATCCATTGCGTCGTCGGCAGCGACCGGCACCTCGTCGTCAATACGGGGCAGTTCAGCAAACCGCGTCGCCACATAGTTGACCCAAGTGTCCGGGTGAAATCGCTTGTCATCAAAATTCGGTGCTGCTGATCGAGGGATAGAGACATGGAGGGCGTCTCGGTAGTATCTCATGGTTATTTGGATACCAGAAGCAATAACGGACCAAACTTGGGGGGGTGCTCCAATATCCAGCATAGATTGCAAGTTATTGAGCAGCACCCGAAGAAGGAGAATGTAATTCTCGAACTTATTTTCGTGACTTGGTAATTCGGAACAACTGATGTAGGCCAACTTGGGGATGAGCTGTTCCAGGGTCCATAACAAGTCACCGGTCGAGGCTCTTTCAGGAGAAGCAAGGTAGGGTTCACAGACTCTGAAGCTGTCTTCGATCAGCTTCTTCAAAGCAGGCTGGTAGGCCATGGTAGCCTTCTGCAGGGCAAGCACTGCCTCATCGAGCAAGTTTACTCTCAGCTCATCGGTCGGGTGTTGCCCTGGCGTTTTGAGAATAACGCCAGCCAAGTCATCGCAAATCTCTGAGAGTGTGGCTTCTGGCAGCATGGGTTGCATTGAGAGTCCTGATTGGGCTGCACGTTGGCAAACCATCAAGCCCATACCCTTGATCGCTTGTTGACCAATGGCAACGTCTTCTTTCTGGGCGCCTTTTTCCATTGAGGGCAGATATGCTTGCTTATAGAGCGGCGCTAGCATCGGCTCTGTCGCTTTAAACCCCTCGGCATCTTCGGGAGTCAATTTTGACCCGTTGCTAACGAGCGCCTGTCGCAGCTCCAGCAGGGAGTTGAGCAGAATCAAGAGATTCTTGGTGTGTTCGGGAGATTTGGTGTGTCGCAGATTTTCCTTCACATGTGTGACAGAAGGAGCGATCATGAGCGCAAAAGCAGATGGCTTAGCACTATGTACGCTGATGAGAAGCTTGCCCGAGGCTGCAGTATATATCGGGTTTGCCAAGTCTTCCAGGCAGTCTCTCTGAACGGTGAGAGCGAAGGTCCTCAACTCATCTCCGGTGAGGCGCTTGGCAATAGTACGGATCACCTCTAAGGTGGCATTGATCGTGTCTTCGATTTCTCCGTTGCGGACCTCGTACTTGAGGCTGCTCCAAATCTTTTCGGTGAATGGGGCAATGCCTTGCTGTACATGTTCGTACCTGCTCAAACAGGCGGTCAGCGTCTTGAGAATGTCGACCTACTGAGATGTCAGCAAATACAACTTCAAAGCCGCGGTCGTTACGAACCTTGACATTAACCGTTACGCTATCTCCCTGGTCGAGCCTGCCGACCAGGTAGGGGACTGCCTTGCTTGCCACCCGGTGATGGGCCGAAAAGCAGTCTCTCAGAGCTGTCTTGAGGTCGTCGGCTGTGATCCCTGAGGGATGCTGTGATGTTCTGAGCGAAATTGGGAAGTATGCCGAAAAGATGCTGAAAATCTCGTCGACCACCTCTTGGGCTGGAGAATAGTCGGCCAAGAAGGACTTCAAGATCTTGAACCACATCATGAGACACTTTGGATCTCGCTCGTTTCGGCATAACTGGAGGAGGTCTGTGATGAAGCCGGATGTTGCACCGTGTTGATACTGCAGATCGTTGGCAACCTCTGCGGTGGTAATAAGATGATCCAGAAGCTCGTAAACTGCAGCCCGGGTCTCCGCCACCTGGTTTTTGAAATCATCACCAAGACTGCAGATGCTCGAGATGATGTCGTTCCCTTTTTGAGGCTGAAACGACTTCATACTTGCTGTTCGATGAAGAGCTCTGGCGGCCGGAAGAATGCCAGCTTTATGGTCGACCTTGAACATGCTCCCAAAGAAGGCGACAAGAAGGCTGACTGCGATTTCGTCAGAATCAGAAGTTTTCTTGGGGATCGCCCAAAACTAACTTTGGTCAGGTTTGAGGAAGGTAGGATCCAGGTCGTCAAGCGTTCCTGCCAAGAAGCTCAAAGCTGTCACGGGTTCGTGTTAGTATCGGCTGCAGCATTCTCTCGGTGAGATCTTGTACCCTTTGACCGTGCAATGACATCGCCCCTAGATTCTCCGTCTTCGCCATCTTCCATGATGTCTTCATTGGCGCTAGGCATCCATGGCTTGATGGACTCAACCCATCTAGCAACTGGGTTACTCGGCCGCGGCGCTGACTGAATTGCTGGAATAGCAAGTCAGTATCTTGGCTTGATTGGTCTTCAGTCTTCAAACGTACCAGAGGCAGATTCCTTGGCGATGATTGCCTGTCTGTCAGTGTCATCACTGAGGACGAACTCCAAAGCTAGTTTCCGAAAATCGGCCATGATCCAGCAAAGTTTTTTTCTTTTTCTTTTGGTTCGCAAACGTAGGCGCGTATATCAGCTGCACAAGTGTGCTATATCAGGCAGAAGCCTAGAATGCGTCTTCTGTCTTGCAAGTTTTAAGAATTGAGGAATAAGATGCAAGTAAGAAGGGGTAGTAGATATGGGAGGAATATGTGGTTTGACCAAAATGAGCAACCGCGATGCGCACCCACTTGCGGCGTAGGTCTCACCCCGCACCTGCCCAAAATCGCTTCGACTGATTGACCAAGTTGAATGTGGATGCTTTTCTTAGGAGTAAGGTTCAGAGAGCCGCAAATCTGGTGGAAGCATGGGACTTGGAACTCGGAGGCTTGGTAGTATGCTCGTGACGCTCAAGTAGCTAGTTTTGCCTTCACATCACTGACAGCACCGGTGGCGGGATATGAGATAATTACTGAGGTGAATAGCCACATACATAGTGGGGGTTACGTGGTGGGATTAGGTAGGCGGTGAGACTAATTAGGTTCTGCGGGTTCCATACCTATTGAGATGTTGTTATCGCGGTCTGGAGCAGCCAAAGTCCGATAACGGTTTCCCACCTCAGTACCAACCTGAAGATTCAGTGTCCTCTCGTTGCCAAATACAACACCCCAAAGATAATTGTAATAATTTCTAGTCTGAAGCCTTCAATCTTGAACCAGTACCGTAATCAATCTCAAGTCTGGCATACAGAAACCGATTTGAATCTTCGAAAGCAGCATTGCAGGAAGGATATGAGGCGGCTCAGCTAGAATAAGGTCCAGGACCGGGTGACGAGATCCGGGCGCAAGCCTCTACCGCCGGCGCGTCCCATAGATGAAACAGAATGTGTATTGTCGACATTGGAAACACCTTTAATTCTCCTCGGACGTGGGATTTAGGTTCATTACCTGACTAAAGTCATGAACTTCCAAACACCTCTCACCGGCGTCGTTTCCCTTGCGCGCGCTTCACTCTGAGGTATCATCAAACACTCTCGCACACACGCATCTATCCCCCACGCCAGGCCGAGCGAACGGCGTCTACCAGCTGCAGACTACTGTTGGGGCTCTGTCCACCGGTTTGAACGCTACAAGGATGCGGCTTGGTCACGGAGAGTGGAAGGATCCTGGGCGAAGTGTTTATGGAGATTATGTTCGGCGCCAAGACTCAATGCAAGGTGGAAAGACCATAAAAAGTGACAAGATTAACGAGAAAGGTATATCTGACCTATTAATGGCCAGTGGACCGGCCCTTTTCACAACAGATTGGAGATTTTCATGGCGTCAAACGACGAAGTTGGATGGAGTGGAGAGGTAAAGCCTGGCAGAGGAACTGGGTGCGTGTGATCACTGATGGATGAGGTGGGATTGTTCATGCCATGAAGCGCGTCACATCGCCGGTTTCTCGTCTCAGTTTTTGGGTATGATGGGTGGAAGGCCATGTGCTAATTAGTAGGTCTGGGCCTAGGGGGCGTTACAGGCAAATTCCGCCAGGGTGGAATGCAACACAGTGCATCCGTGGGATGACGAAAGCATAGTAGAGACCGGAAGCGACATTTGGACCCGGATGGGCGACCATACTTTTTTTTTGCTGTAATTTGCGAAGCATTCCAGAAGAGTCTGCTGGGCTCCCCGAACTGCGTGCTCGGTTGCGCCGCTTTGGCTATTCGATATGAACTACGTACAGGTCCACCCGATAGGTTGAGTTATGGGGATGTCTGGTTTTGTAGTGCCCCGAGCGATTGGGATCCCTCGACATTCGAATGACAGCCTCCACGAGACGCCCACGGGGAGGGGACCCGAGAGCCGCAGAGGGCGGGAGTCACATGTGGTTGACAGGCTGGACATGGACAGCAAGGGTAGCTGCCTTGCGTGATAGGCGGTTAATTAGCCAAATGAACTGAAGATGGTCGATTTTCTCATTGTAGTAGCTAAGGGCCGAAAGACTCACTTCTCCGCGTGTTGCATACCTACGTGTACAGTAGATACTTCCAAGGCTCACCGGCAAGGTTGTTTTGTTTGCGTACGGAGTACATTTGTAGCTTATCCTCAGGGCTGGCTTCTGGTCGGACGTGTTCGTCTCATAATGATGAACTTCTTGTTCGATCTGCACAGTGTCCCTTGCGACGAGCAGGATATCCAAGAATAGGAGCGCGACGTAAGTTAGGTAGTTGAAGATGCCGGGTCTTTGGTACTCGAACGCCACTGCATACATGGCACCCATAAATAGGTTCGGAGTCTTCCACCTATACTACGGAGTATACTATCCGTACCTGATTACGCAAAATATCTGTCCAGTTGAGACAGATGCCTGCATGCGGAAAAGGCTGATCAATTGCCGAAATTCGTCTGACCACAGATGCTGCTAAGAATCCACGGTGCAAAGAGCCACGCTCTTTCGGAAGAGGATGGAGTTGTAAGTACTGTTTCCAGCTCGAAGCTCCGGCGATGAACTGCCCAGCCAGCCCACCAAGAGCAGAGGGTTGCGCCGAGATTCAACCGCTATATCAGATTTGTCGGACAAGCTTCCACAGCCTTATATAGCCCCACGCCTCGAAGTATAGTACTGTTGGTTTAATTGTTAGGGTAATCGCACGCTATACGTGATCTTATCATACGGGTGCAAACTGGTGTTCTGGTATTTATTGTTGTTATTACTATATTACGTAGTGCATAGCGCTACATAAGGCTCTAGATCTATTGTTGCATGTAATTAGGGGGCAAAATCTGATGTGTATTATGTGTAACTAAATATGGCCATACGCACCGCGCGAGGCTCTATTTTGACTGGGTTAAGTGGGGCGAGGCCTATGGAGACGCCATGAGTGCCTGAGGCTCAAACGGTGCAAACTCTGCCGCTTAAACGTATTATTTCTGATATACCCCTCCAGCCTCAAGGGCTACGCCTGTAGGCTGGCCCTTTTAAATAATACTGGTTTAAATACTTTATTTATATCTTATGAGAGATTCTTTTTACAGCCCCGTCGCTCTTGTTAAACCTCCACCCCTATAGCAGGAAGAGTAGCGCTATTTACAGGCTATTCAGGCGTCCCTTATTATCTAGGTAAAGAATACCTCCTGGCGCCTTAGGTACCTTAGGCGCCCCTAAGCTCTTTTTTAACTATATTATAATTAGAGTTAGGATTTATAAATCCTAACTGGTAGTTAAGAGCCTTATTAAAATCTTTAAATATTAGTATAAGTAGCCCCTCTTAAAGTTCCTCCTCTCACTATATTTTCAGGCAGTTTAACTAATTTATTATATTAATCTAAATAATAAAAATACTAAACTAATAACTTCAGAGAGACTTTATAAGGCTATTAACTATAAAGTCTCCCAAGAATATATACTTAACTTTAAAGTATCCTTACTAAGTTTCTTACTATAACTAGTAGTTATAAATATTAATATATTATAACTTTATATATAATTATACTATTTTAGTAGTTATAAAATATATTATTTACTAGTTATTATATTAGATTCAGACTACTAGATAAAACTTATATACTTTATCTCTACTAAAAATATTTATTATAAGATCTACTTAAAGTATAATAATAAGGTAGCTAGTAAAAATAGCTTCTTATACTACTTATAATAATACTAAAAATTTTATTTTAATTATTAAGATAGTTATAATATCTTATTTATTAACTTACTATATTATAAAGCTACTAAAGAAATATATAATATAAACCTGAGAGCTTTTTTAATCCTCACTATTATCTATAAAGTTAGTATCTATAGTAATAACGAGGCTATCCTATAGATTATTAGGCTTACAGCTAAACTTAAGGTAGAAATCCTTAGTTTTACTGAGATACTATATTATTTACTTAGTCTTAACTTAGTGGTTATCTCTAGAGTTCTAGTTAAAATAGGATAATTAGCTAGCTATATAGGTAATATCTAGTCTTATTATAACTACAGTATAATTAATAAAGCTAATATCTTATTAGTAGCGTTTAATCTCTATATAGGAGGCTTAATTATACTATAGAAGGAGTTTTTTAAGTCTGAGGGGAATATTAAACTATTTAATATACTATATACACTTTATAAAATACTTAAGAAGTTTTTTAATATAGACTACTTAAGAAAGCTACAGCTATTATATTATTTAATTTTGAATAACCTTAATACTAAGAAACTATTATAAGTTTTTACCTCCCTTAAGATAATACTTCTTTTAGAAGTCTACTAATAATATAAGTATTTTAGATATTTTATTTAAGGGGAAGAAAAGTATATAGTTATTAATATAGAAGAAGAAAATAATATACCCCTTAAGCTAGTAATATAGCTTTCCTGTAGTAAACTTAAAACTAAAGTATTTAAAACTTACCTCTAGATAATACTACTAGAAGAGAGGAGACTTTTAAAAGCTATAGAATATTTTATTTAGATAGTAGATCTTTCTAAACTTTTAATAATTAGATAATATCTCTATATAGACTATCTTATTAAATATTACTTAAATAAATATATTAACTATATTATACTAAAGTAGCTTAAGATTAAAGTAGTTAGTAATTACTATAAGGATTTAAAAAGATATATTTACTAGAGTAATTATATAGATCTCACAGTTATCTTATAGTTATTAGTCTCTATAAATAATAAGCTAAATTTTAATTTTAATAAGGTATCTATACTTATTAAGCTTATAGGTATAAACTTAGTAGTAACTTAGAACTTTTAAGCCCCTCATGAGAGTCTTACTAACTTCACTCTAGGAATATAATTTAATATAACTTCTAAAATAAGTTCTTTTAGCTGCTACTATAACTTTAGTATATAAATCAGTAAATACTACTAAGTAAGATATAGATAATAGTAATAGTTTCTACTATAGGATTCCTAGAGTAGAAACTTCTACTCCCCTATATTTTAAATACTCTCTACTATCTAATTTACCCTCTAGCTGAAGTTTATCTTTCAGACTTATAATAACCTTTTAGAATCCTCTTAAGGTTTAAACCTTAGGGACCCCCTCTAATTAATAACTTATATAATCCTGTAACTATAAGTGGAAGTATCTAGAAGTATCTTAAAATAACTAAAGAATGCTAGCTAAAAAGGTAGCTTTAAATAAAGATCTCCTAACTACTTAGGTGTAGTATCTTATCTATCTCTTATACTTAACTTTCTCTAGAGGCGTTTAATCTCTTTACTCTCCTACAGTCTCGTCTATATAAATAAGATTATAGAAGAATATAATAAGTAACTCTAGAGGGGTTAATAATATAAACTTTACAGTTTCATATAAAGCTACAGAGAGCTTAGAACTAGCTATAATATAGATATAAAACCTTAAGCTTTTATAGTTACTTTCTGTATCTTTAGTATAGATTACCTTATCAGGCTTTTTACTTAAGCTTAAGTGAGTATTTAAGCTAGCCTCACGTGGCTCTACTGCAGCTAATTACTCTTATAACTAATAAGAAACCTCATTAAGGTTAAACCTCTTGAAATTATCCTATAGAGAGACTAAATTTCTATCAAAAAATATTATCTTATTAAAAGAGATATTATAAGTTATAATAACTTTATTTTATAAAGGATTCTACACTTAAAACTAGTTAGTTAAAATATAGCTAACTAAAAAGCTAATAAAAGCTTACCCCTTAAGGTAAGTAAGATAGTTATACTTAAGTTTAGCGTCTATAGTAAGAATAAAATACTTATAGTTATATATATAAAAATAAGCTAAGTTTAACTTTATAGTATTATTTTTTCGAGTGACCTTATAAAGTCTCTAGTATAGTATTCACCAGCCTAAAAAGCTTGTTAGTATATAGTTATAAAAAAATACTGCTGCTTATAAGGTCTCAAACTAGAGATTGTGAGGTAGTTTATTTCCTTACTTTATAGCTCTTACGTGAGTTTTAATAATAGCTCTAACCTGCTCCACGCTCCTATTTTAACTTTATATATATAGTGTGGATAGTTTGAGGTAAATATTTTAAATAGTTAGAATAGCTTTCAGCCTCTTATATTTAGGGACTTTATTATTATACTCGAAGATCTTAATATTAATATTATACTGGTATTTAAGGAGTGAGATGAAGTTATTAAAGGCTGCAGTTATAATAGCTTCAGTATAGTCTATAAGATAAAAGTCTTATAAGTAGTTAGTAGCTCTATCTGTGAATATTAAAGAGGAAGTATAGCTATTATAGCTTTAGTAATATAGGTGAAAGTTGAATATAATATACTCTCTAGAAGTAGTATATAAGATATTCTTATATTCTATATAGTAAATAATCTATTTTACCTTACTAATGCTATAAGTTTCACATGCTTCCTAAGTAAGTTAGTAACTATTATGCTTTAAATAACTATTAGTAATATAAATATTATAAGTAGTTAAGATAAGGTAATTTAGAGGCTCTCTCTTAGGATATTCTAACTGCTAATATTAAAACTATTTATTACCTCTCAGGAGTTTTTAAATAATCTCTATAATATATCTCTAATAGTAATAATATCTAGAAGAAAGTTTATACTATACTAACTATACTACTAGAGTGTTTAACCTCTCGTGAGGTATATAGTATTTAAGGACTTATTAGCTATATTGAATATTAATAGCTATAATCTCTAAATAGTTACTCCTCTATAGTTAAGAGGGATAATTTAGCTTAGTATTCTACTAGTAATCTTACTTTTATAACTACTAAAAGGAGATAAGGTTTATAGCTAGAGAGATATAGAGAGTAATATTATAGAGATATAGTTTAGTTCCCTTACTTTCTGAGGTTATACTATTAATTTTAATGTCTCTATAGTTTTTAATAGGTACTAACTTAATATTATACTAAATATAATCTCTAGAGGGAGCTTCTTAGAGGATTATAAAGCGTTTAATATCTTAAAAGATATAAATAGAGGTATCTAAATTAAGGATAAATAAGTTTTAGAGAGGATACTGCTAAAGCTCCTCTATATAGTAAGCTTATTATATAGTATTATAACTACTTCAGCTGGAATTCTGGCTATATAGTTACTATTATCTGAAGTTTTAGACTTTCTTTAAAAAGTCTGGATCTGAAGCTATTTATTATTTAATTCTCTCCTTAGTTACAGTATTAAATACCTAACTCTTATATATAAGTAATAAGTATATATAATAATAATATAAGAGTAGGTAGTTTTTATTATATTTAAGAAGGTATAGAAGTCTGTCTAAGCTATTAAAGTATTTCTTACTACCTTGAGAGTTTAAATTACTATCTATAGTCTCTAAAGTAGTATTAAATACTCTATAGCTGATTTTATCTTAATAGAGAGCTTCAGGAAGCTACTAAATAGCTTCTATAATAGCTAAGATAATTTTATTTAGTAATATTATATCTAGTTAACTATAGACTATAAATATATAATCTTAGGTATATAATTTAATTAGTAAGTAAGTTAGTGAGAGTATAAGATTATTAACCTAAAGTGCCTCTATAATAGAGGGAGTATAGCTAACTATTTAAACTTTATATATAGTATCTTACTACTTCTGAAACTATATTTCAGTAGATATCCTTATAGTAAGATACTTAATCTTAGGAGATTAGAATATATTATAGTATATAGTAGCTACTTATTAGAGATAGAGGTTATCTATAATACTGAAGTAGTTATAGAGGTTTATTAATTATATAGTAAGATCCTCCTCTATATTATAATACTAGCAGTTAAGCGTATTACTAATATACTTATAGATCTAAGATAATATATAGGTTTAGTTTAACTACTTATATTTATACTCTCAAATCTTTATATTATAGAGGATATAGATAGCTATATAGACTTTCAGGCTCTTCTCTGTAAGGTCTATAGTATCCTAAATATAGATCTATTTAGAAGCTTCAAGTGGAAGTTAGAGCTCCTTAAGGTAGGTTTACTCTATAGGGGTGAATTTATTGAGAGTACTAGAGGGGATTAAAGTCTCTAGAGTGTTTATTTTGGATGTTGCAGTAGGTATCTTACCTTTTTTTACTTTAGGAAAGTTATATATAAGGAGCTTTTAAGAGGCTACTAAAAGGAAGCTCTTTCAAGCGTTCAATTTAGAGTTAAGATAGTCCTATAGGTTATAAGCTTTAGCCTCCACCTTGAAGGAGTTATACTAAGTAATCTACTAGTTAGCTTTTTTAAGTATTAATATAGGGGTGTTTTCAGTAGATATCTTAGCGTTTAAGATATGTAAATTCGTTGTAATATATACTTTTTTGGCCTGGTAGCTCTTTAGTATCGTGAGACTCTTAATTGTTGTATGTAATTAGGGGGTAAAATCTGATATATATTGTGTGTAACTAAATGTGGCCACGCGTACTGCGTGAGGCTCTATTTTGACTGGGTTAAGTGGGGCGAGGCCCGTGGAGACGCCACGAGTGCCTGAGGCTCGAACGGTGTAAACTCTGCCGCTCGAACGCGTTATTTCTGACATCTATAGTGTGGCAATTACTTACTAATTACTACGCTATTCAGCTACAGCTAGCGCCAGATACCTAGCACCTATAGCTAGTAGACCCTAGAGAGTATACTACTATATATATAATATTATATGTAGTTACTATATATCCTATAGTATAGTGTAACTAATATTAGTAACTTTTCTTTTTATTATATATTCTAATATCTATCTATTTATATAAAAAATAATACTTTTTATAATCTATATTTTTTTATCTAAATAATATCTAAATATCTATTTATTTATTCCACTTAAGTTATCTATCTCTCTATTTAAATAGTTATATAGTTTAAATTAATAAATCTCTTAAAAATATAATTTAGAATATTCTTTATAAAAATATTAACAATATTATTATCTCTATTAATCTACTATATTTTATAGAACTTATAATATTTATATAATTACCTTAATACTATAATATTAATTATTAGATACTTCTCCTTAGTAATATTAAGCTTTATAAAATACTTATAAAATAAATATAAATTAGTATATATAATAGTTAGAATCTAAGAAAATTTTAAGTATTTAAGGATCTTCTTAAGTAATATAATTATAATATAGATAAAGTTTATACTAACTACTATAATATAGATCTCTAAAGTAAATATACTTCTAGTAATTTTCTTACTTTTAGTAGATAAGTAATATATAAAATTACTATAGAAATTAAACTAGCTATTACTAATTATAGTCTCTTAACCTAAAATTATTATAAATTCTAATTAAGATAAGAAATTAATATTATTAGTAAAAAAACTATTAATAAAAATATGAAGATATATTTTAGAGAGGTTAAGTAATATAAAGTTAAGATTTCAGTTAAAATACTCTATTTACTACTTAAACTATTTATTAAATATAGTAATATTATTACTTAAGAGTTATTACTTTTATACTATATATAAGAAGTTAAATAAAGCCTCTAGCTAGTATATAGAGGTAAGATATATACTATATATATATTATTTAATATATATTTTCTTAAGTATTCTAAGTGTAGTATATATATTAATAAGAACTAACTTTTACCCTTAATACTTTTAGTATAAATAGAGATAATTACTATAAAGTAATAGGATACCTCTATTAAATATAAGAAGTATAATCTCTAAAAGTATAATCTTAAGCTTTAACTTAAATAAAACTTTTTTAAGTTCCTTATTCTCTCAGTAAAAGAATATTATATTAGAGAGACTAAAGATATTATTAGTTTATATATTAATAAAACTGAAAACATTATTTTAAGTATATAAGATAAAGAGGTATAGATTATATATTAAGATTTCTATTTATAACTCCTCCTTATAGTAAATAAAGTAAGTTACCTACTAGTAAGTTCTAGCTTCAGTAAGATTATAAAGTAACTTAATAATAATTATTATAAAGTTTAGAGGATATTACTTTTTAAGATATAAAAGTAATTTAGCTATAATAAACTTTATAAGCTCTATTTTAGCTTAAATATAAACTTAAGTAATATTATAAAATTATATTATTATATCCTTATACTTAAAAAGGATTAAAATTATAGCTAAAATTAATTATTAGCTATTCTACTAAATTATTAGTAATTATATTAAAATTTGAAATTTACTATAATCTCTAAAATTTTATATTATAAATCTTAACTTCTTATATATCTTATTAGTATCCTTATTTTTAATCTTATTGTTATAGGCTATACTTAGATGTCCAGCCAGAATTATACCCAGGTATCTAAAGCTAACCCCCTCGCCTGAGTGAGGCTCCAGTGGGCCCCATATAGCACTATATATACAGACTTTTCCACACACCCGTGAAAGCTTCTCTTTTACTCCTTAGTTCTAAATAAATAGTATTTTACGCTATTTTCTAGTTAAATAAGCTTAGGTCTAGCTTTTTACATATTTAGAACTCAGTTTTATTTACTATATAGATAACGTTAGGTAGAATGTAGCTTCCTACTGATTAAGTATATAATTTAGTTAAGTATAACTTCTAGAATATAATATTATATAATAAGTAATTAATATAAAGAATAATAGAGAGTATTAGAGCTCCTTAGGATATCCCTATAGATAGTAACCTTATAAGTAAACTACTTCAGTAGTAATTATAGTATACTTTACGTTCTCTCTACTAGAAGATTAATAAACTTTTATATAAGTTAGTAAAATAAGATATTATAGTAAGTAGTAATCTCTAAGTAGTTACTATAATAGATATTTCTAATTTATATTAGGATATTCTAATAACCTCCAGGATAATATCTATTAGGATAATAACTTTTAGGGTTAATAATATTATTATATCTCTACTAATAGCTAACTACTAAAAGAAACTTTTTTTCCTACTCCTAAAGTTTTTAGGTAAGTAGAAAAAATATTAAATATAAATCTAATAGATAAAAACTAAACTTAAGATTAATTACTATTTCTTTAATAGTAATTAGGAATACTAATACTTAATTTACTCTTATTTAGATTTTAGTCTTCAGTAGATAGTTAAAATTTTCTATATAATAAGAAAACTAGAAAACTCCTATAATCTAAATAATTTCATAAATTATCTAGATAGAACTTACCTAAATCCTAATAGTTAACTTTATATTATTACCTAACTATAAAGCTTCAGATAGAAGGAAAATAAATATCTAGTTATCTTTCTACTCTAATTTAAAAACATTCTAGTTAATATTAGAAAGTATATATAGCTAAATATAATCTAAATTTTCCTACTGGAAGCTACCCTACTCTCCTACCTTAAGAAATTACTTATTATAGTTAACTTTCTTATAGAATATAGATCTTAATTATCTAAGATTTAAAATATAACTTAGAAGCTTAAATATATAAAGAAAATATTAATATATTACTAACTACTCCACTAGAGACCTACTACCTATAATATAGAAAATAATATTATAATAACTGAGGTAGTTAAGAAGTAATAATAAGATTAAAACTTTAGTAGCTTCTCTTCTGCCCCTAAGGAACACTCTAAAGACTACTAGAATACCTACTAATACTTTAAATATAGTAAGAAAGACTATATCTATAGAAACTACAGAACCTAAAAATATAAGAAAACTAATATAAAGGTTATAAAAACTATAGTTACTCTAGATTATACTAAAGATAACTAGGAGGATAATACTACCCTACTTAGTAATAATAAGGATTCAGAAAAAAAGTAACTTTAGAGTAAAGTTAGACTCTAAAGCTAACTAAAGTAAAAATAATAAGATAGGAGAAATAATAAGAAAAAAAACAGGTAAGTAACTAATAGTTAACTACTATTTAAACTAGAATTAATAAAGATTACTCTATTAATATACTTATTAATATAGACTATAATATTTATATTATTATTAATACCTCCCTTATAAAGAAACTTTAGTTCCTACTAATTAATAAATTAAAAAGATAGATAAGGAGATATACTACTAAATTATTACTTAGTAATACCTAGAAGGTAACTATTCTAACTTTAGAAATTAGTAACTATATATAGAAAATCTATATCTATATTATAAAAAACTTATAGCTACTTTTATATCTTAAGTAGCTATAGATAGAGAATAATTATATTATTTATAATATTAAAACCTAATAGATAATATATAGAAAAAGTAGTATAATAGTATATTTAAAATATTAAAATAAGTTAATATAGTTTAAAAAGATCTAGTTAGCTTAGCTACTTAATACTAATTTATTTATATTTATCTATTAGTATACCATATAGTATATTAGTAAGATACTAAACTCCTACTAGATTATATCTATTAATCTAGTAGATATTAAGAAAATATTAGCTCTAAAAGTAGAGATAAACCTAAGGGATTATATCTCTATAAATATCTTAAAAGAATTCCTAGATTTTTTCTATCTAAATTCAGTATACTAACTACCTTCTAGTTACTTAGAGATAAACTACTATATCCTATTAATTCCTAATAATAAGAGATAAAAACTAGATTTCCTATAGGAACCCCTCTATAGTATATTATAGGAGGAGCTTTTAGTATTTAAGAAGACCTTAGAGGATTTACTTAATAAGGAATTTATTAAAATAAGTAACTTCTCCATTAATATCCTAATCCTCTTTATAAGAAAGCTAGATAGAGGAATATATTTCTATATAAATTATAGAACTTTTAATATAATTATAAAGAAAGATTATTATTTCTTCTACTTTATATTAGAAATTCTCTAGAGAGTTACTACTACTTACTAATATACTAAATTTAATATTATTACTATATTCTATAAAATTAGAATTAATAAAATAAATTAGGAGAAAATAGTTTTTTAGATATAATATAATTTCTTTAAATAGATAATATACTCCTTTAGACTTACTAATATTTCTATTATATTTTAATAGTATATTAATAACTACTTATAACAGTTTCTAGATAACTTTATTATAATATATATTAATAATATCCTTATTTATATTAGTAACTTATAAAAAAAGTATAAAGAGAAAGTCTATTAGATATTTAGCTACCTTACTGATATAGACTTTAAGTTAGATCCTAAGAAATATAAATTCTTAGTTATTATAGTTAAGTATAATAAGTTTATTATATTAGCTAAAAAAAGCTTCTCTTATAATTCTAAGAAATTAGAAGTTATTACTAACTAGCTCCCCCCTAACTTACTAAAAAATATCTATAGTTTCTTTAAGTTTATAAACTATTATAAAATTTTTATACTTCAGTATAATATTATTATAAAGTTTTTAAACTATCTAACTTAGAAGTTAGTTTCTTTTAACTAGAAACTAAAATAGTAGGAAGTTTTCCTCACACTAAAGTAACTCTTCACTATAAAACTGATCCTATAGATATTTAACCTTAATATTCTAATAATAATAAAGATAGATTATTTAGAGTATACTCTAAGAGGTATATTAACTTAAAATAATAAAGTTAGAGTGAGGTATTTAGTAGTTTTTCACTCCTAATATCTAATCCCTATAGAGTTTAATTACCTAATCTATAATAAGAAACTCCTTATAATACTAGCCTGTTTATAGATATAGAGAGTAAAGCTATAGAGTATTAAGAAGTTTAAGATCCTCACTAACTATAAAAGCTTTAAATACTTTATAAAAAAATAATAATTTATAGAGAAGTAAAGCTAGTAAGTAGAGAAGTTATCTTAGTATAATTTTTACCTTAAATACTAACTAGGTATCTAGATAATAACCTCTAATATCCTCTTCCAGAAGGAATAAAATACCTCTAAAAAGTAGAATAATAAGAAGTAATAGGGATAAGTAATATAGATTATCCTAGATACTACTATCCCTATAGAATTTTAAGTAAGATATATAAATATTATTAATATCTAGATTTTCAAAAGAAGATTAGATCTATAAGAGATATAGAATTATATTACTGAGAGAGACTCTTTATACTAATAGATTTTTATAATAATTCAGTAGAGAAAGTATAGCTTTCCCCCTGATCTCTATATTAAAATCCAGATTATTAAATATACTATTAATATACTAGAATAGCTTACCTTTAGAGAGAAACTTTAAATATTAAATAGTAAAGAAAATAACAGCCTTCTTAATAAACTTAAAATTAAGTTAGTATAGAAGTTATATAACTCCTCCCCTATAAGCTACCTAAAGTATAATAGTATACTAGAGATTATAAGCTGACAGTTCTACTAACCTAAATAGTCATAAAATATCTATTAATTTATATATAACTATAATATATATAGAGATATTTATATTTAGAGGTAAACTAAAAAAGAATTTCTAAAATTCCTGCTAGTACTTAACTAGTTATATTCTAATTTATTAATAGATTTTATTACTAACTTACCTCCCACAAAACAATAAGGTAGCTATTACCTCTAAGTTATTATTAATTAACTAGATAAAATCCCTATATTAGAAAAGATAGATATAATAGAGATAGAGGTATATATTTAGTAGTTCCTTAGTTACTATTACAGATTCTATAGAATACTACACTCTATTATAAGTAATAGAGAATCTAACTAGGTAAGTTACTTCTAAAAAAAGTTCTGCAGATTAATAGATATTATATACCTATTAAGTATTAATTACTACTTACAGACTAATAGAATTATAAAATAGTATAACTAGGAGATCTAAGTAGTTTTAAGAGTATTTGTTTATTAATCTTAAGATAATTAAAGTAACTTACTACCTATTATATAGTTAGCCCTCTATAACTAATAGTATAGTATAATAGAGACTATATCTTTCTTTATAGATTATAAATATTATATTAACTTTATTCTAATTACTAAGAAGTATATAGAATTACTTAGTAGTAGTAAACCTATAGCTTACTAGCTAGTTAAGAGGATATAGTTAATAATAATATATATCTATATAGAGATAGCTACTACTTAGTAGAGGTTAGAAACCTAGGTAAATAAAACCTAATTCCCTACAGATTAATACTAAATTAGTAATAAAATATAGTTAAATATATCTAACTATAAGTTACTAAAACTAAACTGAAAGCTATTCTAGCTATATTATAAGTATATAATAGTAAAGATCCTCTTACTATATATTATAAAGTTAGATATTCTAGAATCTATTTACCTACAGTTTTATATAGATTTACTCTAGAAAGCTACTATTAATTTACTACTTAGGTAAGTTATAGTTAATAGCTAGCTACTACTACTAGTAGATAATAATAAGGAGGTTAAATAGCTAGTTAAAAGTATTCTTACTGTAAGGATATATTAAGTAGAGAGAGGATACTAATAAGAAGTTTTTATTAAATAAGAAGAATATATAAATTCTATATAGAAGTCTATTAATATTATTATAGATATAGTAGCCCTAAAGTAGTATAAGGTAATATATAGACTAATTATAGATAATAATAGAAACCTAACTTACAGCTTCTAACTAGATAGCAGCTGGGGAGGAGGAAAATAATATTATAAACTATATCTAGATATTGAAATAGGCTATAGCTGAGAGGGCCCATCTAGACTAAAACCAACTAACCACTTCCAGCTATGAAACCTGAGAGAAGTAAAAATAGATAGAAAATATTAAAAAAAAAATATTTTAAAACTGTAGAATTATATTCACAGATCTACAGTCCAAAAGCTAAACTAATCTGAATAGTAAGTCTTAAATTCTGGAGAGAAAAGAAGTTAATTCTTTCTATCTGTCTGTAATAAACCTAGCTATTTATACTTATAAGGTTACTTATATTATATAAATAGGCCTATTTATAGGCCTAACCTTATTATAATCCTCCCCTTAGGTTTATTCTAAGCTTCTATATAATAAACTTAACTAAAATAAAAAAAATCTATCTATAATATTATAACTCTCTCTAATTAGGATATAGTAGTTACTAGTAATCCTCTTATATATAGTAACTCTCGAGATAATATTAATTATTATAATCTTTTTCCTATTAGTTCTATTTAAAGCTCTATATAAAGTAAGACTATTCTTCTTAAACTTCAGAGTGAGAAAAAGAATAATTAGTAGATCTTTAAGGAGTATTCTGTAAAATCTATCGCTACTAATCTATATATTAATTTATAAACTAGTCTCTCAGATAATATCTAATAGACGTAAAGTCTGTTCTAGCTGGGTAACTAGGGTGTAGTAGTAGTAAATATCCTGTAGAGACTAACATTTTTAACAGCTAACTGATAACTAGTTATGTAAGTTATATTAATTATCTAGAAGAACTATATTACTGGATCCTTATACTGCATCTTAGAGTAATACTTACAGTTTTATCAGATTTATAAATATCTTTCCTTAGTATGTAATAAGGTTTTAGAGTTATTTATAATTTAAATATCCTGAGTTTTAGCAGCTGGGTGTTAGGTAATACTGAAATCTTATTAACTTCTATTATATCTAGAGAGCTTAAATATAATATATTAGTTATTTTCTTTATAGATTAGGTTTATAAATCTTTAATAGATATCTAAGAAGTAATTATTATAAAATCTAATATTAGGTATTTACTGTAATTTTAGTAATATTATTCTATAGTTACTAAATAGGAAGGTGGATTATTATAAACTATTTAGTAAAATCTAAATATTTTACTGATAGTTAACTACTATCTATAAGCGAAAAAGTAATTCCTATTTCTATATTATTAGAGGTCTTCAGTATATTAAAAGCTTTCTCTAGAATTAAGAACCTTATTATAAATATAAGCTTGAGACTATTCTATAGCTCTGAGGCTATATATATACCTATCTAGTTACTATTCAGTTAGGATTACTTAAGTATTAACTCTCAGGATCTAAAAAATATCCTTAGATATACTTATACCTCTATAGAACTCTAGTAGGTTATTAACCTCTTTAATAAAGTTATTATTACTATTTAGTCTCTATAGAGAATCTAAATAAAATATAAAGCTACTAAACTGATCTACAGTAAGATTAACCTAATAGTTCCCACTATAGTAATATAAAAAAACTATAATATTAATATTAAAAAGTTAACGCCTCTAGTAATTATTAATATTATATCCAGCATTATAAGTATTACTATTAATAAGTATACTTACTTACATATTCTAAGGGGATTTATTATTAATATAAAATAGGCTAGTTAATCCTATTTACAGATTTATTCTAAGTAAAGTAATAAGTTTGAAGTTATCTAGATATTCCTCTAGTTAAAAAGTTCCCTCTATATTATAAAATAATATATACTACTTAACTTCTTTCTATAAATTATTACCTCCTAAGTAGTTTAGATTCAGGCCTCCTCTATAGTAGCTAATAAAATAGTTTACTGAAGTTTAGCTATCTCTATACTAATCTATAGTAGTGAATAGTTTTTACTAATTTAATATTAGTTTTTAACTATATTCTAGAACTGAGAATATTAATCCAGATAGATTTATATTAATAAAATAAGGTCTTCCTCCTACTTATAGTCTATAAGAACTAAAGTAATAGTAAGGTAAGTTTTAATAGTATAAACTCTTCTTCTGATAACTTCTAAGAAGCAGGCAGGCAGGATTCTGAGATAACTTATAAATAATTTATTATCAGGTTACAGTATTCTATATATTTATTTTTTTAGTAGCTAAGAATAGTATTATAAAGATTATTATTTCTAGAGTCTGAAAATAGTTTCTGCCTGCTACTAGAGAAATTTCTAAGTTATTAGGTAATATTATTAGAATATTACTATTAGCGTCTGGCAGAATACTTAGCTTCTTAGGCTTTACTTATTTAGCTCTTAAGAATATCTTATAGTTATTTTATATCTTCTTCTGTCAGACTACTATATTTATCTTATTATTATCTTTATAATCTTGGAACTATTTAAAGAAGTTAGGTTAATTATACACTAAATTCTCTTTAGCTAGAATATTAGAATAAAATTTTTAACTGAAGTATAGTTTCTATACTACTCTAATAATATTATAGCTTATAAGTTACTTTAGAATTTATCTAGTATTAAGAATAACTTATAACTAATTAAGTATTATAAGGAAGGATGCCCACTATAGGTAGTTATTTCTAGTATATATAATATATAACTATCAAGTAATCAGACAGAAAGAATTTTAGTATTATCTTAGGATAGTTAGGTCTGTAAGTATTATTACTATTATATAATGTAATTCTCTATTGCTGTTACGTTATTAATTATCTTAATATTAAGCTTATTCCTTATCTTAATTAATAACTAGATAGGTCTATACTTCACCTCAACTTAGTTTATATTATATAATAATAATTTAGAAACAATTTCCTTTTACTTTTTATCTATATTAATAAGTATTTTCCTTATAGGTTTTATCTGATACTACTAAAATATAGAAGTTATATACTTTAGTATATTCCTAAAGTATCTATCAGTATTTAGTAATCTATTTATCTCTATTAATAGTTTCTCTAAGTTTAATGTAAGCTAGTAGGTTATATAAAACTAGAATATAAATATCTAAGAAGCTTCATAATACTAGGAAGGTTAGTCTATCTACTATTTTAATAAATATACTAAGAAGCTATTCTCTTATTATTATACTTCTTACTAATATCTATAGGGGTAGCTGTAAGTAGTTAGGTTTTACGTTAAGTTAAGAATCTAGAGGCTAGTTGTTATAAACTCCTAATTCTAAATATAGAAGTTAGTTACTACTGTCGGAATATTATCTATACAGTCGGCTATCTTAAGGAATTTTTAGCACTTCTAGTATTTAAATCGTAAGGTCTAGAGAGGTAAGCATAATAGAGCATTCTTTTACAACCTTATTAACCTATTTAGAGTTATAGAGGTTGCGAATAACTAATCTTGAAACTGGTTTAATACTTATAGTAAGTAAAGGATTTTTCTCTGAAGTTATATAGAGAAGTCAGCTCTCTTGTAAAATAAATATTATAAAGGGGGGATTTACAGACCTAAGTTATATTATTAAGTTAAAAGGGATAAGTGTAAATATTAAGTTAGTAAGATTTTAAGTTTAAGCTAAATAATATATATGTAGAAGAAGTTCTAAGATCCTTTATCTATAGTAAAACTATCTCTTTTTATAGGTATAGATCTGAGAATAAGTAAATTATTATAGATATTATTCTATATAAGAGTAAATTACTACTCCTATTAAGAACAGTAAGTAAATAGTAAGTAAATAATATTATTATTTAGATGAAAGGTATCTTATTATTATTTAGTAGGTATAAAAAGGAAGCTTTCTCCTCTAAGTTAATTAACATTTTTCCTCTATTAATGACTCCAGAATTCTTGCTTTTACCTTCTTTCATCTGTAAATATCTTTTTTACTATATTGTACTTTAATTACCTTCTTCCTGGAAGAGTAATGGATACTCTATAAATATACTTCGTCAATAAGTTTCGTAAAATTTACTTAATTTATAATTTAAGCTTCTCCACTCCTTCAGAAATTATTAATAATATACTATAATAAGTTTCAGTTAATCTTTCTAAGCTTTTAGTATATATTCTTTCTCTTACTTCACTCTAAATTAATATATAGTCTAACCTATTATCCTTAAGTTTTAGTTAGTCTTATATTCCTTAAGATTATAATACCTCAGAATAAGTACTCTAAAATTACTTTTACCTATTAAGTTTATAACTTCAAGCCTCCCCTCAAGATATAGGTAAACTTCTGGAGAATTCTTATAGAATCTTGGAATTATTAGCTTATCTAAAAACGCACCTATAATATATTCACACTTTATTATTAAGTATTTATTCATTCCAGTATTACTTATTAGTCTGGATCTTAAGTCTATAAGTTACTTTAATATCTTACTACTATTTATAGCTTCTTTATTTAAAAGTATAGCAGGCGAAATATTATCCCTTATAGTTATTATAAAAAGTATACTTATATAACTTATAATAAGTAAAATAGTTTATAGGTCTGTAATCTATATTTTGAGTGTATATTATTACCTAGAAGCTTTTATACTAACTACTTCTTTTATAAAACTTAGAATACCTACTTTTTTAACTTTAATACTATCTACTAAAGATTCAGTTTTAGTTACTATTATATAAATAAGATATATTATCTTAGCGGTAAATATAATAGTCTTCCTATTCCTAAATCTAAAATCTCTTAAGATTTTGAGAAAATTATTATTAGTAGAGTTAGTTTATTTAACTTTACTTATTAACGTAATATACTTTTCCCTTAATAGAAGAAGTATTTTAATATTCCTAATGTTTTCTTTACTTTCTTAGCTTATTTTTTTATATGTAACTTACTTATTATATTTAGCTCTCCTATTCTTATTAAGAAATATTAATCTTTAGTTTAAAAGTAATACCTCCTAGTAAGTTAGAGGAAGAAACTTTTTTCCTTATATTATTAATTTCTTTAAGGGAAATAAGATAGTTATTATTTATTAGGTTTATAAATATATCTAGTTATTATAAATAGGAAAATAAAATAATAAAAACTAGAAGAAAAAAAAAGAAATAGATAAAGAAATCTTTTTAGTAATAAATATATATTATATTTTTATTCTTTAGTATAACTTCTTTTTCATAAGTAGAATTATCTTCCCTCCTTAAAATTCTAAGTTATATTTTATCAGCTAGAAGCTTCTATATATCTCTCTTAAGAAAAATAATAAGTTTTGTAACTAGTAGTTTACCTGTAAATACTACCTATTATTATCCTAACTATATTAAGTTTAGAAACCTTAATAGATAATATTAATTATTATACTGAGTCTATAAATATACTAATTTAGTGAATATAAATTATTATATCTAGTTTATTTAAAAATGTTAAGTTTATTTCATAGTATGAAAAATAGGCGTTTATTATAGTTATTTAGGTTTATTAAAAGTGAAGTATTTTTCCTTTTATATCTCTATTACTTAATTTAATCTATTAATATTTATACTATTTAAGATAAAATCGTAAGTTGAAGTTACTAAGATTATAGGGAAATAGGGAATAAAGAGGTTTCAGTAGTAAGAAAAGAGAAAATCTAGATTAAGAAAAGGAAATAATTAAATAAGTATAATAACTAAAGTGTGAGTCTGTAAATATCATCTAAAGTAAAGTTTTTATTATTATTATTATATATGTATTATTAAACTGTTATATTTTAATATTAGGTTCTTGAGGATGGGGCTATTATTAGGATTTAGATTTTAAACTTAGGATCCTGAAGTATTTTCTCCACTATATGCTTGATATTTAATAGGTGTTCTTTTTGTTAAGTTGTCAGTCCTGCTAAAGTATTATCGTTAGTCTCGCTTGGGATTATTTATGTAATATTTTGATTTGATTCTATATGAAGCTGCTAGTCTATCTTCCTAAAAACCTTAATAAATTAGCGATTTATAGTAATTCTAATATTATTTATTTTTTCCTTCTTTAGAGGTATCTAAAAGTTTAAATACAACTATCCTTATATATTATCTTCTCTAAAAAGGAGGTATTTAAGTTATAGTAGTCTTCCTTTTTATCTAGCTATCTTCTCTATATTAGAAGTATTTAAATAGTCTATTTATTTGTCTCTTTGCTGGTCTTTAGATAAATAGGTTAATCCTGCTGCATTTATTAGCTTAGTAGGATTATCTTCTTAATTATTCTGTAATTATTATTATAATTATTATTTTCTGTTATATCTAATAGAGTAATTCTTAGTCTACCTGCAGGCTAGGTCTGTAAATACCCTACTGATAATAATCTTATAATATGAAGTTATAAAAGTTTGTTTAGTGAAGCTATATAAATGCTAGTTTCTGAATATTTTCTGGGTCTCTAGAGTATCTACTAGTTTTAAGAATATAAGTGTAACTATCACTCAGTTTTCTTATTTCTGGTATAGATCTGTAAATAGCTTTCTTTAGTAATCTTTCCAGTCTTTATACTTACTTATATGTTTTTTCTTAATGGTAGAATAATATATTATATTTTTATTATATTATGTTGATGTTTATTTATTAAGGTAGTATAGAAATATCTCTCTATTCTAACTTTAAAGATTAAAAGTAGAATAATCTGCCTCTAGGTACTATTAAAATAGGCTATAACTGAGAGGGCCTATCTAGACTAAAACTAACTAACCACTCCCAGCTATAAAACCTGAGAGAAGTAAAAATAGATAGAAAATATTAAAAAAAATATTTTAAAACTATAGAATTATATTTATAGATCTACAGTCTAAAAGCTAAACTAATCTAAATAGTAGGTTTTAGATTCTAGAGAGAAGAGAAGTTAATTCTTTCTATCTATCTGTAATAAATCTGGCTATTTATACTTATAAGGCTACTTATATTACGTAAATAAGCCTGTTTACAGGCCTAACCCTATTATAATATCTAGCTAGAGTTATATCTAGATATTTAAAACTAATCCTCTCGCCCAGATAGAGTTTTAGTAGGCTCTATATAATATTATATATATAGACTTTTCCACACACTTGTAAAAACTTCTCTTTTACTCCTTAGTTTTAAATAAATAGTATTTTACATTACCTTCCAGTTAAATAAGTTTAAATCTAACCTTTCATACTTATTAATAATATAAAACTTAAAATACTTATAATTCTTATAGAGAATAAAATTATATTAAATAATTTTTATAATATTATTATTAATTATACTTTCTACTTCCTTTTTAATTAACTTTTTAAATAGTAAGCTTAATATTATAATTATATCCTTAATATAAAGAGTAAGTAAGAATACTAAATTTAATTACTTCTTAGCTATAAAATATACTATAAATTAAACTTTTTAGTTAATTTTTAGAAGTAGTAGACTAATTATATATCTATAGGTTATATAACTTAAAAATACTAATTTAGTTTTAAGTATTTAAAGTTAAGATAGTAGATTACTAACTACTTAAGGAAGGAGAATATTATTATTTTTTAAGATAGAGATAATATAAAATATTAACTATATATTTAGAGTCTTAGAGATAATTATAAATAAAATTAGAATAGTTATATAGAATTATAAACTTCTATTTAATATTAGATTACTTAGAGATCTTTAGTCTAACTGAAGGTTAATATATAAAATTATAAATACTAATTCTTATAAAACTATAACTCTAGCTATACTATTATTAATTTCTTATTTATTACCTTTAAAATACTATTTTATAGCTATTAATTAAAACTCTTGAGAGCTATAAAGTAACTTAAGAATATAAGTTTTACTATAAGTAGTAATAAGAGAGTATAGGTTTTACTAACTTTTTTTCTCTTACTATATATATATAAAAGTCTGGAGTAGAAAGATTATTATATAAGAGATATTAAAGTTATTATATATTACTAAAGTAGTATTAATAGTATATTTAGTATACTTATAGTAAACCTCCTCTATAGTTTTATATATAGTTTAAACTTAGGTAATAATATCTGGAGAGGAAGCTAAATCTTCCGTAAGATATAAATACACTCTAAAAATAAGTAGTATAAATATAAAACTATTTAGGTTAGTAGTATTATTAATTACTTTATATATTACCTAAAAGGATACCTTTTAAGTAATAGTAGGAGATTCTATATAGTAGATCTTATATATATAATATAGAAATATATAATAATATTCTACTTTACTAATATTATTATATATCTTAATAAATATAATATAAACTATTAATTCTATAGTTTTTACTTCTAATCTAAAGTCTTCAGATCGAAAAGTTATATTTATATTAGTAGTAATAAAATTAAGAGAACTTTAATATATATTAATCTAATATACTTTAAGAATCTCCTATATTATTGTTACCAATAAGTTAGATAAAAATTAAAGAGTATTAAATACTATAGTAGTATTAATAATATAGAGTATATTATAGTTATTAATATAAATAATATTAATAATAATCTTAAAATTAAAATTAAAATTATCTTAAATAGTAGAATAAAATCGTAAGGAAGCTATACTATATATTTAACAGTAATAGTAGTACCTCTCGAGAGCCTTAAGAGTATACTATTTAACTAAATATCCCACCTTAGTAAGGATATTATAGAGATATATTACAGCTAAGTATCTAAAATAATAATAAAGTCTCTATATCTCTATCTCTATAAAGTATATAGAGGTAATTATTCTCTCTATATTAAAAAGTATCTATAGATATCCCTATTTTCAAATAATAAATATAATCTTTTTACTTTAGTAAAACTTATTATAAATATTATTAAATATAATACTAAAGTAATCTATATTAATAAAATAGAAAAGAAAGAATATATTATAAGAAACTATATAAAATATAATAACGCTAAGTAGTATAAATATATGTACTATTCTAAATATTATAATAAAGGTAGCTCCTCTAAAGTATATTATTACTAATTTACCTTATAGAGACGTAAGGATAATAGAGAGGATAACTAACTACTTTAATATAGTAAACTAGAAGTACTTAGTAGTTAAGAAGCTAATAGTATCTAAATTAAGTAGAATACCTTAAAATATAGTATTTAAGTAGTAGCCCTTAAATATAAAAGTATATACAGAAGTAATAATATTATCTATAAGTTTACTACTAATAGTAATATTTTTAGTAAGAATATAAACTATTACTTAATCTTAGAAGATTCTAGTAATTTTATCTCTATTAAAAGTAATAAACCTCTTACTATAAAATAATATAAAAAATATCTCTAAAATAAATCCTATAGAATAGTCTTCCTTAAAGTTAATATCTATTTAATAGTATATAATAATATCTTCATTAATATTAACCTCTAGTAGAGCCTTAAGATTATTATTATTAAGACTATTAATATTTTTATAGCTTATAAGGAAAGCTTAATATATTACTACAGAATATACCTTGAGGTTAGTAGTTAATTTATATTTATTATATAAAATATACCTCTCCTTAAGAATATACCTTATAGACTAATAACTAAATTTACTATATATATAGTATTTTTAATTTAGTTATTTTTGCTTTGTATCTGTAGTAGTATCTAAGCTCTTCACCCTATATATAGTTCTAACTGTAAAATTTACCTAGTAACAGTATTTATACTAATACTAACTTATAACTAGTTTAAATAGTAATAAAATTACCTATTGTTGTAGATAATTATACCTCCAGTTGTAATATTTAACCTTATAGTAAAGGAAGACCTGATAGTAATAATTAGTGAGAGCCTCAGTGAAGCTAAAGTTTAACGTATATAGCTGAAAGTAACCACTAAGGTTATAAGGTTAAGAACTTTTATAAACCTCTTAAAGATAAAATAAAATAAAAATGTTAGTAGTATAATAGCTATGAGGCTATTAAGGTCTTACAGTATACTAACTATATAGTGCAGCCTAGTAGTAGAGACCAGCCACTAGTAATAACTAGCTACTAGTTATTACTACCTACTAGATAATTAGTAACTAATTACTTAAAATATCTAGATCTAGTTTATATATAGCTTATAGACTATATACTATAAATATTAATATTCTTAACCCTATTAGTATACTATATATAATAATATATAAAATATATCTTCTCTTAGTGAAACTAATATTAATTAGTAGTTAACCTTACTATTACTACTTACTATAAATTAGTAAGATTTATTGAGAAAGAAATAGTAATAGAAGATTATTAAGCTTAACTTAAAGTAAGGTTACTAATCTCTTAGTCTATTTAGATATTTTTAATAATAATCTTTCACTTAACTTAAGGTAAGATAATATCTCTTTAATAATTATATTAATATATCCTAATTCTAGTAGTTAAATATTCATCTATATTTAAGATTAACTTATAAAAGAGATACTAAAAATATCTTATATAAGTATATTTATTAAATATTTTTATTATAAGATTTACTAGATTTCTATAATAAAGGAATTTTTAATATTCTAAATCTCTCTAAATCTCTTTATATTTCTCTCTTTCTTCTCTATATTTTTCTATTTTTTTCCTCTCTTCTTTGATTTAACTAATAGATAGTTTCTCTCTCTAAGACCAAATTTTATCTATATAATACTAATAAATAGAATTAGTAAATAATAAAAATAGAATCTCCTATTTCTCTCTATCTTCCCTCTTTTAATTTATAGTTTTTTGTAATTTCCCTATAGTTAGAAAATAATTAGTAAAATATCTAAATTAGTAGAGGTTTTTAGAAGATCTTTTGAAGATTTTAATATAATAAATAATATAACTTTTTTAGGGGTAAGAATATTAATAAAATTAAAGTTTCGTCTTAATAGTAAGATTTTTAGTAAATAAAAAGCTTTTAATTTTATTATAAAATATAACTCTACCTAAATTAATAACTAAATAATATAAATTATAATAATATATATATATAATTACCTTTTTAGTAGAGATCTTCTAAATTTCTTTAAGGATAACTTTAAAGATTAACTAGAGGATATATAAGCTATTATAGATAAATAAATATTTAAGTATTTATAAAATACTCTCTTTATCTATAATATTAAGATTAATATAAAAAATAAGTAGATCTACTAAATTTTTAAAAATTTAATAAAGTAAGATAAGGTTATCTTATAGACTGAGGAAGAAATCTAAAAGAAAATTATAAAAATATAGAATTTTAAGATACTTATTAATAACTAATTAAACTTTTTTAATAATATTATTTTTATCTAGTAGATATATTCTATAATCCAGAAGTAATAATAAAAAGTAATTTATTAAGATCTTATAAAACTTAATATCTATCTAGCTACTTTAAGAAACTAATCCTAAAGAGTATCTTAATAAATAGAGAGATTTATAGTTAACTTACTATTATTAATAATAAATCTAACTTTTTAATAATAAGGATAATTTAAATAATAAGATTTTGAAGATTAATAAGAATAATAATCTCCTTATAATGAGAATTAATAGTATAAACTTTCTACTTTACTCTCTATAATATTTCCTCTATATATTAACTTTCTAAATAATTACTAAAAGACTAGATTTCTCTCTATTAATATACTAATAACTAAAATATAACTAATTTAATAAAAATATATAACTTTAAGATAAAATATAGAGAAGCTCTCTATAATATTTTTAAATTAAAAATCTATATCTTTAGAGATTTTTATCTAAAGTTAGATATATTTAACTATATATAAGCTAGAGTTTTTTTAATTATACTAAAAACCGAAACTCTTAAATACTATTTTAACTACTTTAGTAATCTCCTTAATTTTATAATATTTTATAATATAGCTTAATATATTAAAAACTATTTTAAAAATGATAAGAATTAATAGGTTTACTTTACTGACTAGTATAATATAATATTCAGAAGTATTATTACTAATAATTTAGATAAAATAAGAAAGGAAGTATTTAAGATCTTTTTTACTAAACTAATATATATTTAATAAACTTTCTCTTTTAAATAGTATACTAATCTTAATTTCTAAAACTACTTTTTAAGTATATACTGAGGAATATTAGAATATTAATTAGCTTTTTTTTAGCTTTATAGTAATATACTAGAGAGTCTGTAACTAATTATAATCTATAGTTAGTATTACTATAAATCTCCCTTTTATAATATCTTAATATATACTTAAAAATACTAATAATTCTGAAAGATTCTTATTAATTAGTATAAATTAATATTAAACTTACTGGATATATAATTTACTTTAGAGTTTTTACTAAAGATATAGATATAGCTATTAAAAATACTTCTAAATACTATTTAGAGGAGGATATTACTTAACTCTTACTATTTTATATAATAAATTTAATAAAAAATACTATATATATAGTAAACCTAGTTACTAGTTAATAAGATATTCTCTTAATAAGAAAAGAAACTTCTATAATTAATATAAATTTAATTTCTATATAGTAGATATATTAGTATCTACTTATTATTATTTTTTATATAATATAAAGAAGTAGAAAGTTTAAATAATAACTCTAGAAATATTTATAAAATTAATATTAAAGATAATATAGTAGTATATTACTTTTAGGATTATTAGCTTAAGAATTAACCTGAAATATTAAGTACTCTAAATAATATTTTAAATAACTTTATAATATCTTATTTTAAAGAATAACTTATATTTCTAGATAGTTAAAAGATTATAAGGATCTTCTAGGACTAAGTAGTAATCTATATGCTAATAAAAGAAGATAATATAACTAAGGAGATTACTATTTTAGTATCTATATTTATCCTTAAAAGATACTATTTAGATATAGGTTTCTAAGGAATTTTACCTAACTTAAATACTACTAACTACTTTATAACTAACTACTTCCAGTTTAATATTCTAAAATAAATTATTCTTCTTTCTATTCTTTTGAAAATTTCCAGAGAAAGATTAATTTCTATTTATTTTAGAAGAGATAAACTTAAAAAATAATAGATATAGTTAATATATTTATACTATTTAGTATAATAATATTCTATATAATTTCTTATAAGATTTTATTTCTATTATATTTTACTAATATAAATTACTTAGATATTATTTTTAATAATATCTATAATTAGTTATATTAAAATAAGAAAGTTATCCTAATTATATATAAATAGAAATATCTATAAATATTATTAAATAAGAAAGAGATATTTACTTTTTTATATTTAATAGAGATTAAAATCTAGAGACTCTATTATTACTTTAGATATTTATCTATTATATATCTTTAAGAAGTTTTCTATAAAACTAGATATTTTATTAATTAACAAGTTTTTATAGTTCTTAAAAAATATTATTATTAATATTAGATATATAATACTACTTCCTCTGAATTTAAATTTATCTTTTATAATAATATTAACTTTAATTTTAAAGTTATTATTAATATCTTTTACCTTAAAGGTAATTACCTTATTCTCGATATTATTAATATAGCTACAGTTTTTAATACTACTTAATTCCTACGTAATATTTTAGTAAGATTAATATAGAAAACTTTTAAAGTATACTAGATTAATATTTATTTAAACTTACTTAATTTTATTTCTACTAATACTAGAATAAACTTCTAATCTGAAAACTTCTATTTAGAAGCTAAAATAATAAGTTTAACTATTAGAATTATACCTATTAAAGTTTATAATAGTACTAGTAAGGTAGAATATTACTATATTTTTCTCTATTACATATATAAAATCTACTATTAAAAGTACCTATTATTATTATAAGAATAATACTTCCAGGCTACTTATAAGTTAATAAATAATACTACTAATCTTAATAATCTTATATTTACACTCCTTATTTTTAGAGTCTACCTTTAGCTTACTTAAGATTCTACTCTATCCCTAGAGATAATCTTATAGATATAAGTAATCTAAAAAGTAACTAAAACTATCTACTATAAATATATAAAAAAGATTATTAATATTACTATAGCTACTTATAATAATCTTAATATATTATATATTATAAGTTTCTTATTATAATTTCTTATATATATCGTAGGAAAAGAAAGATTAATAAAATTCCTTCTACTTACTTACTACTTATAGTAAGATATATATTATTAATTTCTCTTATAGCTTTTAAGAATTCTACTTAATTACTATAAAAGTATATTATAAAAATAATAATATTTCTCCTTAATTATATATCTTAATAGAAATATAAGAATATTTCTAATATAAATATAATAATAGTAATATTAATAAAGCTAGAGATTTTTCTTAAAAAACCTTATTTATTTTAATTTTATTTCCTATGATCTTTAAACTTCTAAATATTCTAGAGATATTAGAAGATAATTGTGATAAATAAATAGTATGGTATATGGTCTGAATGTAGGTTGTTGAAAGGTATAATCTATTCAACTTAGAATGGAACGCTCGAATGTATATAAATGGGCTGGTTGGGCTTTATATAAGCTAGAATAGCCACACAGCAGAATAGATACTGTAGCTATTCTCACACACCCCCCCAGTAGAATAACTGCTAGATGAAATCTTATGCTTTGAGCTCTAAATAGTATGTTTGTGATAAATGAAATACTGTAAATAGATGTTGAAAGTTGTTCTTTAAATATTAAAATAAAAGAAATAACGTTTTTTGACTAACTTATTATGATATTTATCTTTAATATAGTTGTTGTTGATATTTAGCAGGAGTGACCTGTTAGTTCCTTCCGAGATTGTGTGATCTTGGTTATATAAGTGTTATGAATTTTGGTTTTATTTATACTTACTAAGCTTTCTTATCTTCTTAACTAATATTCTTAACTGTTATTATATTTATTAGTTGTAAGTATCGCTACTATAGATTTTATATATTATTTTATATAAATTATTTTAACTATCACTAATACTTAATTTAGGCTGAAGTAACTTACAATACTGTTACTAAGGTTAACAATGTAATTTTGTTGCGCCTTATTCTGGATACTATAGTTTTTAATCAGCCTGTTCCTATTCTCACCTAGTAAATTCTTTTATTAAAGGAGATGCTTTCTAATGCCGACTTTATATCTTTTTAATAAATGGAACTCGACCTTGTAATAGGCGTTTTTCGTTATTTTTATTGTTCTCTCGCTCCTAATAATATATCCAGAATTTGAGAACTGATTCTTTATTTCTTGCAGATATAATAGTAAATTCTATTATTAAACTTGTAAATTTTGTTGGGATTTAGTCTATTTATATAATTTGAAAGTAGGTTAGTAATATAGAATATTTATATCTTTTTAAAATGTATTTTATTATTAAGTAGTAGTGTGAGATTAAGGTTTCTTAACTGAAAATCTTTATTAAAATATATTTTACTAAGTTTCCTAATCTCTGAGAATCTTTACCTAGTCTCTCTATATTTAAGTTATTTAATATATCTAAGTTTAGTGGCGTTAAAGATATTATTATTTAAAAGTTAGCTATTTCTGTTAAGAAGTTAGCTACTTTCGCTATTACTAAGTGTTACTATAGTTATCTTAAGAAAATACAGATTATTATCCTTCTTATTAATAATAAGGAAGATAACTTTATAGGTGATCTGTTAGTTAAGGATAAGGATAAGGAGTCTGAATTTATTAAAGAGGATAATAATAAGGTTAAATAATCTGAAGAAGAGGAAGAGGATAAAGTTAAAGAGATTGTTAAATACTTAAAGAAATATTGTAAGAATATATTAATATCTATAAGAAAGTCTACTTAGATTAAGAATTAAGAAGTATCTTCTAAGATTAAGAATCTGAAATACTAACTTGAGAGTATATAATATTAATTAGTTAACTCTAATAAGTCTGCTAGTTCTAAAAAATCTATATTTATTAAGAGGAGTAAGTTAAAAGTTAAGACTTTAGAGGAATGCAAAAGTTACTTAGTTGAAAATAAGATAATTGGAGAAGCTTAGTCTCTCTAAACTATTCTCTATATTATTTATATTTTAAGTTTTATTCTTAACTATAGTCTCTATCTTTACTTAATTAAAATTAGGAATAATAATATACCTACTGAATATTATTTCTAGTGCGTAAATAGATTCTAAAAAACTTATATCTCTATGTCCTAAAAGACTTATAATATGTTTAAATACCATATTGAAGCTATTGAGATATCTAATAATAATCCTGTAAGTAACTTATTATAAATTACTAATTTAAAGCTAACTCTTGCAGATAAAAAGTAAGTAAGTTAGTAATATAAAAATTACAGTCTGACTTAAGTTATGTTTAAATTAACAGAAAGAATTTAAATTAGCTTTTATTAAGAATAGAAGTATTTCTAGTTTTATTATTTAGACGCTAGTTACTCTAAAAAATACTATTACTAAAGTGTTATTATCCTTGCTGCCTGTTTAACTACTTATAGTTAACTAGATCTCTAGCTTAACTGTAAGTATAACTAAGTTACCTTTTAGCTGGAATTCTATCTCTCAGCTAGTTACTAGTAATTTTAGAGGTTATTTTAGTGGTTTAACTTTTAGCTCTATTAGATACCCCCCTCTTCAGCTTAATTTCTATATACTAGTTACTGCAGCTTAAGCTTTATCTTAGAGTAATAAGTTTAAATAGTCTCTCTTAAGTTAGATATAGACTTAACTAGAAATCTTTATTCTCCGCGAGAGAGTGGATAAATTCTGCTATTTATTTATACTCTATATTAATACTACTAAGATTTTCCTCTGAAAATTAGGATTTTATTTGTTATTATTTAAATTCTAGCTTTTAGGGGACTGGGTAGTTTAGTTTAGATAGTCCTAATAATATTAATTAAAAATCTATTAAGTTGAGAAATACTCTAAATTATTTAAACTTCATTTAAGTTAAGTTTTTCATGAGTCTATCTATTAGTATTATATCTATAAGTATATAAATAACCTCGAAATTTCCTTTTAAATATTCTTAGTGTAACTATATTTATTAAATATCTATATATTAAAGTTTAGTAAATAGATACTTACTATTTGAAACTACCAGTCTGATAGTTTAGTAGTTATTATAATAGACTCTCTAAATATCTCTAAAGTCTAACTTTATATCTTAAAATAGTCTTTTTAAAGTTATAGCCTCTTTTGAAGTATATTTAAGATTAAGAAGTTTTACTTTAGTGGTTAATATTGTAATAGTGTTTTATTGAGTAGCGTTCTATTGGATTGGTCCTCTAAATAGAGTAATAATATAGTTATAACTTAATCTTCAAGTATCTTTATTATTTGTGAAAGAAGTATCTCTAGTGATCAAGAGTGTCTGAGGTATTTTATTTATACTCCCTAAGCTTCTAAACTGAAATACTAGGAATCTTATCCTATAGAGGTACTAAATTATATAGTCTATAGTATCTTAGTGTATTTAAGAAGGGTTTATAAGGTATCTCGATAGGAGAGAGCAGATATATAAGATATCTAGTTATACTATAATTAATATATAGAGAATTAAACTGACTTTAGTCTAATATATATGAATTTCTTTTAATATTATTTAATTAGAATTTATAATAAAAGATACTATTAGAAGTAATGTTATTAGTGTTAGTTTATGTTTGAGATTGAAATGTTTGGCGATTTTAGTAATATATATATTATAAACTAAGTAAATCTTCTAACACTTATAATCTCTAACTACTTAAACTCTTAGAAAGTACTCTACTGGATTCTGTTCTTTTAGCTTATATATTTACTTTATACTAGTAATAATATTAAATACTTCCTTTTTGGCTGCCTTATAGTATAAGAGAAGAATATTATCTATATAGAAGAGGATATAAATAGTTAAACTCTGGTTTTTGAATAGATAAAGCTCCTCTAAGTAAGGGATAAGATTTAGAGATTTTAGTGTAATGTAGAAAGTTTTATATTACAGGAAGGATATATCTCGAAGCTTATAAAAAGCTTATTTAAGCTCTATGCACCTCCCTATAACTTTAAATTTATTAGGTAGTTTAACTATTATTAGAGGGTTATTTAGATTCCTTATAATATTAAGAAATATATTAATAACGTTAAACTGAAGGACTTTAAAGTTAAATTATACTGTAATTACTATAGCTACTTAAAAGGTTCAAATAGCTAGTGTTACTATATATATAGTTTGTAGTGGATTAACTAGTTATATATCTCTACGTACGTAAATTCTTACTTTATATTATTCTAGGAAACTATTAGTATCTATCTTATAAATAAAAACCCACTTTAAAAGTAGGAACTTTAACTTTGTATCCTGATAATCTATTTCTCGCTAGATACTTTTTTCCTTTAACTTTATAATTTCAACTTTTGCCACTTTAATAAAAAACATTCAGAGGGGTTCTAGTAGGTTAGTAATATCCTTCTAGATCTTAGGAGATACTACTAGTTAGTTAAGATATATTTGAATCTGTGTGGCTAGATTCTTCTTTTTTAGGGCTATATTTCGAATAATGAGGAAAACTATTAAAAAACTGAAACTATCACTATTAAGTTTCTATTACTGATTAGGTAGATAGATACTAATAAAACTATCTTATTTACGCTCTATAAGGTATAAGATATTACTATTATATTCTTTCAAGAGTATTATATAGTTATTAATATTGATTTCAGGCTTGAGTTACTATTGTTGTCTACTTCTATGTTATTAGCCTGACTTCTAGGCTATTAAAATCCTAAAATTCTGAGGTTGAGAGCTGTATTTTAGTCTGCCCTAAGTTAGCTAAACTAGGGTCTTAATATAATTACCTCCAGCCTCCTAGTTTAAAGTAGATTTACCTTCTTAGCTAGCTGGATTCTATACTTTAAGTATACTATTTAGTTTTCTAGCTATTAATATATTTCCTAAATCCTGATTTTTAGGCGTCTATACTAATCCTGTTAGTTTAGAGGTTAGTTTAGATATTATTAAACTTCTCTTATTAGTTTTTAAGATTAAGCTAGAGCTTAACCTAATATTTTAGGCTGCCTCTAGTATTATGGGAGCTACTAGTAGAAGAGAGGGTTTTTTAGCAGGTATTCTCTCTAGTTTAAACTCTCTAAGTATTTTAAGAATAGGATCTTCTTCCTTCTTAGTAATTAGCTTAACTAGAGGTTTTATAATTTCTTTAGTAAATACTTTATATAAGTTATATTTTAAGTAAAATCTCTTCTTATTAAATTTAATATTCTGGGTGATAATAATTTTATAAAGATAGAAGATCTAGATTCTATAGAGATTATAAGTATTTAGAATATATCCTACTAGGTATCTAATATATCCCCTTAGTTTAACTTTAAATAATCTTTTTAAAATGTTTTATTTATAGTATTTCTTAAGTAGGTATATTTAATATCTATAGATGTAAATCTATCCCTAATAGGAATGTAAGTTTTAATATAAACTTAAAGTATATTCTAGAACCTATTAATAAAAATACTATCTAAACTAAGTTTCTTTAACTTTATATAGTAACTTCTAGTTATTTTAAGTGTTTAGAGATATATTATATAATATTACTACTACTTAAATTACTTCTACCTATAGTTTAGATAGTAATTATCAGGCTGGATTTATACTAAGTAATAGGATCTCTAAATAGGTAGGTGTTATATTATATAACTATTTAAACTTATCTTTCCCCTCACTTAGCTACTACTCCACACTAGTATTTAAGCCTCGCCACTTAGAATAACTATTATTCTGGACGTCAGTATTCTCTTATGGGGGACCTAATAGGCCCCCAGTGTCGCCCCTCTCTACTGTAGCTTAATATAATTCCCCCTCTAAGAGATTCTATCCTTAGAACCTAACTACTAAAGTTTAGTATAGGGAAGTAACGCTCTGCTCCCCCTCTAGTATTCCTTATTAGTTAGAACCTGGAAGTCTATTCTAAACTTTATATCTCAGCCTCCTAACGTTAGATCCTAGCTAATATCAGCCTCCTAAAACGCATTCTAACTATAATTATATTTTAGTTAATTTAGTATCCCTCCTGAAGTAATTTATCTTCCTCAGCTATAGGAATATCAGAAAAGCTTCTTCCTCACTCCTAACTATAGGAATTTTATATCTACTATATTTATAATCTCTCCTCTCTTTAGAGATATCCTCCTAAATATCCTCTAGTAACTATTAGTAAGTTTTTTATTTCTTCCTATTTTATAAAATATTATTTTTAATATCTAGATTTAGATATTACTCACTTTATAATTCTTTTAACTCTAAAGAATTATATTATTCTCTATATTACTCTTATTATCCTCCTCTAGTAACCTCTAAGTAACCTCTTTATTATTAAATTATATATTCTCTATCTTAATAAAACTCTTAACTACTTATAGCTAAATAAAAACTATTTTTATTATTTAATTTCTTAACCTCATAGATATAACTACTATTTTCTTTTATTAATAATCTTATTTTCCAGATATTAATAATAATAATAATAATATAATATCTATCTCTACTGCTACTAGTATCCTACCTCCACTCCTTCCTCCTACTCTAAAAAAGGAAGTAACTAAGTTTTCTCACACTACTTATAAGTAGCTACCTACTAACAGCTTTAATAATAATAATAACTCTAATCTTATATATCCTATCCCCTATTATTATTACTTCTATCTCTTAACTAGCTGGAATCCCCAGAACCTTATCTTAATATTCCACCTCTACTGTGAGACCACTAATAAGTCTCTATAATTTCCCTATTCTTATTTCTCTAACTATCTTAGACACTAATAATAAATATTCTTATTATATTACTATATATAATAAGGAGTATATTCTAGTATACCTCTATTCCCTCTCTTATAAGCTACTCTTATAGCTGAGAATTTCTTTCTAATATTTCCTAAGTTACTTATATTACTACCTCCTCTATCCTAATCCTCCACTATCTTTTTAATAATTTTTTATTAGAGTCTAACCTCCTCACTACTACCCATAAAGCTAAAGTAATTTTTTATATTTCTAACTTCTAATACCCCCCTACTAATTAGTTTTATAAGAGAAACTTACTAAAATATAGACTATAGCTAAAAAAACCCTCTAGACTAAAACCTCCCATACTAATAAGTCTGACACTAAATACAAGACTAAGAATAAAGAAGCTAAGTAGCTAACCTACAAATACTAAATTATAGCTACTAAAACTATAACCTCTACCACTTCGCAGTAAAACTACCTCTTAGAGTGAAGCTTCCAGGCTACTACTACCCTTCACCTAATATAGGAAGTATAAACTTATATTATTAAAATCCAGACTACTATCCTCATAAGCCTCTAGACTATTTTTCTAAAGTAATCTTTAACTTATTCTCATATTATTAATACTTTTTTTCTCCCCTAGTATCCTCTAGTAACTTTCTCTCTCTTAATATTCTTATTATAATATATTAATAACTTTAATTCCTATTCACCCTCCCCTAAAAACTCTAATGAAAAGAATAATAATAATAATAATAATACTAATAGAAGTAATAATAATAATGAAGCTACTTAATCTAATTCCCCCCTACTTCCCCCTTAATATTCTATATTTATATTCTCTTCAGAATTTAGTTACTACCTTTAGGCTTATTTTATTTTTCTCTAGCTTTCAGACTTAATATAAACTTCCTAGCTTCATCTCGCTAATAACTTAACTCTACTATCCCTCTTATAATTTACTAATAATACTCTAAATATCTATCTTATACTTAGATCTTAACTTCTTTAAGATATAATATTAAAGTTCCTATAAGTTTTCCTCCACTCTATATTCCTTCCACTTAACTAAATACTATTAATTCCTTCAAAATTCTTTATAATCTATAATATAATTAACCTTATATATATTATCTTCTAGATCTTTAATAGGAACTATTTAAAATTCTAATAGTTCTCCTCTATATTTCTCTAACTAAAATAGAGAGAAGATATTATAAATCTAATATCTTTTTTTAAAGTTAAATTTAAATACTTATCCCCTATTAACTACTTATATTACTCTAAAAAGCCTTAAGTATTTATCAGATAGCTTCTTAACTAATTATTTTTACCTAATATTCTTAATAGATAGTAATATATAATTGCTAATTTTAAGATCTAACTACCTCCTTCTCTTATTATACTATTTTGCATATTCCTTATTTACCTCCTCCAGTAGGACCCTAAACTACCTATAATATAACTAAAAATATCTTACCCTCTCCTCCACTATTAAGATAACATTAAGTTTAACCCCCTCTGGGATACTATTATAAAATCCTATCAGTAAATAACCTATTAAAATATCCACTAGTATTATTCTAATAGTATTATAAATAGAGATATTATAAATAAACTCAGCTATAAGTAACCACTTTACCTAGTTATCCTGGTTGAAATTAACTACTATTCTTAGGAAATATTCTATATTCTAATTTTAATATTCTATTTAACTATCTATTTAGAAATAATATACTATATTTAGTTTCTACTTAATAGCCAGCAAGTAAGTAACAAACACTTAAAATCTATTTATAAATAATAATCCTCAATCTAATATAATAATCTAAAAAACTCTATACTTTAGGAGAATATTATTTACTAGTAAAACTACTAATTTATCTACTATTAAGAACTCTCTAGTTAGCAAATAGAGAATATATTTAGTAAATTAGTTAATAACCACTAGGATACTATTATAGTTTTTCCCTAAAAACCCTATTAACTTAAGTAATTTAATAGTAAAATCTATACTAATATATTACTATAAGCTATTAAGTATTAGTAGAGATACTAATATACTATATAGAAAGTAATATCTAAATTTCAATCTTTAATATACTACATACTAAAATATATATTCTATAATATCCTTTCTTATTAACTTCCACTAATATATCTAACCTAACCTCTTAAGTATTTTAGTAACCTCTAAATACCCTCTTAGAAGTTTATTATAAAAAACTATTAATAAATTAACCTAAAACTAGTAACTATTCAGGATAACTAGCTTACTTTAGAATCTCACTTCCCCCTTATTATTAAGAGACTACCTACTACCCCTCAGTTATAATCCCTCTCCTCCCCTTATAGTAACTTCCTTCTATATCTCTCTAATTTCCTCTTCTAATATTCCTTCTAGTCTCTCTAAAATAAGATCTTCAGAATTTATTCAAAATCCTTAGCCCTAAAGAGACACTACTACCATTCAGTCTGGAAACTAACTCAGAAAATCTTCAAAAAAAACTATCTTAGTATCCTAAGTCTCTCCCTCTATCAGTTAATAATCAGATTATCTAGAGAGACTATCAGCTAGATTTTACTTTCCCAGCTAATAATTAATAATATAATTAAATAATAATATATCTTATAGAAGTTTCACTTATTTATTATTAAGCTGAAGCTTTACAGCTAAATACTAATAACCTAAATAGTTAGTAATAAAAATAATTTTATATTAAGAATATAAAAGATAATATCTCTATATAAATACTACTTTACAGATAACTAGTAATTCTACTTCTAATATTCTATATTTTAACTCTACTCTCCTTAATTTCTATAAGAAATATACTAATAGTTGCTACTTACCCTCCTCTAACTAGATTATTACTATCCCTATAGTAAAATCTGAAGTATTTATCTCTACCTAGATTAGTAAAACTAAATTAAAATAACGTAAAATAGAAACTTTAGTGAACCTTTCTCTTAGATCCTTAAAAGCTTCTATCACTCTAAAAATTATTATATTTTCTTCTTTTACCTACTTAGTTAGTTAATCAGTAAGTTCAGTATTTACTATAGAGTAATTCTAAATAAATCTCCTATAAAACCCTATAAATCCCAAAAAAACTTAAATCTCTCTAATATTAGTAAATACTAACTATTCCTTAATAGTTACTACTCTCTCCTCCTCTATAGTAATATTATTAGGAGAAACTATAAAACCTAGAAATTCAATAATCTATATATAAAACTTATACTTCTCTAAATTAGTATAAAATCCCACAGTAGATAATTAACTAAATACCTCTTTCACTACTTCTATATATTCCTCCTTTATCTTTATAAAAATCAGAATATTATCTAGATAAATAATATAGATAATATCCACAAAACTCACTAGAGTATTATTAATATACACCTAAAAAGTTACTAAGATATTAACAAACCTAAATAGTATAACTTAATACTTAAAGTGCCTATACTATATCCTGAATACTATCTTCTACTTATCTCCCTCCTATATATACACTCAGTAGTATATATCCTTCAGATCTAACTTAGTAAACTATAAAGCTCCCCCTAGTTAGTCTAAAATCTTACTAATAAGAAGTAGAAATATTCAGTTCTTAATAGTAATATTATTAAGCTTTCTGTAGTCTATATATAATCTTAATTTACTTCCTTTCTTCAGGATAAATAGAATTAATATCCCCACTAGGCTTTAAGATATCCTAATTTATCCTTTTTCCAGTACTAATGCTAGATATTATTATAATTCCTCTAGTTCTTTCTCTATAAGAAGGTAGATAGGATCCTATAAAAGCTTCTTACCCTCCTCTAGCTTTATTATATATATATAAATATCCTCTTCTACTAATATATCTACCTTCTTTATATCAAAAATGTAAGCTTACTCTCAGTATTTTAGTGGTAACTAAATATTTCTATCTTTCTCCTTATTTATATCTCTTCTAAATTACTACTATACTACTTACTACTTCCTTTCTATTAATACTAATAGAGCTAAAATTACTAATATATATTTAGATTACCTCTTAGCCTTATTGATTATTTTAGCTTTATATATTAGTTTAATATTACTATTAACTAAGAGATAAATCTAGCTTAGAATCTTCTACTCTAGATTTAACTTCACCTCTCTATTCTAGGGGATCTCTAGAATAATATTATATTTACTAGCTTTACTTACTTAGAATATATAAGACTTTATCCTTATTATACTGAGATTATCTATAATCTTCATAATTATAGTATATATTCTATATTTAGATATTACTCCCCCCTAGAGACTTAATATTTTTAACCTTCTGCTAATCTCTATAAATTTAGTATTATATAATATATTCTAACTTAGAATATTCTTATCAGCCTCCAGGTTAATAAGTACTTTCCCCTTCTTTTAACTCTTCTCTATATAGACTAACATTTTAGCTTTAAAATATTAGTAAAACTCTAGATCCTATAGAATTTAAATACTATTAACTCCAGTTGCTACTAAGTAATAAAGTTTTCCTATATATCTAAATTCCTTATATATATAGTATATATCTTCTTCACACTAATAAAATATATAACCTATCTTACTATAGTTATAATATTTCAGAAACTCCCTAGAGGCTATAGTTCTAACCTATAGAATACTTTCTTACTTAATCTCAGGTAATATAGCTATAGTAGTAAACTACTTTCTGAACTAGTTCTTACTACTTATCTCTCTAGTAGGAATTACTATTAGTATTACTAATAGTCTATAGCTTCTCTACTCTAATATCCTATAGGTAGAATCCGCTAGAATTAACCTACTTATAGATTATTTAACAGTCTCTACCTATTTAGCAGTATAATTTAGTTTCTAGTAAATTACTAAGAGGCTTCTAATTATAATTACTCTCTTTAACTCTAATAGTAAATAATTAATAATATTAATAATATAAAGCCTCTCCAGCTAAATATCTAAATATTCAGCCTTAATAACCTTATAAATATTAATAAACTACTAATAAGTTTAGCTAACCTTCTACTATATAGCGTCTAACTAAGTAGATATAGTAATAACCTTAATATTAATATTATCTATATTTAACTTAAGCTACTCCTCTATAGCTAACTAAATAACCTACTTAATATTATTACTATATATAATAGAGACCTACTTAATCTAGTAGTAGGAGGTGATATCCTTAAAGTATAAACCTACATACTAGACTTTATCTTTATCTACTATAAAATTATCTTCCACTATAATAAACTATCCTCTAAATTTAAATAAGAAATTATTAAGGTTAGACTAACTACCTCCCTTATAATAAATAGAAGTAAGTTATTTCACTAAGAAGTCTCCTCTCTACTTTTTAGGCTCCAGATTAGGAACAGTAGGACCCTTAGTAGTCTCCTCCTCTATATCTTTTTTTCTTCTTAAAGCTATCAGCTTCTCTAACTTCCACTTCTTTCTTAATTTTATTATTTCTTCCTTAATTAATTAATTAAGCTCCACTTCAGAAAAGTTACTATCATTCTAGGGAAGCTACTACTCCCTAGGGTTATTAATATTACTATTAGTTACTATAGGGGTTAGTTCTCTACCTATACCTAACTCTCCTAAGCTATTAATAATATATTACACTTAAGTGATTTATATATATAATACTATTATAATCCCACTAGTTAGTATACTTAAGAGTAGGTAGAAGTTTAAATATGTCAGGCTGAGTTTATACTAAGTAATAAAATCTCTAAATAGATAGATATTATACTATATAACTATTTAAACTTATCTTTCCCCTCACTTAGCCACTACTCCACACTAGTATTTAAGCCTCGCCGCCCGGAATAACCATTATTCCGGGCGCCAGTGTTCTCTTACGGAAGACCCGATAGGCCCCCGGTGCCCCCCCTCTCTGCTGTAGCCTGACAGTAATCCTGCAGCTTCTTATATCTTAATTCTTCAGATTATTAGTTCTTTTTCTATATACTTACTTACTCTAATTAGTTCTTTTATATATAAAGGAGATAGCTTAAGATTGATACTTTACTTTTTTATTTAGGTTTAATAACCTATTTCACTATTAATTATTATTATAGCTTACTTAATATTCTAGCGAATCTTATAAATTAAGAGATCTCTCTGGCGTTTAACTTATTTTTCGAATATTATAATTACTTAATAAACTGAGTTATAAGTTTTGTCTATAAGAGTAAATATAAAGAGTAGGCCTGAGAACTTATCCTTAATAATAAGCGCCTACAAATTACCTATATATATTCTGGGAAAGTTAAATAAATTCCAGGAGATTCTATAAAATAGGTAAACTAAATATAATTCAGATAGTTATCTAGAAATAACTTATTAAGAATAAGTTTCTATATAGTGTAAATAGTCTAATTACCTTAAGCTTATAATCTTTACCCTCTAAGTGTTAAATACTAGATACTTAAGAGTATTAGGGTTAAGATAGCTTGCGTGAAGATACTAAGTTAGAATATCGTTAAACTTATCGTCTAGTAGAGATACTAAAAGTTAAAATTATAATAGTAGAATATAAAGTGACTCTAAGATTATATTAGAAGTATTTAAATAAACTATTGAGTAGTTAGAAAGTAACTTATATTTAAGAAAGATAAGGTTATGCTTTCTAAGTAGCTATCTTATTATGATAAAGTAGTTAAGTAGCTTATATCTAAATATATAGTCAAATTTTATATACTAGATTTTAGTTTTTTTAAGGAGTAAAGCTTCTAAAATAACGTTAGTATAAAAATCTTTAATGTAGGTAATATTATCTAACGTTAAATTAAGTATATTCTTCCTTTTTAGACTATTGAGAATATTCTAAATTATATATTTACCTTATCTGATAATTAGAAAGTTAGCTAAATTACACTAAATTATATCTATCTCCTAACTTAACTTGAAAGATTCCTCTTTAAATAATATTATAGAATTAGTAATATAAACTATTTTATAACTATTAAAAACTATACTTACTAAAAGTAGGTAAGGTTCTTAAGTAGTAGAAAAAATACCTAGAGGTATATTAGTATTTAACTATTTGAAAAGAGAGGGATTAATATTAATATATATTAAATTTAAGGGATACTAACTACTTCTACTGGATTTACTGCCTGAGGGAGTTACTTTAACCTTAGAATTATCTGAGGATGGCTTTTTAGCCTTAGCTGTGTAACTCTTATTATTAGATTATCCCTTTTTAACTAGCTTCTAGTGGAGTCTATATAGTTCAGGGTTATTAATTCTGTTAATTATTATATTTCAAGTAGTAAGTAATATATAAATATTAAGAAATTAACTGTAAGTACTAATAATAGTATACTTAATATATTTATAATCCTTAGGTGGGTATGGATGCTGTCTCTAGTTGTATAGATATTTTAGTTTTAATTAAGTTATATTATCTAATCTTCCTGTAAGAGTAGCTAATATAACTAGTATTTTAACTCAGCTTTTAGCTGAACTTTTATTGATATATATTAGGGAGGTGAAAATCTCTCTATATTAGGCTAGATTAATAATTAGTAGATTAAGAATCTTATTCTTAATTACCTTTTAGTAATATCCAGGAGTCTAACTGAATATAATATAGTAACTGAATGCTTAAAGTTACTCTTTAACTGTAAGTATACTCTTAATCTTAGGGATATTAAATATAACTACTTGAAGGTAAATTATATACTACTCGTTATATTAAGCTGAAGTAGAGATATTTAAATTAGCTTTTTCCAGGATTCTCTTATATTCTGCTTAGACTCTCTGTTACGTAACTAACTTATTCTAGGTGTATTAACGTTTCAAAACTTTGAGGAGTGCTTAAAGAGATATATTATTATTATTAAGAAGCTTTATTTAAGCTAGTGTGAGAAGATTATTATTAATAGTTATATCCACTTATATCTAAATTATATTGTAGTATTTCTTAATATCTTTACAGTTAGATTTGCAAACTGCTTAAAGCTTAAGATCTATAGAGTAGCAGTTAAAAATACCTATAGTCTTAACTGTATATAGATCTAAATTTTTAGTCTCTTAAGTAGTATTTTCTGTGGCTAGCTAAGTATTAAAACTTAGTAGATTAAATAGTTTTATAATATTGATAGTTAGTATAATATTTGGATCGGGATACTTCTAAATATCTCAGCTAGTTATATAAAATTGAAGAGTGATATACTACTGGTTGAAATTAGTACTGTTAGATAGCTTGATCTTGGGGTTGAGGCTACTAGTAGTTGAAAATGCTATATTAGAATAGTTATAATAGATCTAAAAAAGTATTTATTTCTTTATGCTAAAATAATTAATAGGAGTTTAGAGGATAATTAAATAAAGCTGGACTCATAACTATAATGAATAAATAGTATGGTATATAGTCTGAATATAGGTTATTGAAAGGTATGATCTATTCAACCTAGAATAGAACGCTCGAATGTATATAAATAGGCTAGTTAGGCCTTACATAAGCCAGAACGGCCACACGGCAGAATAGATGCTATAGCTATTCTCATAATAATAATATCCTCTCTCTTTATATTAAAAATAATATATTACTACTTTCTAATAAGAGTAAATATACTAAATATTAGAAAATAATAAAGTTATTCCTTAAATTCTTAAAAGTTATATTTAATTAAGTAAATATTTCTTAATAAATAAGTAACTAATAAAACTAATTTATAGTTTTCCTTATAGCTAAGAAAGAAGCTAACTTAATCCTCTCTTAATCCCTCTACTAAAAAGAGATTATTATTACTTCTAGTTTTCCTTTTAAGAAGTTAATAAAGAAGGAAGTGGGAAATATTATTAATAATAATATAGTTAAGATTATTTAGTATAATTTTATTCTCTATAAAGATTATATTATCTTTAAGTTTTGAATTATTAATAAAATTAAGAATAAGGATAGTAACTAAATATATAAGAAATTAAGATTTATAATCTAAGGTTTTGAAGATAATAAGAAACTTATAATTTTTATTTAGTCTCTTATAATTCAGAGAAGTAGCTACAAATTAATTATAACTATTACCTCTATATTAATAAAAGATTAAAACTTCCTCCTCTAACTAAAAGATATTATTTAGGTTTATATTTAAGCTAAAAGTAAACTTATAAGATATATTATAATTAAGTTACTTATTTACCTTAAAAACTAATATCTTTTAGGATTTATAATAATAATTATTAAACTATTTTATAGTTTAGCTGAAGCTGATACTTACTAGTGGGTAATATACTTAAAGTATTATAAAGAATAATTATATATCAAAATATCTATTTATAATTCTTACTTTCTTATCTTTTAACCTAATAATAAGGTATTTAATATAATTAGTATATAAACTAATAATATTTTTAGGTTTTCTAATACTATTTTTATTTAATAAGAAGATAAAAAATTAGTAAAAACTTCCCTTATAGTAAAATTTAAAATGTTCCTTATAAAGTTAATATTACTAATATTTAATAGTAATATATTCTCGCTTCAAGATGAAAATCTCCTTCTTAAGTAAAAGAACTAAGATTATAAATTTACTATTATTAATATTTTTATAAATCTTAAGATATTTAAAAAAGCTATATGAAATAATATATATATAAAATATATATTATTTTGATTTACTAGTTTGAGGGATTTTTTAATTTCTTATATATAATGTAATAATAATAACTTTCTAGTAATAATACTACTTTCTTTAATAAATATATTAAATAGTAAATAAAATACTTAAATTAAGAGTTAACTTTTATCTTTCTTAATTTCTCTAAAATATACTTCTATATTTTTATAGATAGTTTCTTTACTAATAATATTAACTTATTATTTTAATTAGAATTTATAATAATCCTAAACTAAGAGATAGCTATTAGTGAAAGTAAGTTTATAATTTAAGGTAATTTAGTTTATTACCTTTTAACTAAAAGTAAAAAAGTAATTAGAAGTATACTTATTTTAGAGATCTATATTATAGTTATTTATATAGGTTCTATATATACTATTATTATATTTTTATAAAAGATTATAACTTATTATAACTTTCTTTCTATTTTTATAATTATCTATATTAATTTATATTTATTATATAAATATTTTATAAAGCTTAATATTATAAAAGAGAAGAAGTTTATAATTAATATTATAACTTTAAAGTAATTATATAAATATTAAGAACTTTATAAGATATAGTAGATTAATAGTAAGGATAATTTTATTAATATTTTTACTAAAAAGTTTCTAAATTATACTCTAGAGAGATTTATTAATATAAATAATATAATAGTTTATATAGAGAGATAGATTACTTATTTAGAATAAAAAAAGGGAATTTAGAAGGTTATTTAGTTAAAAAATATAGATTATTTAATTAATTTTATCTTATATATAGAGATATAGTATACTATTTTTGAAAGTAAAAAGGAAGTTTACTAATATTAGTAATATAATAGCTATAAAGCTATTAGAGTCCTATAGTATACTGACTATATAGTGTAACCTAGTGGTAGAAACTAGCTATTAGTAATAACTAACTATTAGTTATTACTACCTACTAGGTAATTAGTAACTAATTACCTAGAGTATCTAGATCTAGCTTATATGTAGCCTATAGGCTACATACTATAAATATTAATACCTTCAGCCCTATCAGTATACTATATATAATAATATATATAATATACCTTCCCCTAGTGAAACTAATAAAAAGGCTGAGAGCTAAGTATTCTATAATCTATCACTCTTCTGTATCTTCATAATAAAATTAAAATCCTCTTAAAATCTATATAGCTACTTATAACTAGAGAAGTATAGAATAAGTAAAGAAATATCTAGCTATAATTATTATAACTAAAACTATCAGTTTATTAAACTAAACCTTACTGAAATTATCCTAAATACTATAATCGACAGGCAGCCTGTAGATATTTAAAAGAAAATTATATAGCTATTTTATAATTTACTATACTAAGCTAACTATTTCGGTAACTAGTTATTAATTAGATAATATTCTAATATTAATATACTATAGTAATATTAGTTACTTAATACCTTATAGTATTATAGTAACGTAATTATAGAGGTTTTAAAAGCTATCTAGCTACACTAGAAGTATTTATATCTATATAAATATTATTTATAAATTAGCTACACTCAATTAACATATTAAGATTGTTTACTAATAAGAGCAGACTGAGTCCTACTATATTTATGTAAAGCTTATAAGTTAGCTTATATTAGTAGCGGAGAACTTTCATATTAGAGGTATAAAGTTTCATCTCAGGGGTAAGTAGAGTATAGTCTAGAGGATATTAAGATTGCGGATATTAAGGTTATAATAAGTATTTAAATAGAGTAGCTATAGTTAGTAGTAATTAAATCTCTCGAGATATTTGAATTATATATAGCGTGAGAGTGTGAGAGCGTGAGGGTGTAAGGTTAATATAGAAGGAGTTTTTAGTTATTTAATATTAAAAAGGTTAATATGAGGTAGGTATACTAGCTGCTGTAGCTGCGAGGGGTTTAAGTCTAGATTAACTTAGAGCTAGCTGTAGTAGTTAGCGGGGGGTGGGAGAGCTAAAGTTATACTTCAGGGGGTAATATATCTACTAATAGTTATAATAGAGAGTAAGCTATTAGCCCCTCCTATAGTATTTTTAATTAGTATAACTATATATAAATATTAAAAGTAAGTAACAGCTACCTAAAGTATAAAGCTATATATATATAGAGATATAACTATAGTCTTAAAAGTTACTTTAAAGTGAGTTATATATATAATTAGTCTAAAATTAGTCTCTAGCTACCCTCTAGTAATTATCTCTATTATCTTATAAGTATTATATCTTTTAGATTAATAAGATATTACTTATAGAGAATTATAATTAATTATAGAGACTCTAGATAGTTACTATAAAACTGTAAAGAACTAACTAGTATTCTAATATACTATAATATATACTTATAAGCTAGAGGTAGAAAATATTATCTATTTAAATCTTAACAGAGAAAACTTTTTAGATATATATAAACTTCAAAATTAGAAACTTAAAAACCTTCTTTTTACTTTTATTAGAGTTTTCAGTAATAATATTTTAAAAGATAATATTTTACTAGTTAGAGAAGTAAAACTATTAATTCTTATTATTCTTAAAGTAATTCTTAGTTTTTTAGACTGTTTTATTAAATATAAAGTTAATAGTTAAGTTACTTAAATAGTTAAAGTAAAACTTAAAAATATTATCTTTAAGTATAATTGAAAATAGCTTTACTTATATATACTATAAGATACTAAACTTAAAGTAGTAATTACAGAAAATATAGATTTTTAACTTAAGAATATTATAGAAGCCTCTACTATACTTTATACTCTTATTATATAACTTTATAAAGTCTATAATATACTTAGTAGATATATTATTAAAAGAGGTAATAGTAGTAATATATAGAAGATATTTATAATATCTAAATTAGTCTTAATTATAATCTTAGTAGTCCTCTTAATATTAGAGAAACTCTAAGATAGTTAAATAGAAAGCTAGTAAAACTAATATCTATAGCAGAAATCTCTTATTCTATACTATAAGTATATAAGCTACCTAAGTTAGCTATAAGTATCTTCTTTTAACTTCTTATAGTAAGAATATCACTAATATTATATCTTCAGTCTTAAATCTAACCCCACAGGAGGATAATATAGAATACTATTTAATAAATATTATATTATTAAGGAAATTAGAGAAGGATTTAAAGTTAGCTTTAAAAACTAAATACTACTTACTAATCTCTATAATATCTTTAAGAGTCTATATATTAAAATCTTCTTAACTAGTAAGTAGCAGAAAATAGATATAAATATAACTACTAATAATAAGAACTTTAATATTACAATTTATAAAATAATCTCTTAAGTAGTATATAATTATTATATAGCTAAATTACTATATTATTTTAAGTTAATCTTTAAAATTACTCTAAAATATTTAAAAAAGCTTTTAGCTATATATCTCTAGCTTCTTATATAAAGCTATTATTATAACCTAACAGGACCAGGACTGAATTATAAGGTATCTAGCAGCTATAGAGTATTTTGTATATATAAAAGAAAGAATATAATAAGAAACCTACTGGACCACAGAGGAACTATAGTATAGATTATATAATAATAAAGGATAAGTAATTACTCTATAGAGTAAGTAATTAATTAGTAGATCCTTAAAGTAATCAGTAAAGCTAAGTAATTACTAACCTACAGATAGTAATCACTTCTCACTTTCAGATTAGTAAAAAATAATATAATACTAACGGAAATAGGAGAACCTATAAATATTATAAACTTATATATAGAATAAACTTAAGTCTACTTAAAGTTAGACTTCTATAACTTTTTAGTAATTAACTTTATAATTATTCTTAAATACTTCTAACCTTATTTCTTAATCTTTTTATTAGACTTACACCTAATTACTATAAACTCTAAAAACCTAATCTTATTAGTATTATAATAATATTATTACCTATATATTATAATCTTAACTTACTACTAATAAACTTACTTCTACTAAACCTAAAGCTAACTATAATATTTTAATTACTTCTATTTAGTAAGTTAACTTTATAAAACTTACTTAATAGTATCTAGAAAAGCATATTATTATATCTACTAAATACTAAACTCCTTCTACCTTTTTTAGTTTTTAGAGAATACTCCCTAAAAGTAAATAACCTATTAAGCTTCTAAACTAAAAAATAAAAAATATTAAACTCTCTAATAATAAAGAGGATAATACTACTAAACTTATATAATAGCTCCAAAAAACTAATAGAGATATAGCTAAAATATAGAAGATTATTAATAGTAATATTATAGAAGTTACTTAACTCTAGCAGAATCTCTATAATAATCTAGATTAATAGTAATTTCTAACTTTTTAGTATAAAGTTAATATTCTTTATATTATTACTAATATTATCCAGACTCTAGTTAAATTACGTAAGAAACTTTAACTTAACTTACTTTAGGTTTTTAATAGAATTCCTAGATACTTTAAGGGATTCCTAATTTAAGTTAGAATTTACTATTAGTTTCATAATCACAGTTTCAAGAATAAAACTAAATAAATTATTTATATTACCTTATTCCTTAAGGAAAGAGTCTTTATATAGTTTAGACCTTATCTTACTAATTTCCTTACTTATAAATAGAATAATCTTAAGTTAGAAATTCAGACTATCTTTATAAGCTATTATAACTTGAAAAATACTCTAATCTCACTATTCTAAAAACTAGATAAATAATAATAATACAAATAAAACCTAGTAGCTTTCAAGCAGAAAAATATAATTATATATTATATAGCTAAATTTAAATATATTTATACTAAACTTAATTACACTAATAACACTAAAATCTTTATATTCTACTAAAAATTAAAAAAAGATATTCAAAATAAATTTATTAAGTAAGATAGACCTAGTAACTTTATTATATATATAAAACTTACTATTAAGATTAATAACTAACTCTTTAAGTATCACCACAAAAAAAAAAAATAGTAATAACCTTAATAACCTAATGGTAAATATAAATACTAAGAACCACTATATAACTACTAGAACTAACATAATAATTAGAGAATTAGATAATAATTCACTCTATAAATAAATATATCTTATAGCTACTATAGTAAACCTATAAACCTTACTACTAAAACTACTACTAAAGATAATAAATAATAAGATTTTAAATATTATAATTATAACAAATTAGAATATATAGCTAAAAACTACTACTTACCTAAATATTAGTAATAAAAATAATAATTTCAGCTAGTATCTAAATAAACCTAACAAATTAATATCGCTAAGAAGGAAATACCTTATATCTCTCTAATTTAGATAGCTTATTTTAATAATATTTATATTATATACTAAAGATCTAAAAATAATATAGAATAATATCCTAAGAATCCTTCTAGATAATTAGAATACTACACTAAAAAGACACTAATAATAGCTAATATTAAGAAAGAAGAGAATTTTACGCCAGTCTTAAAATAAGACTGAATACAAGAAAATAAAATAATAATCTTATAGCGACAGATAACTAAGAGAGAACTTCACTACAGAATTAGTTAAATACCTAATAGATAGTTTCTATAGAGAATTTAGTATTAAATTCAGTAGAAATTTAATACTAAAAGAAACTTACTTCTTACTTAAGCTCTCATATAACTACTTAAAGTAAATAATAAAATACTAATAAAAATCCTCACTATAGTTAAATATAATAAACTAAAATATAAAATTAAGAAATAACTTAATAACTTCTATTAGTAAGAACTTATTAAAATTAGCCTAGAAATCTATATTAATCTAAATAAACTATTTAAGTTAATTAATAATAACACTAAACTAGATAATAATACTATTAAAAGCTTAGAATTCTCTATTTCGTAGCAACTAGGCAGTAATAAAGATAAGTAACTCAGAATTCAGAATATTCACCTAACTTAAAATAAGTAATTTATTATATTCTATAGAATTCTAAATAACTACACTCTAAACTACCTCAAGATAATTCTCTATAATATAAACTATAAACTTCTATAAATTAATTACCTAACTTACTAAACTATCTTTTAGGTATATTATATATAAAATAATTATATACTATACTTTAGTAATAAATTTGACAGATAATTCTTCATATAATAATTTAAGGATAATCTAATTCTAAATATATACTTTAATATAGATCTACTATTTTGGGAACTTCAGTATTTTAATAAAAACTATTTTATAATATTTACACCCAGTAAAGATTACTCTATAATATATATAAATAATATTATTAGTAAATAGATAGACTATAAATCAGACTACTGTATAATCTACTATATTAATAAAGTAAGAGAATAACATTATTAATATAATAAACTTTAGAAATAAGAAAACAATACTAAAAATAGATCTATACTACTAACACTAGAATATAGAGAATTAATATTCAGTAAGATACTTTAAGAAAAAAAGATTATAACCTACTATTATAAAGGCAGAATAATATTAAAATAGAAATACTATAAATAATGAAAAAACTAAACTCACCTACTAAATAAGGATAAAGAAAAATATTTTAAATAAGATCCTTATACTTAGTAACAGTAGAATATAATAATAAATATCTTTACCTTAATATTACAGTAAATAGATATAAGATATAAGCTCTAATTAATTATAATACTTAAGGAAACTTTATATTAATATAAGTAATAAATAAATAATAGATCTTATAGATAATAAAAGCTAAACTATACTAGCTGCATACTATTAAAAGAGACAATATTAGGTATAATAAAGATATTATTAACTTAGAGACTATATACCTCCCTCTAAATTACTATAGCTAGAAAGAAGATTATATCTTTAATATAATAGAGATAAATAATTAAGAGATTATCTTAAGAATCCTATAGTAATAAAAGAATAACCTATAGATGGATTAGAAAACTAACTATCTCTAATAAAACAATTTAGTCTCTAAAGACTCTCTAGATAATAAAATCCTATATAAATTAGATATAACTCTAAGAGCATAAAAATTTATTACCTACCTTAAGATTAAGAATATAGTAGCCTAGATATTAAATATTATAGTAGCAGTAAGAATTAATAATAAGATAGATTCACTTCAGACTATCCCTAATAAATACTGAATTTATAAATAACTTTTAATAAAAAAACTTAAAATCAGATTAATAGAGTATATAAGCTATAATTATAAGATCCCTTTAAAAGAGGGGAAGAAATTTAGATTCAGTAAAATCTACAGACTTAATTAAACAGAAATAGAAGTACTTAATAAGTATATTAATAAATACCTTAAGAAAAATTATATTAAATATTTATTATTATCAGTAGGAAACTTAATCCTATTTATATCTAAAGAAACAGCAAGCTACAACTTTATATTAATTATTAATAACTTAATAATATAATAATTAAGAATTAATACCTATTACTCCTTATATTAAAACTATAAGATTAACTTTATAGAGCTAATTAGTTTTTAGCTCTTAACCTTAAGGAAACTTATAACCTTATCTAAATTAAAAAAAATAAAGAATAGAAAACTACTTTCAGAATAAAAAAAACCTTTATAAATACCTTATAATATCTTTCAGATTTACTAATATACCTACAATATTCTAATCTATAATTAACTATATACTATATAAATATTTAGATATTTTTTATATAGTATATCTTAATAATACTCTTATCTATTTAAAAATACTTAAAAAATATAAGGAATATATTTATAAAATACTTTAGAAATTTCAGTAAGTTAAACTACTAGTTAAACCAGAGAAAAGCGAATTTTATATATAATAAATAGAATATTTAAGATTTACTATTATACTAAATATAATTAAGATATTAACTAAAAAGATCCAGGTAGTTAAGAACTAATCTAGACTAATAAATATTAAAGAAATCTAAGTTTTCCTCAGATTTACTAACTTTTACTAAAAATTCCTTAAGGATTATATAAAGAAAATAATCCCACTTACTAAACTTATATAAAAAGATACTAAATTTAATTAAACTAACAGATAAAAAGAAGTATTTTAGAATATTAAAAACTAGATTATCTTAAAATTTATTTTTATAATTCTAAATTCTAATAAACTATTTAAAGTTAAGACTGACACTTCAGACTATATAATAAGAAGATAACTAAGATAATAAAACACAAAAAGAATACTATATTCTTATATTTTCTATTTATATAAATTTAGTGAACTAGAACTTAACTACCAGATCTATAATAAGAAACTTATAGCTATTATTAAAATATTTTAAGAATAGAGACTATAACTTTTAAGAACTAAATATAAAATTCAGATTTATACTAACTATAAGAACTTTATATATTTTATAATATCTAAGAACCTTAATAAGTAATAAATTAGATAGTTAGAATTTCTTTCAGAATTTAATTTTTATATTATCTACTATAAAGAAATAGAAAATAGAAAAACTAATATATTGAGTTAAAAACTAGATTATAATATCCTAGTAGTAAAAGAAATATAGATTATCCTAAAAATAAATATAGATAGAAACTTTATACTTGTATAGAAGCTACTTTTAATTACTAAATAAGTTAATATTAATATAACTGAAAGAATAATATATAAGATAATTAGAAATATTTATAGTATATTAGTATATAGATATTAGGGAATCACTAAAATATTCAAAAATATTTAATAATATTATAATAAAAGAATTATAAAAAGGAATATAATTAATATAATTAAGAATTATAAAACTTACCTTAAAGAAAGTCTAGCTAATATAAACTTTGTAGTAAATTATAATGCCTATTAGTATCTTAAAAACCCTAGAAATTAATTTCCTTAGACTTTATTATTAAGTTACTAAAGTTAGAAAAACTACTTACTAGAGTATACTATAAGAATATGTTTATTATAATAAAATAACTTACTAAATATATTTATTGTATTCTCTATAGGGAATCAAGTATAGCAGAAAACACTATATATATTTTTCTCAGAATTATTATTAGCTAATATAAACTACTTTAGGAAATTATATCTGATAGAGATAAACTCTTTATATTTAAATTTTAAAAATTTCTAATTTTATAACTTAAAGTGAAGTATTATATATCTACTATTTTCCACTTACAAACTAATAGTTAGACTAAATATATTAACTAGATCCTTAAAATCTACCTTAGATATTATATTAATTACTAATAAAATAATTAGATTATCTTATTACTAATAATCTAATTGACTTATAATAATATAGTAGGAGAAAATACTAAAGAATTACCTTTCTACCTTAATTATAAATTTAACCTCACTATATATAGAGAACCTTAATAGGGAGAATAAATAGAAACAATAATAATAAATATCTTAAAATTTTATATTCTCTAGAATAAACTTCTAAAAGAACTTAAATTTATTAGGTAATAAATATATAAGTATACTAATATTTTAAGGATTAGAAAACTAATCTTTAGGGAGGAAGATAGTATCTACCTTACTAGATAAAATATTAAAACTAAATAATTAAGCGATAAATTAGACTTTAAGAAATTTAGACTATTTAAAGTTATTTATAAAATCTTAAATATTAACTATAAATTATTACTACTAGATATTATAAGATATTATTTAGTCTTTTATATTTTACTTTTTAAACTAATATTAAAAAGATGTTTTATAAAAGATTATATTAAAATTAATGTAGAATAAGAATATAAAATAGAATAAATTATTAACTATATTAATTAGTAAAATAATATAGAAATATAATATCTTATTAAATAGAAAGAATATAGTTATATAGAAAATATATAGAAACTAATATTTAATATTAGATATCTCAAAGAACTTTAAGAATACTGGAAATAATAAATATATAAATAAACTGTAATATTTATAATCTAGATTAATAAACTAATTTATATTTAATATTCTTAACCTCAATATTAGCTAGATAAAAAACCTTAAAGAGATAAAATATTTCTATATCTAAGAATATTATCCCCTAAGAATTAAGATTCCTTAACTACCACACTAGGAATATTAAAATCGAAATTCACTAAGTTAGAATCACTCAGTACTATATTCTAATTAATTACCCTAAAAGTATTATCTAACTATATATCTAAAATAGCTATACTTTTATTTACTATAGGTAAACTTAACTTTACTTCAGTATTATTACTAGTAATAAGTCTTCCTTATTTAAAAATATTCTACCTTATCTTCTAGATATAATCTAGCTTTATAAGTAATTTATCTATTTCCACCTAAACTTTCCTTAATATTACAGCTTTTTTCAGTAGAATTTCCTCTACTACTTCTTCCTTATTTTCTAAATAACTAATTTTATTAAGTAAATAATTAACTATCTAATCAGTAAAATAATATACTACCTAAAATATAAAAACTTATATTTATATACTATATTCTGTAATATATTATAAAAATAACTTAATTATATATATTCACTATAAATTTCTATTCTATAAAGTAATTTATAATATAGGCTTTTAGAATAATAAAAGGAGTATAGTATTATATCTATACTAAACTTTTTAATATATTATATATAATATTAATAACGATAGATAAAAATAGAGGAATTAGGAACTAATTCTAATTTAGTATAAATATAATAATAAAATTAAGAAATATATTATAAACTAATAAATAGAAGTTACTTATTTATATTAATCTTAAGGATAAAACTCTTTAGAGGGGAAACTTAATATTATAACCTAATAGGATTAGAGCTAAATTATAAGGTACCTAATAGCTATAGAGTATTTTATATATATAAAGGGAAGAATATAATAAGAAATCTACTGGACTATAGAAGAATTATAATATAAATTATATAATAATAAGAGATAAGTAATTACCCTACAGAGTAAGTAATTAATTAGTAGATCCTTAAAGTAATTAGTAAAGCTAAATAATTACTAACCTACAGATAGTAATTACTTTTTACCTTCAGATTAGTAAAGAATAATATAATATTAATAGGAATAGGAAAACCTATAAATATTATAAACTTATATATAAGATAAACTTAAGTTTACTTAAAATCAGACTTTTATAGCTTTTTAGTAATTAACTTTATAATTATCCTCAGATACTCCTAACTTTATTCCTCAATCCTCTTATTAGACTTATATCTAATTACTATAAACTCTGAAAACTTAATCTTATTAGTATTATAATAATACTGTTATCTGTATATTATAGTCTTAACTTACTACTAATAGACTTACCTCTACTAAACCTAAAGCTAGCTGTAATAGCTATATAGTAAGTAATATAATTAGAAACTTATATAATATTATTTAATATTATATTAATATAATTAATTTCTTAAATCTTCCTAAATAAGTTAATATCTAGATAGTAGGAAATCTTTATAAATATTATAATATCTATATAAATTATTATTATAAAAGTAGAAATAGGAATATTTAATAAGAATTGTTAGTTTACAACTAGTAAACGTTCATAATCGATCGATTTATTATAACTAAGTTGTAACTAGTAGTCTCTATTTTATTATATCTAAGTTTATATTATAGCGTATATATATATACTAAACGCTATTAGGATCAATCTGTAGGATAATCCCTCTCATCTAATTAGTCTAAAGAGTGAGGTATTTAGTATATCACCCACTATTATAGCTTTTGCTATATTAGTACCTAGTTAACCTAACACCAGCAATACTCTCTTTTATAGTAAAAACGTAAAATAGTATTAAACGTAAAAACAGCGAAAAACGTAAAAACAGCATAAAATACAAAAATAGTATAAAAAACGTAAAAACAGTATAAAACGTAAAGACTTAACTACCAGTTATGTATATCTTTTTAGATACGCTAAAAACTGATTAAGCGCTACAAATAGTATTTAATTATAAAAATATATCTTTTAATTATCGCTACTTAGATACCTCAAAGCCCTCCTATAGTAATACCCTCTATTTATCCTCTTTATCTTTATACCCTCTTCTTATTACTCTCTATAGCCCTTATAACCTATCCTTCTATCCTTATAATTACTTTATTTATAGTAATTTAATCCTTTAAGTATTTAGTTATTAGATATTTTAGTTATACTATTAGTAAGGTTATCTTTACTATTAATTTATTAGATCTTAAAGATCTCCCTTCTCTTATATAATTATTATAATACTATAATATTAATTATAAGATATTTCTCTTTAGTAATACCTAACTTAATAAAGTATTTATAGAGGAAGTAGGAGTCAGTATATACTACTATTAGTATTATTAGTATCTTAAAGTATTTAGTTACTTATCTAAAAGTAATAGATATTATATATTCTATATTAACTCCTATAGTTATATTATAGATCTTAAATACTAATATATTATATATAACTTTCTTTAACTTAGTAGAGGAGAAGCAGATAATATTACCTCTAAGCTTAAAGATATTATTATCTTTACTAATATCTTCTATTCCTATAATAATAATAAATCTAAGCTGTAATATTATATTACTATTATTAGTAAAGAATCTATTAACAAATATATACAGCCTTATTATCTTAATATTAATAGGAATAAATATTAAGCTTCTTTCGGAATTATCTATTTACTATACTAAGTGTTTATTAAGTTTTTTAATATCCTCTAGTATTAAGTCTTAGTATTAAGCTATAATAGAGAGGTTAAAGTATACTTCCAGTTAGTATATAGAGACTATATATACTCCTTATACTTATTATTTAATATATATTACCTTCGCAGCTTTAAATATAAGATTAATAAGTTTAATCTTCTTACTTTATCCCTTTTAAGTGAGAGTAATATTATTATTATCCTTTAAGGTAATTATACCTCTATTAAATATAAGGAGTTTATATTATATAAATATTAATTTCAGTTTAGCTGCAAATCCTACTTACTGGAGCTCCTCCTCTTTTTTATTCTTAAATTCAGGTAAGTAGAGTCTAAAGATATTATCTATTTACATACTCACAATACTAAAATATAGGTTATTAGACTTAGAGATTATAAGATATAGATTATATAATAAGGTCTCTATCTACAGTTAGCCCTTATAGTAGCTAGAGTATATTATATACTAATAGATACCTGACTCCACAAAACTATATAACAGTTAAACTATAATAATAATAATATTCTCTAAATATAAACTATATAAGCTTATAGGCAGCTTTGCTAATATAAAGTAATTTAGTATTATTTCTACCTATATATATACTTAGGTAATATCTTAGAGGTAGACCTCTATAGAAGTTACCTCCTTAAATATTACTAATAGTATTAATATTAAGTAATAACTAACCTATTAGATTATTAGTAACTATATAAAGATATCAGTCTTCCCCTAATTATTAAAACTTTTAATAACTAACTGTAACTTCTTATATAGTATATTATTTATACTCTTAACCTTATTAACAAGATAGAAGCTAAAGATCCTTATATTATTATATTTCTAGATATTAAAATACTTAAAATAGAATATATCTTTTACTAATAGAATCTCTCACTCTATAATATATAATTTCTGAAATAGCTTCCCTAGTATCTAAATAAGATTATATTAGTAAAACTTAATAGTTTTAGTAAATATCTCCATCTCTTTTATTATTAGATAGATATTATAGTAGATATTATCTATAAGTTCAGTTTCTATAATAAAGATCATATTTTTATATAGTTTTCCTTACTACTTTAGTCTATTTTTATTTAATATCTCTATTAATATACTCTCTCTTAGATATTAATCTAGTAGCTAGTTATTATATAAGTCTAAAGTTTCTATTCCTTCAGTATGTAGTTAATAATATAGCTTAACTATTATTAATCTAAAAGTACTAAATTTAGTACCTATCTCTATAATATATATCTTACTATTAATAGAGATAAGTCTAAAAAATTCTATCTACTTTTAGTATTTATAGTAGATATATACTTCTAATTAAAAAAGTAAGTAATAGACTAAAATAATAGAGAGGCTATTATATATACTTAGAATATTAGAAACTTACTATTAAGTATAGATTTTATATACTTCTTTTATTACCTTCTAGATAGTAATTACTTACTTTATAATATCTAAAGATAGTAGTAATACTAAGTTAAAATATAGATATACTCTAAAAACTAGTAAAGTTAATATAAAGCTATTTAGACTACTAGTATTATTAACTACCTTAACTATACTCTATAGTATCTCCTCTCTATTAATCTCTAATATTTTATTCTAGATAATTTTATATACTTTCTATAGGGAAATATAGTAATATTCTACCTTACTAATACTATTATAAACTTTAATTAATATAATTTTAACTTCACTATCTATATTATTAGCTTCCTTCTTAAAACTTTTAACTATAAAATTATATTCTATATTAGTAATAATTCTATCTAGAGGTTTCTAATATATATTAATTTAAGATATTTTTAGAGTATACTATATATCCTCTATAGAGATATTTTTTATAAACGTTATAGTTATAAATACTATAGAAATATTAACTATATATAATATAAACTTATTACTATTAAAATATATAATATTAATAATAATTTCTATATTAAACTTATAGTTATTCTTAAAGCTAAACTTAAATTTATATAATATTTTACTATTTATCTAACACTAATAATAATTCTTAGTAATTACCTTAATCTTATTAGTTATTATAATCTTACCCACTCTCTTAAATATATTATTTAACTTATAGATACTAAAATAGCTAAATCTCTTATAAGATTATTTTATCTCTATCTCTATAAGGAAGTTAATAACTTTATTATAGAAATCCTTCTAAATTAAGAACTATAGATACTTATTATTTCTCTCTATAGATAATAATACTTCCTCCTACTTAATCTTATTATTAAGATTATTAAAATATATTTAGAAATAATTTATATTAGGGAAGTTTAGTAGAAATAGTACAATTATAAGTATAATATTAAAATTAATATCTCCAAAAAATATAAGTATTCTAATAATATTGAAACTTATAAAATCTTATCTATCTCTAAATCTAATACTTATCTTTAAAGCTATCTTATCTAGTAAGATATTAAGAAAGATCCTCTAGAGAGCTTTAAATTATTATATACCTCTAGTAGAAAATTTACTGACTTTAGTATTTAGGAGAATATTTTTAAAAAAAACTTCTAAATATTATAAAGTTAGGAAAATCTTTAATTTATTAGTAGTTATTAAATAATAGAAAATATAATCTTAAAGGATCTCTATAAGCTATATAAAGTTAATAGTCCCCTCCTAACTATCTATTATAGTAAAGTAGATAGCTGTAAAGTTATCCTCTAATATCGTATCTTTATTATCTCCCGCTCTCTCTATTATTTCCTCTATAGAGTTAATATTATTAAGATATATTATAATCTCCTCTATTAATATAATATTAATAATAAATACCTTCTTAAACTATAAAGTAGTAATCTTATACTCCTTTAGAGTATATTTTATTAACTAGTATTTATCTACTAATTTTAAGTATACTTAATATTTACTTTATATATCTCTACCTTATATCTTCTTATAAGGTTATTCTAAAGTAATATTATTATTCTATATATATTATAGATAAGGTAGTTAGGAGTAGTTAAAATATTAGTTCCACCTTTAGCTATTATATATATAATCTGCAAGAAACTAATTATAATTTATAATATAGCTAGTTTTTTACTTTAACTATCTTTTTTAACTTCTTAATATCTCTATTATTTATTCACACAGCCTATTAATAGTTAGTTTCACTTTATTAACAATATTATAGAGTATATTAATTATATTATATACCTAGCATATAGTTATATATATCTTCTTATTAATCTTCTCCTGCGGATGTTATAGATTCAGATAGATATATTAAAAAAAGTTAATCTATATTATTATTACTCTAAATATCTTAACTATATTAATATATTTATAGTCTTCAGTAAAAATCTTAAGACTTATATTCTTCTATTCTCTATAGTAATTAAAGTATACTATAAGTATCTTAAACTTATTCCTAACTATTATAGCTATTTAAGGAATCAAGAGGTTATTTTAAATTAGTAAAATTAATATCTTATAATATAAATATATTTATCCTACTAGTATATTATTAAACACTCCTCCTACTATATCCTAGCTAATATTATAGTTAATATATTTTATAATAAATATTTATATTTTATCCTCAAAAATATTATACTCCTCTCTAGTATATTTATTATTTATTCTATATACTTAACTAAATAATAAATTAATCTTCTTATGAGGTTAGTTAAGTAGAATATAATATTTCAGTATTAACTAATATTTTCCTCTAAGATAAATATAGAATCTTAGAGATTTAGTTAGCTTTAAGTATTTCTCTTTCTTATTAGTTATTATCCTCTCGGTCTCTAGTAAGTTAATATCTATTTAAATATCCAGCTCTATTAATTATAAACTTAGTATTAGTATTACTTTTATTATTAATATTAATAATATTAATTATAGAGAGAGTAACTCTATTATTAAGCTTCTTAATATAGATAGTTATTAATTAATAGAAATAAATCCTCCTACCTCTAGGAAGTTATTAATAAAACTAGAATTTGTTATAATTTCTTATCTAAAAGTGAAGTATCCTTATTAGTTAGTTTTAATACTCTCTACTATCTATCTTATTAATATCTCTTCCTTAAGAATCTTAATTAGTTTTTCTCTTAATATATTTTTATCTATAGAGAAATATATATCTCTCCCTATAAGGTAGTTCTTAAAAGCTTATATTAATATTCTTTCTATATTATTAAAATATTCTAGAGTCTATCCTTTAAAATTAATATAGTAAGCTTTTTATACTTTATTAAAATAGACATTTTACTTCTTCTATAAGTAAATATAGTAATAGATAAAAATGTCGTTTAATATACTACTATTAATATTTATCTAAAGTTTAATATTCTCACCCTATTATTAAGATATAACTTTTTAGTATATCCCCACTAGTATTTTTACTTCTATATATTAGAATATTTTCTTATACTTATTAATTTCAGTTATAGGAATATTAATATAGATTATATCCCCACAAATGCTATTAATAGGATCTAGAGAGGAAAATATATTATTAGTATTAGTATTCTCTCTCCTTATACTAATTATATTATTTATCAGTTTAACTTATAGTTATCTTATTATTATTAAAACTTTATTAAATACTTATCAGATACTTATAAGTAGGAATAAGAGATAATAGTTTCTTAATACTTTCTATTTCAGTATTAGTTATAATCTTTTTATTAATTTATTATTCTTAGGGAATTCTAATTAAGATACTTCCCTACTATAGTTATATATAGAATATATAGGGGAAGAAGGTTATAAGCTAATACTATTACCTAGTTTCAAATTTGGGATATTTATATATTAGTTTATATTATTAATTATGCTTTTGTGATTATTCCTAAGGTTTCCTTACTATATAAAATAAAGGCTTCTTTCTTTATTATTATTCTTATTATAGTTGAATTCTAACTACTAAGTAAGCTATATTATAAATACAGATATATTAACTAAGGTGTTTTACTTCTTCTATATAATATTGGAAAAAGGGGGGGATTTTTGATATAACGCTTTTAGTTACTAATATATTATATCTACTATTACTGAAATACTCTCTTATCTCTTAATAATTAAATATATATAAGATATTAGAGAGTAGTGAAATGGGCCATAGCTGAGAGGGCCCATCTGGACTAAAACCAACTAACCACCCCCAGCCAT